>JANAVB010038020.1:9926141-10526141 GCA_029216955.1 Iris pallida
CATGCCTTCTCTACCACTTGCAAGAACTCATCATGAGAAGCCCAGAAATTTAAGAATCTGAATGGACGTCTTTCCCCCGCATTGGCTGATTTGAACTTGATCAATAAAGGCGAGTGGTCGGATTCATTTCGATTAAGATGCTCGACCATTGAGAGAGGAAGTATGCTCCACCATTCTTTGTCCATGAGGAGACGGTCTAAGCGAGACCCTTGCTTGTCACCCTCTGACTTGAACCAAGTATATTTGCTCCCCGTATAAGGCACTTCTGTAAGGCCAGAAGACATAATGAAGTCATTAAAGTTAGTCATAGATTGGTGGTTCGGTTGAAGGCCACCTGTCTTCTCTTCCAAGCATCGCACCGCGTTAAAGTCTCCTCCCACCGCCCATGAAAGATTGCTAGTCGACCGAATGTGTTGCAGCCTCAACCACATTTTCGCACGACCTTCTTTGGTATTGTGTCCATGAACTATGGACAAAAGTACTTCAGATGGAAGAATGTCAGTACAAAATCTGATAGTGATAGCTTGATCAAAAGAATCTACTAGTTTCATATCTGCCCCCGCCCTCGTGAACAGCCATATGTTACCGCTATCATTAGATAAAGCTTGAGCGCAACCGAGTTTTATTTGATATGATATGAGTTGTTCTTTGGCAACTTTAGGTTCAATGATCGCCAGGAATAGAATCTTATTGACCCTGAGCAAGCTTTTGATTCTTTTAACAGTCATCTTGTTCGCGACACCGCGTACATTCCATATTAAGAAGTTAAACATTAAGGGTTAGATTGGAGGTACCAGTTGGTGTGTAGAGTCCTGAGCGTAGGACCCTATCTGAAGGTGGAGGTAATGGTTTCTTCTTACGCGTCGGTTGAGGAGGCAGTCCCACCGTATCTTCTTCTTCATTTAGTTGAGTACTCTTAGCCCTGGCGTCCTCTTCTTCTGCAACATCCGCCCAGCTTCGAGTAAGAAACTCCCCTTCTTCAACTTCTGTTTGATCCTCCTCCATTTGATTGTCCTCAGGTATGAGAACAGTCCTGGGATTAGGATCAGCATTCTGCTCAGAGTTTGTCCTATCATTCGACTCAGGTGGAATGACCGGCGGGGTAGAGATTGCCACAGAAGGCAGGATCGTTGGAGAAGTATCAGTATGGGAAGTGTTGATCACTTGAGTGCTCTCGATCTGATGGTGGTCACTATTCATCGACCCATTAATATCCTTCATTTGATCTGGTGGCGTGGTCGTTGTTGGTTCGACTGTAGCATTATTAGTAGGGATTGATGGCTCTCCAATCTCTTCCTGTTCTCCTCTAGGCAATATGCGAGTTACTGTAACTTGTCTCTCCTTCTGAACCGCGATTTCCTTCCCTTTCTCCTTGTGCTTTGTTTTGCATGATTCCATGACGTGGCCTTGATGACGACAATAAGAGCAATATAAAGGGGAGGATTCGTATTCTATGTGTTGCCAAAAACTTCTATTACGCGGCATATTAATTCGGATCTTTTGTTGAAGGGGCTTGGAAGCGTCAACTTCAATGAATATCCTTGCGAGACTAGGCCGGGATAACTCTGCTGTTGCTTTATCTATTTTAAGAGGATGCCCAACTGCACCTGCTATCGCAAACAATGCCTCCTTCGCGTATAGATGATGAGGAAGGTTTGGAAGATTAATCCAGACCGGTACTATTGGGGACTCCTGAGTAGGGGAAAAGTTTGGATCCCATTTGAAGACTCGCATGGGGGCTCTGGAGATGTACCAAGAATCCTTCGATCGCAGTCGAAGATAATCAGATTCGCAGGACGGCCGAATGAGAACATGCTTTGAATCAATCAAGCCTACATGAATAGCACCGTCAAAAGTAAATTCTGATAAAGCTTTGCGGATCTTGTCGATGGATGGACGATATTGAGAAAATTTTCCCACTAAGGCAAATCGTAGGGGCGACGCCAGCGCATCTTCCTCCTCTTCAGAGAATGAAATTGAAGGGGCGCCTTTGAACGAGGACACCACTCGTGGAGGGATGATTGGTGCAGCCTTTGAGGGCTGGCCGCCCACAACCTCCGCGAACGAGTGCGAAGTCATGAAACTTCCGGGTAGCAGAGAAAGCAGGGGGGGAACTACCATCCAAATGGTATGGCAGTCCCAGGGGGACGCCGGTGCGGCCGACGGCCACTCCGGAGTCAAGGTGGAAGAAGAAGCGCCGCCCTGGGAGCTAGGGTTAACAACACACACACATATATATATATATATACCCGGCATATATATATATATATATATATATATATATATATATATATATATATATATATATATATATATATATATATACTCACAAACACACACACACACACACACATATATATATATATATATATATATATATATATATATATATATATATATATATATATATATATATATATATATGTGTGTGTGTGTGTGTGTTTGTGAGTATATATATATATATATATATATATATATATATATATATATATATATATATGCATAAAAAATAAAAAATAAAATAATTTATATATATATATATATATATATATATATATATATATATATATATATATATATATATATATATATATATATATATATATATGTGTGTGTGTGTGTGTGTGTGAGATTTGAGAGGAGATTTTAGATGGAATTTAGAGAGTGAGAGGAAGAGATTGGAGAGTGGGAAGAGAGGGAGTTAGAGGGAAGAAATGAGGGCAGCAGCAGCAGCTTTAGGGGGGTTTTGGGCTGCTGACCCCCCCATCACAGCAGCTAAGCAGCAGCAAGTAGCAGGCAGTAACAGCAGCTGCAGCAGCAAGCATAGTAGCAGCAGTAGCAAGCACCAAAAGCCCCCCTTTTTAGCCTATAAACCCCTCTAAAAACCCCTCTCTATATATACTTGTATACCTACATATATACGTATATATACCCATATATACATGCATATATACTCCCTTATATACTCCCAAAATAATCCCCCAATTAGTCCTATGAGTGTGTGTGTAGAGTGAGTTTAGATAGAGTTAGTGAGTGAGTCAGAATTTGGTGAAAGGGGGAAATTGAGTTCCGAGTGTCGGAACGCGTCCAAAATTGGATGAGACTTAGATAATGTGAATTAGATTTTGTGGGTAGGCTCCCGAGTTGAAATCGGGGTTTCGTGTGGGAGTAGGACGATGGTATCGTACGATATCATTGAGTATCTCACGATACTCAAGATAATCGGTAAATCGACAACATGAGTCATAAGATGGACTGGATGTCCACTCTACCTAGGAAGCTTGGTAGGTAATGATAGTATAGGCTAGTATCCTACTACCCTAGGAAGCCGGGAGTGAAACTCCTAAGGTAAAGCTACTTGGCCTTAGTATTAGAGTAGACGGGTAAATGGGTTAAGTAGGAATAATGCACAATTCTCAACATTTGAGTTTTATACTTTAAGATATAGTTAAAATTAGGTTATTATGGTTGGTAATGGTTAGAAATAGTAGACTTGGACTAGCTTTGACCTTGTTTGACCATGGTTGACTGTTTTGACCAAAAGTCAACCGAAAGTTAACCGAAGCCTAAAATAGCCTAGAACTTGACCAAACTTGACCAGTTGACCTAAAATCAACTGTTAGTCAACGTTAGTTAAGTTTGACCTAAAGTTGACCTAGAGTTGACCTAGGGTTGACCAGAGTTGACCAAAAGTCAACTGTAAGTCAACTGTTGACTTAAATCGGCCTAGTTTAATTCCGTTTGACTTGTATTGACCCAGTTTGACCTGGTTAGGCCTAATATGACTTAGATTGACCCTGTACAATCTATTTTGACCTTGTTTGACTTAGTTTGATGTGTCTTGACCTAGTTTGACTCAGTATGACTTAATTTTAGTTCCAAACCATTATATTGATACAGTATTCCATCTATAGGTCCTCGAGGCACAGTTCTTGGACTCAGTCGATCTATCCATCACATTACAGGCGAGTACATTCTCTGATACTTTTCTAATTTACGATGATTGTTATAATTCATGTAATTAGTGTAGATATGCTTGCTCTTAACACATTGGTCACACGGATTGGTATTCATGGATCCCGACATGAGGTGTTATTCCTTGTTATCTTGGTATGTCTTGTGCAAGCCCCCTTGTAGTTCTTGTACAGTATATGGATACTGATTCTCGAGGAGACTTGCTCCCTTCTTGTAGAATCCCGCGTTGTGACGTGTCTTGTTTGGATCCACTCTACCAGTCGGGGACGGGGCATATTATCGTAGACATGCGGTCATTATCCACCTTGTTACTCTTGTAGATCTTGTGAGTGTTAATCATACACTCCACGTATGATTAACCAGGCCAGTAGACCTTGTGCAGACCCAGGCCGGCCATATATCGAAACTAGTACTCACTCACTTAGATAGATGATTCTTGATTCTCGTACATGCCGTGATCAGTTTTACTTGCCTTGTTCTAGCTCTAGATTTACAGCTTACCATGCCATGATACTCACATGTACATTCCATGATTTCTTGTATATACTCTCTATTTACAGTCTTATAGCTTTTGTCATATCTTGTAAACTGTTGCTAGTTGATTGTACTCGTTCCATCCTGACTGGATATGGTGCAGACCAGGTCCCAGCATCCTGAGTCCGCGGACGCGGAAAGGTCTGCTATGACTCGCGGACCTGATCCAGACACTCCTGTTGCAGTCGGGGTGTCGGCCGCAGCTCTTGGGGGCGCTCCTTCGCCAGTTACGAGGGCTGACCCCAGGGTTGCTACGACTACTTCGGCCGCAGTACCAGTGGTTGATACGAGCGCTCTTCCACCTCCTGCGCAGCGAATTCCTCCGCCAGTTGAAAACGTACTTCTACCTCCACCTCCTCTGCCTACAGATATTTGGCAGATGCTTACTTTCCTCCAGCAGATGCTGGAGACTCAGAGAGCCCAGGACGAGGCTCAGCAGAGGCAGACAGACACGATGTGTCAGGGCATGGAGGATGTCCATCAGTTGGCCCTTGCAGCCGTGGAGCAGAGGGCTCCGCATTATGGGACGCATACGAGGTACGGAGATATCCAGGACTTCAAGAAGCTCGGGCCCCGTGACTTTAGCGGGACCGAGGGTGTGGTCTATGCCGATGATTGGCTCGAGGATATCGAGCGGCAGATGAGGGCCTTCCGCCTCACAGACGACCTGAAGGTCGAGGCAGTAGGTTTACAGTTGCTAGACATTGCACGCACCTGGTTCAGGAATGAGCCAGCCCTAGCTGGAGAGGGCCATATTTGGGCAGCGTTCAAGCTTCTCTTCAAGGAGAAGTTCTTTTCCTCTACAGACAAGATCGACCTGGTACGGCTGTTCCAGGATCTGCAGCAGGGCAGTTTATCTGTGGAGGAGTACGCCGCGGAGTTCGGCCGCCTGAGCCGATACGCGGAGTACATGGTTCGAGATCCGGAGATCAGGGCGAGCCGTTTCAGGGAGGGACTGACTTGGGATATCAAGATCCTCATTTCGTCCTTCTATGAGACTTATACCCAGATCTACGTGGAGGCCCGCAAGGTAGAGCGGGAGTGGGACTTGAAGCCTAAGATGGAGCGTGATCTTTTCTCGGGGGCTACTAGCAGCGCGGGGGCTGCTAAGCGCCCTCAGCTTCAGCATCGTTCTTTCCAGCATCACCAGCCGCAGGTTCAGGCCAGAGCACCGGTCCAGCAGGTGCAGCCCACTCAGCAGAGGCAGGCACAGCATGGGGCTCCTGGCCACTTCTGCAAGAAGCCTGGTCACGTCTGGGAGGTTTGCCGAAAGAGGCTAGGTGTGTGCCTCTATTGCGGTGACGTCGGACATCAGTTGAGAGACTGTCCTTTGAACCCTCGCAGGGTAGCCGGTGGAGAGGTAGCAGCTCAGGGGGCACCGACGAGAGTACCTGCAGTACAGCCGAGGGGTCCACTTCCGACCCAGCAGCAGCGGTTTGTACAGCACCACCAGCAGAGGGGTGTTCAGGACAGGGCTTTTGCTCTTGCAGTCGAGGAGATCGAGCCAGTCGCAGATGTTATTACAGGTTCGGTTCTTCTTGATTCTTTTTCTGCCTTAGCATTGTTTGATTCAGGTGCTACGCACAGTTTTGTGTTAGTTTCTTTTGCACTTAGGCACAACATTATTGCTGAATATATGGGTAGGACTTACAAGATTATGACCGGGGGAGGTATTATCCTGGTTAATAATATTTGCAAGGGCGGAGAGTTACTCTGGGAGGCCGGGATTTGAGCGCGTGCTTGCTCGTAATGCCACTTTCGAGGTACGATGTGGTACTCGGGATGGACTGGTTGAGCAGGCACCATGCTAGCATAGATTGTAGAGCAGGCAGAGTATTGTTTAGTCCGCCAGGAGAGCCGGAGTTTCAGTTTGCCAGAGGAGCAGCGGAGCCGGGAGATGGATTCTGTGGAGCCTTGTTGGCAGGGCAGGAGTTGCCGCATCCATTTATTACAGATTTCTTGGATGTCTTTCCCGAGGAATTGTCGGGGATGCCGTCGGACAAAGATGTTGAGTTCACGATAGACTTGATGCTGGGCGTTGAGCCTATTTATCAGCATGTCTATCGGATCAACAACAGCGAGTTGGCGGAGCTGAAGAAGCAAGTAGACGAGCTGCAGGACAAGGGCTTCATCAGATCCAGTTCTTCGTCTTGGGGCGCGCCAGTCTTGTTTGTCTCGAAGAAGGACTGTACGATACGAATGTGTATCGACTACCGAGCGCTCAACAACCTCACCATCAAGAACAGGTATCCTCTGCCCAGGATTGATGACTTGTTTGATCAGTTGAGCGGCGCGAGGGTGTTCTCGAAGATAGATTTACGATCGGGGTACCATCAGCTGAGAGTGAAGAGGAATGATTTCCCGAAGACTACTTTTCGTACCTGCTATGGCCAGTATGAGTTTATCGTCATGCCGTTTGGGTTGACTAACGCCCCGACGGTATTCATAAACTTGATGAATAAGGTATTCCATCCATACCTTGACAAGTTCGTGGTGGTCTTCATTGATGACATTCTCATCTATTCGAAGACGCCTGAGAAGCACGAGGAGCATCTGCGGATAGTGCTGGAGACTCTGAGGAGGGAGCAGCTGTATGAAAAGCTGTCGAAGTGCGAGTTCTTCTTGGATCGAGTGGAGTTCCTAGGCCATGTTGTATCCGATGATGGGATTTCAGTGGATCAGAAGAAGATTGCGGCGGTAGAGTCTTAGTCGACCCCCAGTTCAGTTGTCGAGATTCGGAGCTTTCTGGGTTTAGCAGGCTACTATAGAAAGTTCGTGCAGGACTTCTCTCGCATAGCAGAGCCGATGACTAGACTCACCAGAAAGGACGTGGAGTTCGTCTGGACTGATGAGTGTCAGGCTGCTTTCGATGAGCTAAAGACGAGGTTGACGTCGGCTCCCATTTTGACATTGCCATCTGGGTTCGGAGGATTCATGATCTACAGTGATGCTTCAAGGAAGGGTCTGGGTTGCGTTCTTCAGCAGCATGGGAAGGTAATTGCTTTTGCATCTAGGCAGTTACGACCATATGAGAAGAACTACCCGACTCATGATTTAGAGTTGGCGGCGGTCATATTTGCTTTGAAGCTGTAAAAATACTATTTGTACGGAGAGCGTGTGGAGATCTACACTGACTACAAGAGCTTGAAGTATGTGTTTACCCAGAAGGAGCTGAATATGAGGCAGAGGCGATGGTTAGAGTTGATGAAGGATTTTGATATATCCTTACAGTACCATCCAGGGAAGGCCAACGTGGTTGTGGATGCTTTGAGCAGGTATCCCGTGGCCATGTGTTTGACGATGGATCGTCACCTTCTGGCAGATCTGGAGAGCTTGGGCATAGAGGTTATAGTTTCTGGGTTTTAGGAGCAGATGTGGGATCTTCAGGTGCAGTCGGAGCTGATGGACAGGGTCAGAGCAGCTCAGTTTGAGGATGAGGCTCTGAGGGTCATCAGGGAGCAGGTCCGGACAGGACTGTTGGATGAGTTCTCTATAGCGGGAGATGGGTCGTTGAGGCATGGTACCAGATTGTGCGTGCCGAGCGGAGGACTCCGGAAGAAGGTTCTTCAGGAGGCGCATCGTTCTCAGTACTCTATGCATTCTGGAGCCAACAAGATGTATAGAGACTTGAGACAGCATGTTTGGTGGTATGGCATGAAACGCGAGGTGGCTCAGTTCGTTTCTAGATGCTTGGTGTGCCAGCAGGTGAAAGCCGGGAGGCAGAGACCCGGTGGATTGCTCCAGCCACTACCCATTCCTGAGTGGAAGTGGGAGCATATCACTATGGACTTTGTGTCTGGACTTCCGCGCTCTCCAGAAGGGAAGGATACGATTTGGGTCATTGTTGATCGATTGACCAAATCGGCCCATTTTTTACCTTTCAAGGTGGGTTTGTCTACGGAGAGGCTGGCCGAGATGTACGTGCAGCAGATAGTCCGATTGTACGGGGTTCCAGTGAGTATAGTCTCAGATCGGGACAGCCGATTCACTTTCCACTTCTGGAGGAGTTTGCAGCTTAGCTTGGGCACATCGCTCAAGTTCAGTACCGCATACCATCCCCAGATATACGGAAAGTCGGAGAGGACGATTCAGACCCTCGAGGATATGCTTCATACCTGTGTCTTGGACTTCGGGGTATCTTGGGAGGACCACCTTCACTTGGTAGAGTTTGCTTACAACAACAGCTACCAAGCCAGTATAAAGATGTCACCTTTCGAGGCTCTATACGGACGGAGGTGCCGTACTCCCTTGTCTTGGGATGATGTCGGTGAGAGGGTTTTGTTTGGCCCTGACATGGTAGTGGAGATTTTAGAAGGGATTTAGAGAGTAAGAGGAAGAGATTGGAGAGTGGGAATAGAGGGAGTTAGAGGGAAGAAAGGAGGGCAGCAGCAGCAGCTTTAGGGGGGATTTGGGCTGCTGACCCCCCCCATCACAGCAGCTAAGCAGCAGCAGTAGCAGGCAGTAACAGCAGCTGCAGCAGCAGTAGCAAGCACCAAAAGCCCCCCTTTTTAGCCTATAAACCCCCCTAAAAACCCCTCTATATATATACTTGTATACCTATATATATACGTATATATACCCATATATATATGCATATATACTCCCTTATATACTCCCAAAATAATCCCCCAATTAGTCCTATGAGTGTGTGTGTAGAGTGAGTTTAGAGAGAGTTAGTGAGTGAGTCGGAATTTGGTGAAAGGGGGAAATTGAGTTCCGAGTGTCGGAACGCGTCCAAAATTGGATGAGACTTAGATAATGTGAATTTGATTTTGTGGGTAGGCTCTCTAGTTGAAATCGGGGTTTCGTGTGGGAGTAGGACGATGGTATCGTACGATATCATTGAGTATCTCGCGATATTCAAGATAATCGGTAAATCGACAACATGAGTCGTAAGATGGACTGGATGTCCACTCTACCTAGGAAGCTTGGTAGGTAATGATAGTATAGACTAATATCCTATTACCCTAGGAAGCCGGGAGTGAAACTCCTTAGGTAAAGCTACTTGGCCTTAGTATTAGAGTAGACGGGTAAATGGGTTAAGTAGGGATAATGCTCAATTCTCAACATTTGAGTTTTATACTTTAAGATATAGTTAAAATTAGGTTATTATGGTTGGTAATGGTTAGGAATAGTGGACTTGGACTAGCTTTGACCTTGGTTGACCACGGTTGACTATTTTGACCAAAAGTCAACCAAAAGTCAACCGAAGCCTAAAATAGCCTAGAACTTGACCAAACTTGACCAGTTGACCCAAAATCAACTGTTAGTCAACGTTAGTCAAGTTTGAACTAAAGTTGACCTAGAGTTGACCTAGGGTTGACCAGAGTTGACCAGTTGACCAAAAGTCAACTGTAAGTCAACTGTTGACTTAGATCGACCTAGTTTAATTCCGTTTGACTTGCATTGACCCAGTTTGACCTGGTTAGGCCTAATATGACTTAGATTGACCCTGTATAATCTAGTTTGACCTTGTTTGACTTAGTTTGACGTGTCTTGACCTAGTTTGACTCAGTATGACTTAATTTTACTTCCAAACCATTATATTGATACAGTATTCCATCTATATGTCCTCGAGGCACTGTTCTTGGACTCAGTCGATCTATCTATCACATTACAGGCGAGTACATTCTCTGATATTTTTCCAATTTATGATGATTGTTATAATTCATATAATTAGTATAGATATGCTTGTTCTTGACACATTGGTCACACGGATTGGTATTCATGGATCCCGACATGAGGTGTTATTCCTTGTTATCTTGGTATGTCTTGTGCAAGCCCCATTGTAATTCTTGTGCAGTATATGGACGCTGATTCTCGAGGAGACTTGCTCCCTTCTCGTAGAATCCCGCGTCGTGACGTGCCTTGTTTGGATCCACTCTACCAGTCGAGGACGGGGAGTATTATCGTAGACATGTAGTCATTATCCACCTTGTTACTCTTGTAGATCTTGTGAGTGTTAATCATACACTCCACGTATGATTAACCAGGCCAGTAGACCTTGTGCAGACCCAGGCCGGCCATATATCGAAACTAGTACTCACTCACTTAGATAGATGATTCTTGATTCTCGTACATGCCATGATCAGTTTTACTTGCCTTGTTCTAGCTCTAGATTTACATCTTACCATGCCATGATAGTCACATGTACATTCCATGATTTCTTATATATACTCTCTATTTACAGTCTTATAGCTTTTGTCGTATCTTGTGAACTGTTGTTAGTTGATTGTACTCGTTCCATCCTGACTGGATATGTTGACAAAATATTACAGATGCTGATGAGGAGGATTACAGTACCTACTACGGTCCGGATGACGTAGTGGGCTTAGACTTGGAGACCTTGGTTTAGCAGGTCTTAGCTCCGCCCGACGAGCCTCTAGCTTAGATTAGTTAGAGTAGACTTTTGGACTGGACCTTGTCTCCAGCTTGCTACTTATGTTATGATGTTATATTTTGGGATTGTATAACTATATTACCTTGTCTCTCTCTCGTTGTTGAGCTAGATATTGCACTTGTGTTTTTATCTATCTGGTTTTTCGTGCCATACTTCTTCCTTCTAGATTATGATTGAGTTTATCAGTATTTCATATTATATACCTCCGTGCGGAGATAACAGGTTATTATATACTGTTTTGTTGGCTAGTAGACCTACAGCGTTCTACGCCGTTTTTACTGTGTAGGCTGGGCGTTGTCACGCTCTTGTGCCCCTACCTAGGGTGCGGGTCGTGACAGATACTATATGTGTGTTGTACTTGTTATGGACCATTATTTATCATAGACAGCATACTACCGCCGATGCTGTAGCGTAGGCTGGACTTAGCCAGGCACACGTATCCCAAAAGTGGAAGCGGGTCATGACAATAGGTGAAGTGAGCTTCAAAAGTCCTCCAAAAATCTTCGGTAGTAGCCCACCAAGAAAACTTTAGATCTCAGTAGCAGATGCAGGTCTTTTCTAATCTATGGCGGCTTTAATTTTCTTCAAGTTGACCAAAATTCCTTCTGTTGATATGGCATGTCCAAGGAATTGTAGGATCCTTGAGCACTTCTAGAGGGGGGTAAATAGAGTGCATGTGTGCAGCGGAATAAAAATTATCTCAAAAAAATAATGCATTAATAATCTAATATGAAGTAGGCAGTATTTAAATAAATGCCTGATGTAAATAAGTTCAGAGAAGCAAACGCAAATACCAAGGTTTATATTGGTTTCCCTCTGAGAGGACTAGTCCAATCTCGAGTATTCTAGTTCGATGTTGAATCCACCATCTCGTGAAACACAAGCTTTAAATCTGAAGCGCTTGCAGCTCCTTACAACACGTGTTTTTAATCCTAAGAGCACTACTTTAATTTGCAAGACTTTAATCTGAAGGATTTGCTGACTTCAGGAACATTATAAAAATTGAGATATTTTTAAGCCTTTTGTACAACTCGACCAAACTTTTAGATTGAACCGAAACTGGAACCATCTTGGCTAGGAGTTGTAAAGCTCTGATTTGAAAGTGGAAAGCTCTTTGAAAACACTTAAATGATTAGAGAAGAGAAGAGATGGATGAATGAGTAGATTGAAGAATTCTCCTCTATTTATAGTGTTTTCTTAGACATAACTCGGACAGAGTTCGGTAGTTCAAAATTTGAACGTTTGGAGCTTGTTCTTCAGGATGACTTGATCCCTCGGGAATTAGGTCAGGGGGACCGAGTTCGGTTACCTTGTATATTGGTTCGAAACATGAAGAATAGGATTGGATTTTTGTAGGTTTTATGGGCTTGTCGATATGTGAACTGGGTTTAACAAATGGACAGGAATAAATTGGATAGGCTATTTTGGTAAGTAGACTTTGTAGCTTAGCAAGATGTCAATCTCGTTCAACCGTATATTTTTCCTAGACTCAATAAATTAGAAAATACATAATAACATAGAAAACATATCTTGATCAGCAACACGATTTTCATTGTAAAGACTATGTTTGAATGTAGAAGCATGGTAGTAGTCATTTAGTACCTGTATATTATTTGTATATACCGAGTGGTAGTTATTGTCGGTTATCAAAATCATGTGTGACCAAACCAATAGGCCAACAATCTCTCATATTTTGATAATTGACAGACTTAAGTTGATACACCAAATAATATCATTTTTTACTTTCCTTGATAAATGGTACCTTTCTTGATAAATGGTAACTTTATGGTAACTTTCTCCCCCTTTGTCACTGAGCAAAATAGAAGCACTCCCGCAAACAAAGAAAACAACAACAAAAATAGTGAAATCAACCACAAATAAGGAGATAACAACAAGAACATGTAGCAAATAGCAAAATACATGACACAATACTAATGATAAAGAGTTTTAAATAAAAAAACACACCATAATCAGTCTGATACATAATCAAAGTGCAATAAAAAAATGTATGACTAAAATATATCATCACCAAACTAAAGTGTCACTAAATAGTGCCATCAACCAGTAGTAAATCAAAAAGTCCAGAAACACCAACAACAATCCTCAAAAAGTATCATTACCAGTCTCGGCTGACCGGTTAGGATCATAATAGGCATATCCAAGAATAAAATAGTACTGAGCCTCTGGATCCTTAAATCTGTATCTAAAAAACTGAGGGTGACGAAGATAGAGAATAGGGCCACCATGTGTATGTGCCAAACTCTACTGCATGTCAGTAATAGAGTTCTAAGAGCCTGGGCCTGAAGAGTGGTCCTGAAGTCTGCCTGGCGGTGACGCTCTAAATCAGCACTTTAATGCTCATCCTCAAGACGAAAATGCTTACGCATCATAGTTCGAATATCATCAAGTGAGGCTGGAGCCTCAGTAGCAACAGAAGGAACCACAGTAGGAGGAGGAGGTGGTGCATGAACATCAGGTTGGACATTGTCATCATTGGCCTCCTCAAGATGTGGAGCTATATGAGGAGGAGGTCGGGTCCTCCGAGCTCGAAGGAGGCAGGAGGGTATATTGTCAAAGGGACATGAGTCCAAAGGAATATCAAACATATGAAAGATAATCGGTAGATACATCGCATATAGTAGGTTGTCCCCTTTCTAGCGACAGTTTACCATATCTAAAATCTAGTCTTTGGGAGACTAAAAGCAATATCGAATAGAATATGGTAGAGAGCTGACATCTCTAAGTACATGATCTCGTCAGTGGATCTGTCTTAGGTAAAATATAGGAAAAGATAATGCAATGCAACTCAAAAAGTGTTGGTTCATATACTTGAACATAAGACGTCTTGGAGGTCAAGGAAATGGATCACCCGTGGCATCCTTAAAGGATTCTAGAGTCATGTCATGATGGAAATTGACTTTGGGGATGTCGACACGAGCAATTCCAGTATTAGAAATCTAGAGCATCTTACTTAGGTCATCATCATCAAACTCAATATCGGTACCACAAACAGATGAGTGGATCGTACCATGAGAGTGTTGTAAATTGTAATAAAATATTTGTATAACGTTTGAATAAACCAGATTAGCAATTTGAACCAGATCATAAATTCCTAGAGTAGTAAGAGTAGCTAAATATTATGAAAAAAATAGTAAAACTAATGACATTTTCTAGACAAATATTTTACTTTTGGAAATCATCAAACGAAGAATTTGAAAGCTCTAAGCTTCTAAACAGTGAACTATTGTAGTCATCATCATAAGGAGGAGGAGGACTAAATAACTTCAAAAGGATCCTGGGATGGATTAGAAGATGAAGCTTCATCCACTTTCCTTTTCTTCTTCCCCAATTTTGGAGCCATACAAAACTAGAGAGGAAAGGAGAGAGATATACCTCACAGATGGAAGAGAATCCCCAAAATAAGCAAAAAAAAAAAACCTTGATTTTTTTAGTAGAAAACCCTAAGATAGATGAGTTATAGGGTTATGGTTTGAGAAATTAAGGGGTTTTGGAGGTAGAGGATGAAGAGAGGTCGGTTGTGTTCACTGCGAGTAGGGTTTTGTGGAGGATAGAAGGAAAATAGAAAGTGGGGCCTGCTCTCGGGTTAAATCTAATACATAGGAACCAAGTTCGGGATGAACTCGGGCAGAGTTCGGGCCATGTTCGGTCTCCTTGTATCTAGGTTAACATATGTTGAATTATGTACATAAAATTAAAGATAAAATTCATACAAATTTTAATATATCTAAACTATCTTGGGTTAGCTGTAGGGGCCGAATCCCAGCTAGCGGTAGTCCGAAGACATTTGACACCGTGTCGCTTCAAGCTATTTACGCCTGTATGACAGAAGGTCCCTTTTTGCTTGTACCAAAAATAATTTTGACTTAATAAAATTGTTGAATTAATACCAAGTCATTTACCGAACATAAATCATTATTCTTCTGAGATGATATCAAGAATACCTAACTCGCGAGAAATAATTGAAGCGGTCCTCGGCTAATAGCTTTGTGAAAATATATGCTAGTTGATGATCTGTCAATAAATTATAAACAAATATCCTCATGTTGTTAATGATCACGAAGAAAATGATGACGTATTTCTATATGCTTAGTGCGTGAGTGACATACCGGGTTCTTAGTCAAACTAAGCGTGCTAGTGTTGTCACAAAAAATAGGAATATTATGAAAATACAAATTGTAGTCTTCTAGGATTTGCTCATCCACAAAATTTAAGCACAACAACGACCGGAAACGATATACTCAGCTTCAGTCGTTGATAATGCAACAAAATTTTACTTTTTGCTAAACCAGGAGACTAAATCTTTTTTCTAGAAAATGACACGTACCGCTAGTACTTTTACGGTCTACTTTGCATCCGGCAAAATCTATATCAGCATAACCGATTAGGTCAAATGATTTAGTTTTGGATACCACAAGTTGACGATAGAAGTTCCTTTAAGGTATCTAAAGATACCCTTAACTGCCCTTAGGATTAGCTTAATATCTAGCACATATGCAAATATTGAACATTCTATCAGGACGACTAGCAGTTAAGTACAGTAAACTACCAATCTTATCTTGATACTTACGTTGGTCGAGAGGTTTGCCACTTTCATCAATGTCAAGTTTGGTTGACATGGCCATTCGAGTCCCGATAGGCTTTGCGTTGCTGAAGTCGAACTTCTTTAGCAATTCATTCGTATATTTTGCTCGATTGATGAAGTTCCCTTGTGAAGTTTATCTGATTTGCAGTCCGAGAAATTAGTTTAGCTCTTCCATCATGGTCATCTCAAACTCATTCTGTATACACTTAGCAAACTCTTGACAGAGTGCCTCATTAGTTGAACCAAAAATAATATCATCTACATATTTTTTCACTAATAAAATATCATCATTAAGAGCTTTAATAAATAAAGTAGTATCTACTTTCCCTTTAGAAAAATTATTTTCCAGTAGAAAGGTACTTAGACGATCATACCAAGCTCTAGGTGCTTGTTTGAGTCCATGCGACACCTTTCATAACTTTAAAACGTGATCAAAAAATTTAAAATCTTCAAAACCAAGAGGCTATTTCACAAAAACTACTTCTTTTATAAAAACTATTTTAAAATGTACTTTTAACATCCATTTGAAATAGTTTAAAATCATGAAAATATGCATATGCACAAAGCATGTGAATGGAATTTAATCTAGCAACTGGAGCATAAGTCTCGTCATAATAAATTTCTTATTCTTGATTATAACCCTGAACAGCTAGACATGCTTTGTTGCGAACGACTTGTCCATCCTCACTTAGTTTATTTCAGAATACCTATTTGGTACCAATTACAAAGTGACCAACAGGCTTAGAAACAAGTTCCCAAACTGATTCCTCTCAAATTGGTTTAATTCCTCTTGTATGGCATAAAACCAAAACTCATTATCAAATGCATCTGGTACTGACTTAGGTTCTATTTGTGAAATAAATACAACACTGCAGCTACATCCTTAGCAGATGAATGCATACTTACACCTTTTGATACATCACCTATGATCAAAGTTTCTGGATGGTCTGACATGAACCTCATCTTCTTTGGCAGACTCTCCAGATAACTTGTTCCTATGTCAGTATCTTCATATTTTTTGCTGGACATTTTTTTTTGAGTCCTCGACATCACTGTCACTTGGCAATTAATTGTTAAATTCATAAAAAGTAACATTAATCAATTCTTCAACAACCAGTGACCTTTTATTGAAAATCATATAGCCTTTACTCTTGGAAGCATATCCAAGGAATATTCCTTTATCTGCCTTAGAGTCGAACTTTTCTAAGTTATCCTTGGTGTTCAAAATAGAACAACGACATCCAAATACTTTAAAATATGAAATATTGGGAATACGATTAAACCATAGTTCATAGAGAGTCTTTTTTCGATATAGGTCGAATCAGAACTCTATTCAAAATATGATAAGCTATACTTACAGCTTCATCCCAAAAATATTTCAAAAGATTTTACTGGTTAAACATAACTCTAGCCATTTCGCAGAGAGTTCTATTCTTTCGCTCCCCAATACCATTTTGTTGGAGAGTTGTAGAAAATAAAAACTCATGAAAATAACCATTCAAATCACAGAAATTTTTGAAATTAGAAATTTTGAACTTGCGTCCATGATCTCTTTGAATGCGAGTAATCATGAAGCCCTTTTCGTTTTGAATATTTTTACGGAAAACTTCAAATTCAAAAAGCGTATTATTTTTATTTGATAAAAACCCACATGTACCGAGAAAAATCATCAACAATAACAAATGCGTAGGGTTTTCCACCAAGGATGGCAACTCTACTTGGTCCAAATAAATCCATGTGTAAAAGTTGCAAGGGTCTTGAAGTACTTACAATGTTTGTGGATTTAAATGGTGACCTAGTTGCTTTATTTTTCTCGCAATCAGAACATACCAGATCTTTCTTGAACGAAATTTTAGGTAATCCCTTTACCAGTTTCTTCGTTGATAGCCTTGATATGGTATCCATATTTGCATATCCTAGTCTCATGTGCCATAGCCAGCTTTTATCTTTATTAGCTATAAGGCACTTGCTTGCATTGTTAGTACTATCTAATAGATAGAAACATATATATTATCCTCCCTTATTCCTTCAAAAACTAAATCCCAATAGTCATTTCATATATAGAGCATTTTTTTTTACGAAGTTAATTCCATAACCATTATCAGCAAGATGACTTATGCTTAGTAGGTTATGTTTTAACTATGTGACTAGATAAACGTCTTTAATGACTGGATAAGGAGGCATACCAACAATATTGTTACCTATTATATAACCTCTCAGATTATTTTTGAAGGAGACATATCCTTCTTTCTTCATCGATAGCATAGCGAACAAAGATTTATCACCAGTCGTGTGCCACGAACATCCGCTATAGATGATCCATTTACTTCTAGCATGAGAGGGTTGGCCCAACTACAAAACGAGTAGATGTGACCTTTGGTACCCATTTCTTTAAGGGTCTAAAAATGTTTGTTTCACATCCAAGCATATATATATATATATATATATATATATATATATATATATATATATATATATATATATATATATATATATATATATATATATATATATATATTCATGTCAACTAGCTTTCTAACCCTATAAAACTTAAAGATGTGTCCATGTGAACCATAATATGTATAAAGAATTTGTGAGGTAGTGCTTGGTCTCATGTTATAGACATGATGCTTGTGTGTCTTCCTTGGATACTTGAAAAAAAAGGCATGATTATGTGAAACATTACTCTTAGGTGCTTTCTTTGATCGTGTCGTGTTATGTGTATGTTGTGTCATATGACAGATCTTTGGCTGAGTAGCAGGTATAACCTAATTTTCCAACTTTACCTCTTAACTTTTTTAGAGAAAGCACATGCCTCATCATACTTATAGATATAACATCAATCTTCTGTGCAGCGATGTTATACTTCTTCTTCTCTAATTCATATAAATCGTTCAGCTTAGCATAGTCATGATCTCTTTTCTTAATAGTTTTGTGAGCATCATACAAGCTAAGCTTCAGAGTTGATATTTCTTCATTCGTATTACTAGTGGAAGGTGTTTTCCGTATACTTTTAATAGGGATGACAACCTTTCAAATTTAGTAGTATAAGCTTTCATTTCTTTTCGAGACTGCTTATATTTGTTCAAGACTTTCTTGTGTTCATCTAACAAGTCGCAAAAAGCATCAAAAAGTTTATCAAATGTAAAGTCATCATACAGAGGATTGGTTGTTACCTGATCAAATGCCATCAAGTAGGCATTTGCAGAGCTGCTGGGTCTGTCTTCTTCCTCTGATTCATTTGCTTCATTTTCATGCTAGATGCTGGTTTTAGCATACTTTCGTGATGAAGACTTTCGGCTTGATCACTCGTATCAGCTCGTCTTCTTTGCCATTGGATATTCTTTCTTGACGTCCAATCTTCTTGCAACCATAGCAGATAGTCTCTTCTTCATTGCTTTCTTGAAAATATTTCTTCTTTCAATTTGATTTCTCAAACCTCAAGAATTTTTTGAAGTTCTTTACAAGAAGAGCTTGTTCCTTACCATCTGAAGCTTCATTACTAGTGTCTTTGCTTGAGACTCTTTTAGCATGAACTTTGAAGGCGATAAACTTTTCTTTTGGAGTACATTCTTCCAAGTCTTATAAGTCTAGCTCATAAGTCATCAATTTGCCTATGAGTGTCTCCAGCGACATTGTGGTGAGATTGTTTCCTTCTATGATCGTAGTAGCTTTTGGGTTCCAGTTCTTTGTTAGTCCCTTGAGCACTTTGCGAATCTCTTCGTGATTTGAGTAATTATTGCCAAGAGATGATAAAGGATTAGTAATATCAAGAAAACGTATAAATATCTGAGTGATTGATTCATTTGGCTTCATCTTGAAATCCTCATACTCTTGTGTCAATCTACTTATCTCGGATTCCTTCACTTGTGAAGTAGCTTCATGAGTTACTTCAAAAAGTTTCTAAATGTTATGATGTGACACATGTAGATACTCTATTAAACTCATACTTTTCAATGACACATAATAGTGCATTAATCGCTCTTGTTTCAATGTTGGCTTGTGTCTTTTTTAGATCTGTGTATCTATCATGTGGCTTGTTGCCACGCCCCAGTATCGAAATACGGGGACGGACAAGGTCAGCTACACCGTATAAAGTACGAATACGTCATACGGTGATTACGGCTGTCAATCTTGTTAGGTATCCTAGCATGCAATCAATCTATGGCCTAAATTTGATCTCATATCCACAGGCAATAATAATAAAATAACAGCAATAAAGATAATATATGAAAAGCAGGAAATACTCATATGATAATCAAGAGTCTATAGTGCAAGATAATAATGTAGACGAGTATACTTCCCACAGCTCCTAGCATGGTTTGGAACTGAAGCACATCCTCCAAGTCAAGTCTAAAGTCAAGTCTAAAAAATCCACAGGGTCGGTCACAGGCAATCTGGGAACAATCCAGGGTTGGTCAGGCCAACTGCAGCAAGTACGAGAAAGGAAGGCTCAAGGGCGAGCGAAGAAAAGCCAGCATGATAAAATATAAAGCAGAAAATATATGAACAATAAATGAGGGTAAGAATCGTACGGTACCAATGCACGATAATAATCCACAACTAATGTAGCTAAATAACCAACTATCATCACAATCACCCTAACATCCAATAATACCTGCATGGCCAACTGGAACTCGATATCAGCCAGCCTTACAAGCAACAAGCCAAACAATTGAGGAGAATAAGCGACCACTAAAATGCCTACGACTTTCTATGTGGAGGTTGGGTTACCCCAACAATACAAGATATAGGAATCCTCAAATCGTGTCATCCCAGCAGGACTAGCGGGGCCAAGTATAACAAGCAAAAAGAGCACCGATCCCTCGTAAGGCCACCGTACGAGCAAGAGAACTACATTGTACATAATATTAGTCGGATAATGCCATCCACTAGTGCGAACAATAACATTATCCGTGGCGGCCATCATGCAAGTCATAATAATGTCTGAAATGCGGCTAGTATTATACGATCTCGGGATTCTGTTCCCTTCCAATGCTTCTATCAATTTAAGTTACCTAGATTATCCTTGTAGTTATCCGTAATCACATGCTGTGGTCACATGATCATCCTCCTAGATATTGTACCTCAGTACGGGAACGCTAAGTAAGAATCAACTTCGGTACCTATATTCCCAGTTGTGATTCATTCTCAGTGTTATGCAACGAGCAAGCAAGTAATCCTGACCACGCTAAGAATACAGTCCAACTACCAAGGTACCCGTGCAGATAATCATATCATATAGCTAGAATATCAAGATTATACCGCAATGTAATATAATCAAGGAGATAGCACCTCAAAGTGCCAGTAGACAAGGAGCACCTCAGTGCAAAATCAAGGCCAGTACCTCAAAGGGTAAGTTGGACTTATAGCACGGATACAACTAGTCATGTCAGGAACAAAGAAAAATTTGTCATTCACATGAAATCATCTGCCCACATCGTGGCATGGATATCAGGTCAGGTACATGGTCGGGATCTCAACTAGAATAGCATCTCAAGTACACATGGGAGCCTACAGCTCAAATCATCAAGTCGATATATCCACCGAATCAATCTATCAGGAGTCTTCCATCTACAATGGAATAAATATCATGTTAGAAAGGACGATCACCAAATACCAAGCTAATCACTATAAACACTGCTAGGCCCTCTGGCTCACAAGAATCCTCTGAATCAATGATCACAAGCTATCAGCAAACAAGTCTCACAGCTATCAAGATATAGAAATCAAATCAGGTTTTGGGCGTTTGGGAAGTCGAGTAAAAATTATGTAATGATGCCCTCTATATTCTCCTCGTTCCACGAAATACTCGCACAATCATCAAAATCCTAGAACCCACATAGTCAAATCTGATCCAAATAACATCATCTAAAAGAAATGACAATACTATCCAAGAGTCCATATGAGTCTATCAAATCAATATCCCGGGAATCATACTCCAGATAATACTCAATCCTCAGACATATCTAAGGTCACAGTCCCGATACATAGGACAACTGTCTGCCCTATCTAGCTAGACTAGGATAACTCCTAGAATGAATGGTTAGGGGACAAGAATATATTAATTAGTGTCGCAGGAAAATGGCAAGGATTACATAAATTGCTCTGGAGTAGATCCACAACCCTTAAAACAAAAAGGACCAGGGTTGCAGACCGTCTTCCGAGTGGAGCCTCGCTCCTTACGCTATCCGACGGACAGGACAGGTCAAGTAGCTAGGAGACTAATCTAGTCATGAGTCTACCTAGCAGGTACTGAAATCAGGTATATTATGCTACCATAAACACACATGAGGATGGTTCAACAAACCAGAGGAACGGTTCTGTCCAACTCTTCGAACCAAATTCCCGATCGAGAATTCTAGAAAAATTTGACAGAGTCTCCTCTGTATTCTTAATGGGAGCTCCTAACGAATTGGGGCTAAATCCACTCGGCGCAATCCGCCGCAGAATCGCAAACCGAGAACACAAAGTTCGGGTCCAGCAGCACTACAATGCGTATTGGAAACCAAACAGTAGCCGACAACACTAAGTCTCGGCCTCCAGCAGCGCTACGATGTGTACTGGGCGCCAAACCAATACATGCAAAAAAAACTGCCACGCATGGCGCATCATAGACCCAGAGTCATGTCCAATCCACAAGCATGGTCATAGAAACAGTTATCCAAGCCGTTACCCGACCGCGAGTCGGACACGAGGCATATAGGGACAATCCATCCATAAGTGAGTCGTGCTCGTGTCCTCGGAGGTGTGGATGACCCGTCCGAGTTGTCCGATAAGGTCATAACCCGGTATCGACCCAAGATATCCTAGGTTATCATCATGACATTTCTACTGCTAAGCTACACTAATCACGGTTATATATTTACATTTACAAATAAATTAAATATAATTAAATCCAGGATGAGGGCAAAAGCCGTCGATGAGCAAGGGATACTTGCCTAGAGGGCTCGGCTAGGTAAGCAAGTCTTCGGCGATCATAATCCAAGCTAGCACGTCCATCGAGGTCCTCAGAGCACAAATAAACAATCATTATAATTCAATAATAAAATAATAACAGAAGCACAAGGATGGCAGAAGGCTATACCGTATAGGTCCCACAAGTAGTACAGGGATCTGGCATAAAATCCGAGGTACACGGATCGATGCGGATACACAAACCGAGACGTCGATGTATATCGAGATGCGCACGAGAATCGAGATAACATGAATATCGAGACAAACGGGAATAAAACGTGCACGTAAGTCGAGACGTGCACATAGATCGAGGGATCACAAATATCGGGATGGTGCACGAATTATTGCGATACGCAAATCGAGACATGCACACAAATCGAGACGATACAAGATATAATATGACACATGAACCAATACGACATACAAATCATTACATGCACGTAAATCGAGACAGTACGAGACTCAAGGAAGCACGCAAACTAATACGGCATACAAATCGGAGTGACACGAAACACGAGATAGGCAAAAGGCCAAGACACATAAAATAAGGTGATACGTAAATCAAGATAGCACGATACCCGAGGTAGTGCAGGGCTCGAGGCATCCCGCTGCCCAAGGAAGCACGTGGGTCGGGGTGGCACGAGAAACAAAAAACACGTATACCGAGGTGCACGTGAATCGAGATGGCACGCAACCCAAATAATACGGGACCCAAAGCGTCCCGTTGCTCGAGGCGTGCACGAAGCTCGAGACATGTGTCCCGAGGTAGCACAAAAAATAACGGGTGCGCACCAACCGAGGGTGCGCTGTCCAAGACAAAATGTTGCACGAGATAGCACGTTGCCCGAGACAGCACGCTGCCCAAGGCACGCAGAACGAAGCAGCTCGCTCCCCGAGGAGCACACAGCCCGAGGCAGCGTTGCGCTCGCGGTAGAGGCACTAGCAGCCGAAGAAGACAAAAAGAAGGGGAAGAGCTGGAGGAGCTCACCGACAGCGTGGCCAGGTCGGGCGGGCTCTACGACGAGGAAAGAAGGATAGAAGCGACGTCGCTGCGCCCGCTGGCCGGAGGAGACGAGGGCAGTGGTGGCTGCTGCTTGCGGCGGCAGGAGGAAGGAGGAGAAGAGGGTGGCGGTAGCTGGAAGTAGTGGTGCTAGCCGGGCCGGAGGTCGGGGATGAGAGGGAGAGAGGAGAACGTGAGATGGGGGGAGATGAGTGAGAGAGAGAGAGAGAGGAATGAGTAAAAGAAGGGGGTGAGCGGCTGATCCAGTGGGGAGAGGGAAGAGAGTAGTCGGGGGAGAGAGAGATTTGTAGGGGGTGACTAGTGAGTGAGGAGAGAGATGTGAGGGTTAGGTTTGGGTTGGGGGTAGTTTATAGGAATTAAAATAAATAATAATGATAATGGTGATAACAACAACAATAATAATAAGAAAAGTTCTAAAATAATTTAATCTTCTCCACTAGTAATAATAAAATAATGCTAAAAGCAAATTAGTAGCAACAGTAATAACCAAGAGTCTGGCCTCAACAGTCAAGGCCAGATCAAGATCTGGAATTTAAATAAAAATCAAAACATTTACAAAATTTTAAAATTACTCAAAATATGAAATACAGTCGTATACCTATTTTTAAAATAGGGATTTAACATCCTACCAACCTTACAAAAATTTCGTCATTGAAATTTAGAAATCATTTAAATTAGGGTTTTCAAATCTAGTATATATATCATGAAAACTCTACCCACCTTACAGAAATCAAGTAATACAACTAAAAATAAACAAAATCTTAATATAAAAACATCAAAGAGAACAATGTCAAGCTACACAAATCAACTTTCAAGTAAATCCAAAATATCAAAAGAATCTCGAAAATCGAAATCTCACAAAACGAAATAACTCCATGAATCAAGACAAGTACAAAATATCGAAAACAATATCAGAAAACCTGAAATCCTAACTGCATGAAAATCCACATAAATCATAAAATCCAGGATATTCGTCTCAAACTGACGACAGTAGTTTCCTCATATCCGAAAAATATTTCATGATCATTCCTTGCCATGCTATCCGTAATGGATGCAAACGATTCATCATGACTCTATAATCGAGCGGCTACAACTTTTGTTGCCACACCATCAAGGTATACTAGGGTCACCCTGTAACTTTTGACAAATACCCAAAACGAATCAAATTCATAACCCAATGTCCAAATCACTAAAATTCACAAAACATCTAACAATATAACAAGATCGTACTAGAAAAATACTCAAAATCCATAATCCATACCAAATCATAGTATACATCCAAAAGCACCTTCAATAATAAGACAAGATAGTTTTCTAGGAAAAATAAACCAAGTCCAAAATCCATATCAAAACATAATATATAGAAGATATATCTATAATAAAAAATAATATCTGAAACAAATAACCATGATTGTGGAACTGTCTAGAATCAAAGGAGCTGAACTAATACAAGAATATCCATTGGACACCCCATTGTTAAAATATCCAATCTCAGAGTCCTGATGAAATCTTCCTTCCATAACAATCAAGCAAATGCTTGAAGAGGGCGATAATGATACTAAGTCAACACGAAGTCAACGTACGAAAAGGATAACAGGAAATCAACCAAAGCGAAACATCGGTAGAGTGTACAGAATCTAAGATAGATAACGAGTAACCCAATGATAAGACAAGACATCGTCTTATCTGATAAAATGATTAACATGGCTGGACCGTGCCTCTCAAAACAAGGAATAATAGGTAGATAATAACAAATAAGGCAGGACAAAGCAAAATAGGTCCAGGTAGAGATGAGGACCAATTTTCAAGTTCAAGGGAGCGAAGGACAAGTGTAACAAGTTGGAATACCAAGGAATAGTGGAATGAGATCAATAATCATATGATATCCAACAATATCTCAAAACAAGACCTGCATGGGCCACCACTAAAATCGTGTCACGCCCCAGTACTGAAATACGAGGATGGACAAGGCCAGCTATACCGTATAAGGTACGAATATGTCAAACGACGATTATGGCTATCAATCTTGTTGGGTATCCTAGCATGCAAACAATATATGGCCTAAATCCGATCTCATATCCACAGGCAATAACAATAAAATAACAACAAGAGAGATAATCATATGAAAAGCAGAAAATACTCATATGATAATCAAGAGTCTATAGTGCAAGATAATAATATAGACGAGTATACCTTCCCACAGTTCCTATCATGGTTTGGAACTGAAGCACATTCTCTAAATCAATTCGGGAAGATCCACATGGTCGGTCACAGGCAATCTGGGAACAATCCATGGTTAGTTAGGCCAACCGCAGCAAGTATGAGAAAGGAAGGCTCAAGGGCGGGTGAAGAAAAGCCAGCAGGATAAAATATAAAGCATAACATATATGAACAGTAAATGAGGATAAGAATCGTGCGATACCAACGCACGATAACAATCCACAACTAATGTAGCTAAATAACCAACAATCATCACAATCTTCCTAACATCCAATAATACCCGCATGGCCAACTGGAACTCGATACTAGCCAGCCTTACAAGCAACAAGCCAAACAATTGAGGAGAATAAGCGGCCACTGAAATGCCTATAGCTTTCTATGTGGAGGTTGGGTTACCCCAACGATACAAGATATAGGAATCCTCAAATGGTGTCGTCCCAACAGGGCTAGCGGGGCCAAGTATAACAAGCAAGAAGAGCACTGATCCCTCGTAAGGCCACCGTGCGAGCAAGAGAAGTACATAGTACATAATAGTAGTCGGATACTGCCATCCACTAGTGCGAACGATAATAATATCCATGGCAGCCAGCCTACAAGTTATAACTAATGTCTGGAATGAGGCTAGTATTGCACGATCTCGGGATTCTGTTCCCCCCCAATGCTTCTACCAGTTTAAGTTACCTAGATTATCCCTACAGTTATTCGAAATCATATGCCATGGTCACATTATCATCCTCCTAGATATTGTACCTCAGTACGAGAACGCTAAGTAAGAATCAACTTCGGCACCTATATTCCCAGTTGTGATTCATTCTCAGTATTATGCAACAAGCAAGCAAGTAATCCTGACCACGCTAAGAATACAGTCCAACTATCAAGGTAACTGTGTAGTTAATTATATCATATAGCTAAAATATCAAGATTGTACCGCAGTGCAATATAATCAAGGAGATAGCACCTCAAAGTTCCAATAAACAAGGAGCACCTTAGTGTAAAATCAGGGCCAGTACCTTAAAGGGTAAGCTGGACTTATAGTACGGATACAAGTAGTCATGTCAGGAACAAGGATAAATCTGTCAGTCATATGAAATCATCTGCCCACATCGTGGCATAGATATCAGGTCAGGTACATGGTCGAAATCTCTACTAGAATAACATCTCATGTACATATGGGAGCCTACAGCTCAAATCATCAAGTCGATCTATCTACCGAATCAATCTATCAGGAGTCTCCCATCTACGATAGAATAAATATCATGTCAAAAAGGACGATCACCAAATACCAAGCTAATTACTATAAACACTGCTAGGCCCTCTGCCTCACAAGAATCCTCTGAATCAATGATCATTAGCTATCAACAAACAAGTCTCACAGCTATCAAGATATAGAAATCAAGCCAGGTTTTGGGCATTTTGAAAGTCGAGTAAAAATAATATAATGATGCCCTCTATATTCTCCTCGTTCCACGAAACACTTGCACAATCATCAAAATTCAGGAACCCACATAGTCATATCGGATCTAAATAAACATCATCTAAAAGAAATGGCAATACCATTCAAGAGTCCACACGAGTCTATCAAATCAATATCCTGGGAATCATACTCCATATAATACTCAATCCTCAGACATATCCAAGGTCACAATCCCGGTACATAAGACAACTGCCATCCCTATCTAGCTAAACTAGGATAACTCCTAGAATGAATGGTCAGGGGACAAGAATATATTAATTAATGTCGCAGAAAAATGGTAATGATTACATGAACCGCTCTGGAGCAGATCCACAACCCTTAAACCAAATAAGGACCAGGGTTGCAGACCGTCTTCCGAGTGGAAACGTGCTCCTTATGCTATCTGACGGATAAGACAGGTCAAGTAGCTAGGCGACTAATCTAGTCATGAGTCTACCAAGCAGGTATTGGAATCAGGTATACTATGCTACAATAAACACGCATGAGGCTGGTTCAACAAACCAGACGAACGGTTCTGTCCAACTCTTTGAACCAAATTCTCGACCGAGAATTTTGGAAAAATTCGACAGAGTCTTCTCTGTATTTCTGAATGGGAGCTCCCAGCGAATCGGGACTAAATCTACTCGGCGCAACCCGTCACAGAATCGCAAACCGAAAACACTAAGTCTCGGGTTCCAGCAGAACTACAATGCGTACTGCAAACCAAACTGTAGTCGAGAACACTAAGTCTCGGCCACTAGCTGTGCTACAATGCGTACTGGGCGCCAAACCAATACATGCAACAAAAATTGCCACGTAGGGTGCATTATAGTCCCAGAGTCATGTCCAATCCACAAACATGGTCATAGAAACAGTTAGCCAAGCCGTTACCCGACCGCGAGTCGGACACGGGGCATATGGGGATAATCCATCCATAAGTGAGTCGTGTTCATATCCTCGGAGGTGTGGATGACCTGTCCGAGTTGTCCGATAGGATCATAATCCGGTATCGAACCAAGTTATCCTAGGTTATCATCATAGCAGTTCTACTGCTAAGCTACACTCATAATGGTTATATATTTATATTTACAAATAAATTAAATACAATTAAATCCAGGACGAGGGAAAGAGCCGTCGATGAGCAAGGGATACTTGCTTAGAGGGCTCGTGTCACTCTCCGATCCTGGAATACGTATTTTAATACGTAAACCGATAAATTGTATTTACCTTGTATTTATACTATATTTATTATGCAGTATTTCTTCATGCATTTTCCAAAAATATTCGACAAAATATTATTTCCTAATTTATTTTCTGCATTTGGGCCTACAGTTTTGGCTCATTTGGGTAACCCATTCTTGGTTCACCAATGGTTCATCATGAGCCCTTTGGTTCATCATGAACCCATGGGTCCAAGATCTATATATATAACTCATCTCATTCTCTCTCCTCTCATTTACTTCCTCTCATTTACTTCCTCCACCAACCAAGGCAAGTACCAACTTGCTCAAGAGATGGATCCATAATTTTTTTAATGATTTCTTACAAAACTATTTGCCAAAATATGTTCTTCTCCTCAATCTATACTAGTTTAGAACTTGGAAATTTCTATTTTGAAGCTTTGATTTTTGTAGATCTAGGTTTTAATCATTTTCGGATTTTGCATGGTTTGATCTACTTTAGTTGGATTTTATGGGTTTTTGATGCTTCCATGTAGAAGAGCATTCAGTTTCACCCAAGTTGGAGCTTTAGAAATCTGGATTTGGAGTTCGGATGGCCAAGTTATGATGCTTTGAAGTTTGGGTTCAGCCATGGTGTTCTTGCTGTTTGGAGAAGACAGTGAACAGTGTGCTCCTGTTTGAGCACGCTTCCTATTGAAAGCGTGTCTCTCCTTGAGCTTGCGTGACTTTTTACGCAGCTCTCTCCTTGAGCTTGCGTGACTTTTCTCGTAGCTCTCTCCTTGAGCCTGCGTGACTTTTCACGCAGCTCTCTCCTTGAGCCTGCGTGACTTTTCACGCAGCTCTTTCCTTGAGCTTGCGTGACTTTTCACGCAGCTCTCTCCTTGAGCCTGCGTGACTTTTTACGCAGCTTTCTCCTTGAGCTTGCGTGACTTTTCACGCAGCTCTCTCCTTGAGCCTGCGTGACTTTTCACGCAGCTCTCTCCTTGAGCCTGCGTGACTTTTCACGCAGCTCTCTCCTTGAGCCTGCGTGACTTTTCACGCCGCTCTCTCCTTGAGCCTGCGTGACTTTTTACGCAGCTCTTCCCTTGAGTCTGCGTGACTTTTTACGCACGCTGTCTTGAGTGAGCCTGAGTGAGCCTGCGTGACTTTTGCCCCTTGAGCGTGCGTGCTTTTGTGCGTACGCTTTTGATATTTTATTAGATATTATATGCCCATTTTATATCCTTACGCCTTTTGTCCCGAGCATGATATGAGCACTAATGTGACCCCGGAGAACAAAGTGTTCCTTCCTGATACATGTACCTGAATGTCCCAGTTCTTGTTCATGCTCAACAAATGACTCGTAACTCCATGTGGCGTATTTGCAATGATGCATTACACTAAGGAGGGTAGAACATGTTGACATACTGATTGACATGGATCCTCTTTGGGGTACTCGTACTAAAGTACGACTTTAGGAGGATAATCATACAGGCCACAGCATGTGAGTCCAAGATTTCACCTAGGGTTAAACTAGGCAACTAAACATACTAGATGCATGGGAAGGGCAAAATCCCGAGATCGTGTTACACCATCCGCCTTGAGATACTGTCTTGACGCGCCGGCTGGTCTCCACGGATACTGTGTCATCTGTAACGAGTGGATGACTGTATCCGATTAATTCCTGCTATATATTATATGTTTTAGCAAGGTGGCCTTACGAGGGACCCGTGCTCAATCATACCTGTCTACGCGAACCCCTGGGTTGGCTAGCCTTGCTGGAAAGATACGATCTGAGAATTTTCTAATAACATGACGCGAGGATAACCTCGTCCCACTAGAAACTCGTAGACTGATTGGCCGTAAAAACGACTCGCTTGTATCCTGTTACCTTCCGTGAATAACTGAGGGAAGCGGACTGTCATGGTACGTAATCCAACCCATGTTCTTGTTTGATTGTTGGGTTGGTTATCGTACTATGACAGGCTGTGGACCGAAGTTATGAACGGAAGACTTATTCTGGTTGTGAAGTGCTACTTCTGTGAATGACTGAGGAACATGGTCTATCATGGTACATGATCCAACCCATGTTCTTGTTTGATTGTTGGGTTGGTTATTGTGCTGCGTAGGCTATCGACCGAAGTCAAGATCAGGAGATTTTATTGTTTATACCTTTTAACTTATGTGAAAGTTATAGAGTACGACACGTCCCGACTCCATGCGGCACCTTTTGTCCTTGTTTGGTTGTAAGGGTGCCATATGGCTTCGAGGATGTTGCGCTACCCTATAATAGTAGCATAAGTATTACTATTATCAATCATTCTATTATCTGGGTTTTAATCTTAACTCTTGCGCCCCTTTGGCGGTACTTGCTATTCGGGGCTGACCCCGCTGGTTTTGTTTGGCCAGATCCCGTAGCAGAGCCTGAGGACACGATCTTCCTCCCTGACATCCATGGTGCATACTAGGAGCATGGCGGTTCGGGGACTCGAGTGGGTTTCTTCTCCACCACTCCTGTTTATACTTTTGCGGCGTTTAGCCACCGGCACCTGTTAGCCGGATTACTTGATATTTTGTGTCAGTACAGAATTGTAAATAAAGAGACTGCAGCTGTGTATAATTTTGTACTCCTGACTCTCTGAGATAGCTAAATTATAAAGCTAGTCTCTCATGACCATTTTGATGAAGCGTCGGGGACGCCTTACTGCTTTATCTTTAATGTTCATTTCATTGCTGATGTGATTTGATTAATTGAGACATAGAACTCTGTGGGACCATAGGAGACTTGATTGTAGCATGTACCCCCTAGTCTCTCGACAGCCACGATCGCCGTATGACGTTACGTACCTCATATGGAGTAGCTGGCCTAGTCCGTCTCCATATTTCGGTACTGGGGCGTGACAGCTCGACTAGGTAAGCAAGTCTTCGGCGATCATAATTTAAGCTAGCACGTCCATCGAGGTCCTCAGAGCACAAAATAAACAATCATTAGAATTAAATAATAAAATAATAACAAAAGCACAAGGATGGCAGAAGGCTATACCGTGTAGGTCCCGCAAGTAGTATAAGAATCTGGCACGAAAACTGAGGCACACAGATCCATACAGACACGCAAACCGAGACGTATACGTATATCGAAATGCGCACAAGAATCAATATAACACAAATATCGAGACAAACGGGAATAGAATGTGCACATAAGTCGAGACGTGCACGTAGATCGAGGGATCACAAATATTGGGATGGTGCACGATTTATCATAATACACAAATCAAGACATGCACGTAAATCGAGACGATACAAGATATAATATGACACTTGAACCAATATGGCATATAAATTGGTGCGTGCATGTAAATCGAGACCGTATGAGACTCAAGGAAGCACGCAAACTAATTCGGCACGCAAATCGGAGTGATACGAAACACGAGATAGGCACAAAGGCGGAGACACGTAAAATGAGGTGATATACAAATCAAGATAGCACGGTGCCAGAGGCAGCGCGGAGCTCAAGGCATCCTGCTGCCCAAGGCAGCACGTGGGTCGGGGTGGCACGAGAAACAAAAAAACATGCACACCGAGGTACACACGAATCGAGATGGCACGCAACCCAAACAACACGGTGACTAAAGTGTCCCGTTGCTCGAGACGTATATGAAGCTCGAGACACGTGTCCCGAGGTAGGACAAAAAATGGTGGGTGCGCACCAACCGAGGGTGCGCTGCCTAAGATAATACGTTGTACGAGACAGCGTGCTGGCCGAGACAACACGCTGCCCAAGGCACACAGAACGAAGCAGCTCGCTCCTCGAGGAGCACACAGCTCGAGGTAGCGCTATACTCACGGTGGAGGCGCTGGCCGCCGGAGAAGGCAGAAAAGGAGGAGAAGAGCTGGAGGAGCTCACCGACGGCGTGGCCAGGTCATGGCGGGCTCCTTGACGGGAAAGGAAGGACAGAAGCAACGTCGCTGTCCCCACTGGCCGGAGGAGACGAGGGCAGCGGTGGCTGCAGCTCGTGACAGCAGGAGGAAGGAGGAGAAGGGGGTGGCGGTGGCTGGAAGTGTTGGCGCTGGCTGGGTCGGAGGTCAGGGATGAGAGGAAGAGAGAGGAGAACATGAGATGGGGGGAGATGAGTTCGAAAGAGAGAGAGAGAAATGAATGAGTAAAAGAAGGGGGGTGAGCGGCTGATCCAGTGGAGAAAGGGAAGAGAGTAGTCGCGCACGAGAGAGAGAGAGAGAGATTTGGGGGGACGACTGGTGAGTGAGGAGAGAGATGTGAGGGTTAGGGTTAGGTTTGAGGAAGGGGGTAGATTATAGGAATTGAAATAAATAATAATAATAATGGTAATAACAACAATAATAATAATAAGAAAAGCTCTAAAATAATTTGATCTTCTCCACTAATAATAGTAAAATAATGCTAAAAGCAAATTAATAGCAACAGTAATAACCAAGAGTCTGGCCTCAATCGTCAAGGCTAGATCAAGATTTGGAATTTAATAAAAATCAAAACATTTAGAAAATTTTAAAATCACTCAAAATATGAAATACAATCGTATACCTATTTTCAAAATAGGGATTTGACACTTGTCTGCATGATTACCATCAATCACTATTCTAGGTAGCTTTTTGTAGTCGTCTATTACTACAAACCAGAGATCAAAGTCAAGAGATTTTAGGAAGAAACTCATTCGTGTTTTCCAGTAGGTATAGTTTGTTCTATCAAATAGTAGGGATCTATTTGTGGACTGCCCTTCACCGGTGAATATAGATTTCACGGCTGCCATATGTATACTCTCTAGTGTGTTGTATATGAATGTAACCTGCTCTAATACCAATTATAGGATCGTTGAGCACCTATAGAGGAGGGGTACATAGAGTGCGTGTGTGCAGCAGAATAAAAACTACCTCAAAAATATTTAAGGCAGTAACAATATAATATAAAATAGGCAATATTTAAATAAATACGTAATGTAAATAAGTTCAAAGAAGTAAACGCAAACACCAAGGCTTATACCGGTTTTCCTCTGAAAGGACTAGTCCAGTCTCGAGTACTCTAGCTCGATGTTGAATCTACTATCTCATGAAACACAAGCTTTGAATCCGAAGCTCGCTTGCATCTCCTTACAACACGTGCATTTATCCGAAGAGCACTACTTAACTTGCAAGCCTTTAACCAAAGGACTTGGCAACTTCATGAACAATATAAAAATTGAGATATTTTAAAGCCTTTTGTACAACTCAACCAAACTTCTAGATTGAACCGAAACTGGCACCGACTTGGCTAGGAGATTTGAAAGTAAAAAACTCTTTGAAAATACTTGAATGATAGAGAAGTGAAGAGATGAATGAATGAATAGAATGAAAAATATTCTCCATTTTATAGTATTTTCTTGGATAGAACTCGGGCAGAGTTCGGTAGTCCAATGTTTAAAAATTCAAATGTTTGGAGCCTGTTCTTCAGGATGACCTGATCCCTCGGAAATTGGGTCAGGGGGACCGAGTTCGCTCTAATTTCGGGCAGAACTCAGTCCGAGTTCGGTTACCTTACATATTGGTTTGAATCATGGATAATAGGTTTGGGTTTTATAGATTTTGTGGGCTTTTCGATATGTGAATTGGGTTTAATAAATGGACGGGAATAAATTAGGTAGGCTATTTTTGTAAGTGGACTTTATTGCTTAGCCAGGTGCCAATCTCGTTCAACCATACATTTTTCCTAAACTCAATAAATTAGAAAATACATAATAACATAGAAAAAATATCTTGATCAGCGACGTGATTTTCATTTCAAAAACTCTATTTATATGTAGCAGCATGGTAGTAGTCCTTTAGCAGTAGCACCGTACTTGTATATTATTTGTGTGTACCGAATGGTAGTTTTTGTCCGTTATCAAAATCAGGTGTGACAAGACCAATGGGCCAATAGAAATAACACACTACTCAGCCATAACTCACACTTGCTCAACTTTATATATACTGGTGTTCCTGTAGAGTCTATAGTACAATTATCAGATGCTCTGCTTGGTCTTTTTTCCCTTCGAGTAGACTAAGATGTTATTGATGAGTAAAACTATAAATTTGGCAAAAAAAAATCTTAATTCTCTGTTTATTAAATCCATGAAGGCAGTTGGGATATGTACAAGCATAAAAAAGTACAGCAGCTATAAAGCGCATGAGACACAAAATTATTGCGCACATCAAAGGACATAAAAGTACAGTATACGAAGAAGATGCTTTAATAAAATCATGATTACAAAGATCTATTAAAGATTCTTCATGATTACATATAAAGACTATCTACTCAGCCTAAAGTGTGCAGCCTATAAGTGTGCAGCTCACAAAAGCGCATCACTCTTCTTCGCCAGAGCGAATTACTTCCTTGTTAGAGCGAATCACTTCCTGGTTAGAAACACAGTACTTCCCCGCTCCAATATGGCTAATGAAGCAGTTATTGAGCAGAACGGGAGGCATAGCTCCTACGTGAAGCTCCCAGCTCAACCTGTGGCGCTTCCAGCAAAATGAAGGGCTGGCAATCAACCCAAATCCAGTATCTTGGCCCTCGAAGACCTTAAAGATGTTGTTCAGGTTCGAACCCCATATGCCAAACGCTCAAGTGCATCTCAAAACTCTGAAGTTGCTCTCCACTAAGACTACATCTCATTTAAATGAAGAGATCTACAACCAACAGTCGACTTATGCAAGGCCTACGGTCGTCCGAAGCTAAGTAGCGATCGAGCATGACAGAGGAATACAAAGGAGCAATGAGCAAAAGCTTCCTTAAAAGATCCTCTTTATATAGGCTGTGTGTGGTCCAACCCACACGCCAAGTGGTAGCAAGTCAAAGGATGAACCTAGAATTCATCACCATAAATCTCATTTAAATGAAGTATTTGACTAAGTATTTAGTCGCCACTTCTCGAGCCCCATAAAAGTGGCAAGAATTAATGAAGTCATTGACTCGACATTTCTCCAAAAGCGCAGTGATTCAGCACTCCAAAAGTGCAGCGCTTCGGAGACCCAAAAGTGCAGCGCTCCAAACGAGGCCCATATACCGGGCCATCATTCCAGCATTAATGGCACGCCAGACGAAGTGACAGAAGATAGTACATGACAAGCTATCAAGTTGTTAGTTATCAGATAGCAGTTGGCATATGTCAGTTAAAAGCACGTCTTCTAACACAACTTCGAAAGACGCAATCATGCCCAAAAGCACAGTCAACTGAATGACCAAAAGCGGAGTCAACTGGACATCCAGAAGCGCAGCCTCAGAGACGTCCAAAAGTGCATCTACGCCCAGAAGTACAGCCTCAATGATGTTCGGCACGCTACTCTTTCAGAACGTGGTACTATGTCATGTGGCCAGTATGGCAACCATATTTCTTTAGATATAATCAAATCCAGTTTGTTCAAACTGCATCTCTGTCGATATGATCAAGATCAATTCTGTTTAAACAGAACAAGATCCTTGACCATTGTGCATACGATACATGTCGTTGAATCAATCATGTTGATGAACCGGTGTCAACCATCCAGGATTTCAGCAACAAAAGAATCTCAACAACTGTCATGTGTCAACTCAGTAGCAGCCCCACAGTGTCGTTATAATAGATTCTCCTGAAACCTCATGCGCGCAGCGCTCCTGTATGCCAAAATTGCTGCACATATCGTACATGTGCTCGCCTATAAATAGAAGAAGTCCTCCTTCATTCAAGACGCTGTGACAGCTTCTTGATTAGCAAACCTAGATCACCACTCACAGTCATTCAGAGAGTTAGAGCAAGTTCGTTTCCTCGTCGGATCGTCAATAGAGTTAAGGGGCTACTACAGTACTTGATCTCCATCATCACACTTTTCCAGAATCAATTGTACCTAGATCTCCTGCTCACGGGTCTCTTGTACTCTTTTTAAAGTTTGAAATACAAAAGTTCTTTAACTTTTTGTTCATGGCAATGTATTCATCGAACCAAAAGGCATCACCAAAACTCATAGTGGCTATATCTTGTACGAAATACAAACTTGGGCATTGTAGACACTTACAAAAAGAGAAGAATCGTTGTCTTTTCTTATTAGCGCAAGGCGCTACAAATCGAGTACACCTGAGAGATCCTGCACTGAGAATCCCCGAGTACAAAAAGAATTCTGGGAAATAGGACGATAGAGATCGAGCGGCAATTGCTCCTTTACTCCGTTGACACTTCGATTTACAAAAGTTGGAGAAAACCTAAGAAAATTACTAACTCTCGGCTTACTGGCAAGAAGGACAGCAATTTGGCTCTGAAATGCTCTCTGTTCTCTCCTTTTGAAGAGGCACATGTCCTTTATTTTAGTCGTTTTGCATTGAAACGACTGTTATACACAAACAGGTAGAAAATACACTAATTTTACTGTGGGCGTATAGTGTCCCTTTGGGCGTATAGGAAGTAGGCACATAAAGACTGCATGATCGTGGGTAGATCGTGACCGCATACTTCGATGCACGACTGCTCGTGGAGACTGACGTGGCCGCATGTCTTAGCCCATGACTGACCGTGGGTGTTGACCGAGTTATAGGGTTGTCTCTGACTTGGGCGCATATTGCTCGGAGCAAACTATGCGCCCACACTTGGGCACATGTTTTACTGTATAGAGAAAATAATGTGGGCGCATAGCCCCTTTGGCCATGTTGGGGCATAACATCTTCTTTATGTAGGCACATAGTCCTATATTTTCATGCTTCTATAAGATCCCTTCAAAGTTTTTGATACTCGAACGAGTTCGAAATACTTTGAAAGAAGCATGGGAGACTATCTTCAATAGCTCTATGGGTGCATGACAGATCATCCCCTTGGGCGCATAAATGTTGCCAGGCTGTCAAATATGGCTGTTGAGATCTTCTTTGAAAATCTGAAGCGACAGATTCGTTGGAACGAAATTTGAAGAGGTCCACTCTTTATGCGATGTCTATGCGTAGCCCACGTCAGCAAAATATGGGCGCATAATATGCAAATGTTGGATCTTGTGTGGGTGCATAGCCCTGTGGGCGTATAGCGCTGTAGGCGCATAGTACCCTGTTTTGCCTATAAATAGGCCCGAGGAGAGAGAAAAATCATTCTCTCCTCTTTTCAGAAATTTCTAAGAGTTTTTTCTTTTTCTCTTTCTCGTGAAATCATGTCTCCCAAGGTTGCTTTGACTCCCAAGAGGTCCGCGAAGGGTAAGGAGGCTGCAACGAGTTGTTCTCCTCCTTCGGTAATGCCTTCACTAGTCCAAGAACCCATTCTGGGTGAGGCAATGTCCTTAAAGCAAAGTCCAGAGCGTTAATTTGCGACACTCGGACTGATCTCTACTTGGGCGCATAGCTATTGATATGTGCCCAAAGCAACCTTCCTCTGTCTAGCATTTTTATGCGCTCACCGAATCATGCGCACACATACTTGTTGCTTTTGATTGCAACATGTTATGTGCGCACACAGAAACTTTCTGTGTTCAAGAAGGAATTCTATGCTTCCAAAGCCACTGTGGGCGCATAACTTATAGGCACATAGAAAGTTTTTCCAGGACTTAGTCATTTTTCTGACTTTTTGTAATGTTTTTGCAGTTGACAGGGTTGTCCCGACTCTTGGTGGGATTCCTCTCAGCTCTGTCCGCCAAGCTCTTGATTCAAGCCTCGTCACCTCCATGATCAAGAACGTTCAAGCTAAGATCAGCCAAAACCGACCTTCGGTGCGGATGATCGCTATGCTTGAATAGGACAAGACGATCCTGAAGCAGATGATGAACAATGAAAAGTTCGTGCTTGGAGGGGCACGGAGCTTCAAGAGACCATACTTTCTGTTCGGTGACAGCCTGGAGTTTGAGGATGACGAGCCGAAACGTCTAAGGGACCCTCTAGTTGTCAGATTGAACGACCTGAGGATATGGTTGCCGACTATGGAACGCCAATACCCACTATCGGCGTTTACCGATTTAGCTGTCCAGAGACAGATGAAATGGGATCTGACCCCTAAATTTTATGGAGTCGTCTTTTACAAGATCCAATCTAACTCCGGTGACCGGAAGAAAGACACCTTCAAGTGTGTCATGGGCTCCACATCCTATTCCACGAGGGGGCTGCACCCTGGGGCTATAATAAACGACATTCCGACTGTTCTTCATCCTTATGCTGCCGAGACCCTCTCCAATCTGATGATGTTAAAGAAGGAGTCATATTCGAGAGGGAAGCTGTGGATGGAATGTTAGAGATACCCCGTTGTAGAAGCATGGAATTTCAGGTGCACATATAGGCCATAATTCCTATGCGCTCAACCCAACCATGCGACCAACTCAAATGCGCCAGGAAGCTCAAACAGATACTTGGCACAGCAAAGAACAGTAAAAGTTCAAAGACATTGAAAATAAGGCTTTTATTTCATATGAAAGTCTATTACATGTCTAAAGAAAGGCTTTACAAAGGAGAACTTCTACAAAAAGAAAGATCCTAAAGCTACATCCAGGCGTAGCAACTGCTATATGCCCCATGTCAAGCACATCATCCGTCAGGCGCATCACTCAGATGTCTCATCCAGGCGCATCATCTCGTCATTTTGGTACAGGCACATCCGCACCAATCAGCCCTTGTCTAGCAGGAGGAGGATCTCTCCTAGCTCGACAAAGATCGCGGCACGATGCCCCGATCTTCGAAAGCAACAGGCACACTCGACAGCCTGTGGCTCTTCCAGCATAAAGAAAGACTGAGCACAGCCGCCCCGATCTTTGGATGCAACAGGCACCCTCGACCTGTGTCGGGACTCGACGATCCCGATATTTGGATGCAACAGACACTATCACGGATGCTCAGAGCGACGGAAAGACTGGGGCAGCGCATCTTCACCCTCGGGAAGAGCTCGAGTCCGGCAGTTCGCCAAGGCAGAGCTTCGGCCAAGTTCATCTTTATATCAAAATGAAGAATGAAAGCAAAGATTTTCCTCATACGGAAATTTATAAGCACGGGTAGCCCACACCCGAGTGCCAAATGGCCAACGTTCCAAATTCTATGTAATAAATTTGCATTAATAGCAAATGCATACGTCTTCTCGTATTCGGCTAAGTCAAGGCAGCCGTTAACGCCTAGAAAAACTTAACAGGCAGGCCAAAGAGGATGCGACACATTGGCAGAAGCATCGTCGATATCATGCTGCTCCCCATGGATGCGCCTCGATTGGCACTAACCAATGCAAACCTCTCCATCAAGCATTTAATGCTGAATGACGAAGGCGACACCACATTCCAAGAGCAGTCCAATCAGCAGCCTTGTGCAGAAAATGAAGCATCGCTGATGTCAGCACCATCATTATACCTTGGGTCGACAACAACTGCCACGTGGCCGATCGATCGTTCGTATGCGCCTCGTGGCCATGCGCCCAGAAGACTGAGTGCACCCCGGTGGTCATACGCCCCCTTAGCTCACCTCTGGTCTCAAGCAACAGAAGACTAAGCTCTGTATGCGCCTCAAAAGCCATGCACCTGGACTTGCTCATGACTCCTAAAAGTCATGTGACCAAGACGCCTCCCCGGCGTCTGATCCTAGGCGCACCCTGATGCAAAGCTCTGCATGTGCCTCAAAAGCTATACGCCCAGACTTGTCTATGATGCTTAAAACTCATAGGACTAAGTCGCCTCCATGCGCCCGATCCTAGGCGCACCCCGATAGATCACACTCCTCCAAAATCAAGATCTTTGATCCACAGGCATACGCCACGCGTCCTTTGACTCAGTTCTATTTCAAAGAATGGGTGGTAACCACCCAAGATCTCAGCAACAACTAAATCTTAGCAATTGCCACGTGTCAGCTTCTCCGTAGCCCAATGAAGTAGTTTGAGCAGATTTTATTACAACTCGGGGCGCATCATCTATGCACCCCCGTCAGCATCTGCCACGTGGCATCCCTACATCCAGGTGCATCCGACATATGCGCGCGTGAGGAGCCAGCCTGCTATCTATAAATAGGAGGATCAATCCTTCACGACACACATAGATAGAGATAGAGATATATATAAAAAGACTGTTATATCCATATACGGAGGCTAGAAGAAACACTTAACGTCCACTTTTCCTCGTAACGCTCCGGCATCAAGAGCAACCCAGACCTTCAGAGAGTTCGAGATCGTCGTCAGATCGTCAACGGAGTCAACTTATTACCACTCGCTCCATCGCCACGGTGCCCAGAAAAAAACAAAAGTGTACTCCTAGGACTACATCTAAGTCCTATATTGTACCATGTTCTGTTTGTAATTAAAAACATCAATCACCAAAGAGTTTTAATGGCAAACAAGCTGGCGACTCTGCTGGGGACCTCTTTCTCCTCCAATGAGAAAGTTGTGTCGCAATCTGACGACATCGAACTGGCTCCTTCCACAAAACACTTGTGGTGCGCCTCAATCAACAGGTGTATGAGGAGTTCATCTCTGAAGGCAGCGCGAGTCCTTCGAAGCGACTGCCAAAGCCGCAGAATACTCGCCAAGTCTGGATGCGCAAGGCCGATGCACCTGGCACCATCACTGAAGGGGATGCGCCACCGTAGCTGGCCCTTCCTGCTGATATTCTCAACAACAAGGATGCGCCCACTGGTGCCGCGTATCTGTCTGGGAAATGCAGTATTAACTGCATTCTCCAACCGTCTTTCTTCCAGCCGAAGAAGATGCACCAACGGAGCATAGTTACAACCAATCTCCAGCGCATGAGCTCTGGTGCACAGGAAAGAACGTCTGTCTTCAACAGACTCACTCGCTGTCATGGCGAGGCACAATTAGATTTTGAGTACTATGCATATTCGTGGGCTAGTATAAAGAAATCCAAGGCAGCACAGGCCATGGTCCACAAATGTGCTACGCCAACAGCAAACCAGAAGCATGCATTTAAAATCATGCGTGCTGCTGATGGTAAGCTATACAGAGTTGACTCGGGCGCATCTGTGCCAGAAACAGGTCGACCCCCAAAGTCCTTATCCCGTTCGGGCGCATCTACTGCGTTTCGAACCAAGTCTGGTTGGACAACAGATGTTGAGTCCATGCTTTCACTTGGGTGATGTACATAAAGTAGACTCAAGTTACCATAAATAATGTTTCTCTACCAACGATCTAGACGTATTTTATACGCGTGAACCAGATCAGGAGGTACAGCATTCATATGACCACCCTGGTGCTTGGCCTTGCCATACGCCTGATGAGGGTGTTAAAGTAAAACTCTCCGATCATAATTTGCATAATATGATCAATCACAAACGCATCTCAGGAGAGCTGACCAATAAGCACAATATGCCCCTCGCAGGGTACACTTGTGCTATGGTCACCATAAACTGTTGTTGTCATAAAACAGGAGCTCTACCACAGAGGCAGTCCGTGTTTCAGTGACTACAATCTACGACACCTATCCGACGTCGCCTCGAAAAGAAAATGCCAATTGAAGACATAGCAGAGCCCAAGGTCGCTTCCTGTCATGTTGTCTCCAATTTCCACTCATCCGTGAGAAAGACAACCACCAACTCCTCAGCCTTTGCATCCAAGACTCAGCTTAGGAAGAGCAAAACAGTAGTCCCATCCCAGGGGTGTACAAATGCACCCAAGCAAGGATCAAGGCCCTGGCGAAAACAACAGTCGGGGGTAGTCAAGCCTCTGACAACCCTCCCCTCAAAGACGAAGAAGCGCTTCGACAAACCGACCCTGACGTAGCTGGGGGTAGCCAACATGAGGACTCAGAAGAGGAAGCCCCTCCACAGGAAAGTGAGGTCGAAAGCGAAGCCTCGACCGATCCATCCACTTCCACCCATGTCATAACAAGTTACATAGCAGGGGGTGGTGATGAAGAAGAATCAGACGCTCTATCGCTAGACATCGTACAGCGCATAGACACTCTTGAGGCGAGTCTCAAAACCCGCTCTGCCTCCATGCAGTTCCTGACCCAGGCGGTGTTTGACATTCAAACTACTCTGTCAAGGGCACCTGTCTCCACCAGCCCCGATCCAGGGGCCAACGGAGAATCAACTATACCCCCTCAACGGGTATTTTCAGGGGCACAGTACCTCACTGCACCGCGAGCGTCAGCTGCTTCCAATATCCAGCTTCAGGCCATACCGCCTTCACCTGTTTCCAGCTCGACAGAAGACTTGGTCGAGATGGTTAGAGACCTACGCGAGCGTTTTGAGGTCCGAAGTAGACAGGAGGATCGCCAGAAGATGGGACTCCCGCAACCTTACCCCCTCGAATGGAACAAAGTGGTTTATCCTCCCATGTATAAACCATAAACATTGACGCCATACAATGGAAAGGATTCTCCTCGCCGATACCTGACCTACTTTCAGTCTCAGACGGGGGCATCTCCCAAAAGAAGACGCCTTGCTCACAAACCTGTTTGTCGGGGCTCTGAAAGGAGTCGACTACGACTGGTACTGCAGTCTCCTTGACAACTCCATATCATCCTTTGATGACTTGACACGCCTCTTTCTTGATCGATTCTATGACGGAGGAAGGGATATGACCATGTCGTCTCTCATAGAAATACTGCAGACTGAAAATGAGACCGTTCGAGTCTTCATCGAACGTTTCCGACAAGCGTGTCAAAGGTTGCCTCCGGGCATGCCGAAACACGCACTCATCGGAACATGCAGCATGAACATGCTCCCTGCAATCAAGCTCTGGCTCAACTCCACTCTCCTGCCTGATTGGAGCGCATTGATCAATGAAGTCGTAGCTGCTGAAAAGAAGGCACGTAATGCTCGCCTTCTGGGGTTAACTTCTCCACCTTCGACGACAAAGGGAAACGGCCTGCCACCAGCAGTAGCAGCCATGAAGCAATAGGGAAGCAGGCGTTGACTGTCAATGCGTCCAATAGCATGCAAGGTCCTGCCCATAGGACTCCTACCGCACCACGACCGAAGATGGTCTACTCCTTCCACGATGAGGGTACCTTGCAGCTCTTCGAGATGCTGAAGCAGGACGACAAAATCAAGTTGCCTATCCCAAGCGTCCTGACAAAGTAAGCAGAGTCGACGACCCGAGGTATTGTCACTACCATCGGTTCGTTGGACATCCAACTAAAGACTGCTACATCCTCAAAGACTATATACAGTTCATGATCAATACGAACGTCATCTCTGTCGATTACGAGGAGAAAATAGACTCGGCCAACATAGTGTCGCTCCAGTTCGGCACCTTACCGCCTACCACAGCTCAAGATGGCGTCATCCCCATCCCAAAGGCGACAATGGAAGTAGTCAACCTTCCACCAACCCGCGACAATGTGGGTAGGCTGACACCACTCACAACATCCAAGGGAGAGATCATGTGGGTTCACCCGGATCTCGTTCCAGAGCTGACTCAATCGGGGTACCCTCTACCTCCAAAAGCAAAGGCAAGAAGACCAAGTCTTGGTGAATGGTGACTTCCTCTCTCGAGGAAGCACTGCCCGTATGTAAAACCCCTAAATTTTTACTACAATTTTTTTAATAAATAATTTAGTATTGATTTTGTAATTTGGATTTGTACGTCGCATACATGTTGGCATTTGTCGTATTGTATGTCGCGTGCGGGTTTGCGTTTCATATTTTCTCGACGAGTGCGAATATGTGCGAGGTACATATTTTAGAAAAACATTTTTATTTTATTATAAAGGAAGTATAGTATTTCCAATATGTGTATATATATATATATATATATATATATATATATATTATATATATATATATATATATATATATATATATATATATATTTTATATATATATATATATATATATATATATATATATATATATATGATAAATACTTAACTTGTAAAATGCTATTTTATTTTTAGTACAAATATAAGTAGTAATTTAGAAAACTATTGTTTTATGTAAATATATTATTTGTATGCGAGTGACATGAAATTTATTTCATGTCTACTTTAATTTTACGAAAACAAGTTATAATTGCAAAAATGATATTTCAAATATTTAAACATTTATTTGAGTTTCGAAATTAATTATTATTATATTGTTATTATTTATAAAAGGATAATTTGGAATTTGTTTGTTTTAAATGTTTAAATTGTCAGGGTAACTTAAATGAAGATTTGATGATGGATTATGATTTTAAATAGTATAGACTAAAGATAGAGTTTTAACTTGTTTTAAATTTAGATTGGTATTATCGAGAGTTACTTTTAATTTGATTTAAATTAAATAATGAAATATCTAATGGGGAATTTAAATCATTCCAAAGCCATATCCAACTAGCAGCACCAACTCCTATATAAGGAGAGACCCCTTATTCTTTTCTCCATCAATTCCACGACCAAATCTTCCACTACAAATAATCCTCCACCAAGTGCGTGCATCGTGTTTGTGCAAATTTCCATCTATTATAGTTTTATTTTACATATACTGAAATTCTCTCCGTGTTCGACATGCCGGACACCATGCCCCGTGTCTCACATGATATGGCACCAGCCCTCTCCCTCGTCGTTCCTCCGACCGAACCCCATCTCCACTGCCAACACCATCCCGCCGAGCCCGATGACATGAACCCATGGCCGTCTCCTGCTGCCACGGATTTGCCATCACCTCCGCCACCACCATCAGACCAACAAACCACCACTGTCACCGCCTCCATTACCAGCGCCAACCGCCCGACCCATCGGAGATCCTCCGGACAACCGGTCGATCGCCACCATCAACCTCCAGACTTCAACCCAGCCAAACCTACAGCCCTTCAGCCGCCTCTCCCCGGCCAACAATCGTTCATATCACCACCATCTCCTCCAAACTTCCATCACCATCAAAATTGGCCAACATCTCCATGGCCACTTCCACCACCTCCGTCGCGGCCATCGTCGTTGTTTCACATGGCCATACATCCCTAAGACCTTTAAACAAACAAATAAATAGAAAATCCCTAACCTTATCCCGACTTCTCTGCGCCCCGTCGAGCCCGGCTGGTGGTCCACCGCCATGACGAGCGCCGAGCGCCTGACCCCATCACGCTGTAGGATACCGTTACCGCACCACCATGGCGAGCCACGAGCCTCCTGCTGGTAAATGTTTTCTTCCGCAGAGCACTACGCCGGAGACGTGGTCCCACCGACTCGAGCACGAGCACCGTCGAGTGCCGACACGCACGCGCCTTCTACCGCCATTACCTCGAAGGCGAGATCCCTCTGCCTCGCCTCGCGCAGGGAGCGTCAGATCCCGTGACCAAGAGTGCCGCGCCCGGCCAGCAGCGTCAGGCGGATGCCGCACCGTGCCACCGAAAGTCCCCTTTGTCGCTCGTCTTCCCGGATCTCTCCTGAGCCTTCCTCTGTAACCTTTCTAACCCTCTCGTCTCCTTCCCCCAATTTAAATCTCTCTATCCCTTATCAGAGAAGGCTTATGTCACCTTATGTTTTTTATTTTACTTTATGATAAGTATTATTTGCAATGACCAACTACTCTCTTAAAGAACAATTATCTTAAATGTGTTATTATATGGACATTAACAGTAGTAGTTAATAATTAGAGTTTTGATTGGGCAATATTTACTAGTATTATTCTTAATTAATTTTATCATTAGTAGGGTTACTATTAGTACAACGATTATTTTGGAAAATTTTATATATTTACTAGCTATTTTTAAAATGTAGATTATAAACTAAATTTTAGCATTTTTGAATATTTATCTAATTAAGAAAATATAGTTTTTTTTTCTTCCTATCTGTAAATTTATATTTTCACAAAACTTAGCTTTTAGCATAAAAACAAATTTTCCTTTTAAGTATTAATCTAAAGATATATTTTGAGTAAAATGAAATGTAGGTTCCAATATTAAAAACATTTTCGAAAAATAAAATATATTTTTATTTCCACGAATTTCTCTCCAATTATCGTCAATGATCAGGACTAATTGTGTGACCTTATTTCTCGCGTATATCGGACCCTTACACAACGACCATGGCTATTGGGCAATCATGACTTGTCGAACTATCGCACCATACACACACCAGGCAAGATATCTTGCCTTATTTACTATTTATAATTAGTTACATCTTTCTTTATTTAGTGCATATTTATTTCTTGTTTCTTTTCAGTTGGATCTATGCCTTGCTTAGTTTACTTTAATTGCTTTCAATTATTTTTTTCTTGCTTGTCTTTTAATATGCATGTGGACCTAGTCTTAGCGGACTACCTTTTGACAGTGATCCTTAGGAGGGTGAAGATAGTTTGATGTATGGGCTACCTAAAACCAAAAGTCGTAGTAACTGCGTACTACGGTAGTCGTGTCACGACGGTCACTAGCCTCTGAAATAACGTATAGGCAGCTCTAGAGGGGAGGTGAATAGAGTTTGTGTCGATAATCACCAAATAAAAATTAACTCTATATCACCTCCACAAAACAACTATCAAGATTGTAAATAAATCAGAGAGAAATGTGAAAGTAAATAAAGATCAGAAGAGCATTCGCCGACACAGCAGTTTTAACCTGGCTTTCCTCGTGGAGGACTAGTCCAGGCCTGAGAACTCTAGCTCAGGATTGAAATCCACTATATTTGAAATAGTGTACAACCACGTGCCTTTACTCAGAAGAGCACGCCAACTTCTTACAGATTCGCAGGTGGCGAAACTTGGAATTGTCCAAGTGACTTTTCTTTTCAACTCTTGCACAAAAACTTCTAGCTGAATCGCACTTGAGCACCGTGGGCTTAGAAAATTTTGTGGCTAGTAGATTGGAAGAGTAAGGCTTAGGTAGTATAAGGCTTAGATGATTGAGAGTGAAAGATAGAAAGATAATATGAAATGAGAGAAATCAAGCCTTATTTATACTACTCTGGGGAGGCAGAGTTCGGTCCGAATTCTGCCCCAAGAATTCAAATTTTTGAACGTTGGACAGCTTATACCAAGTAGGCCCTAAAAATTAGGGTGCTGAAAATCAGGAGACAGAGTTCGGCCTGAACTCTGTGTGGGGGCAGAGTTCGGCCCGAACTCTGTCTCCTAGGTTATAGAATGGCCTTTGGGCCTTTGGGCTTTGTGGAGCTTGGGCTTAGTTCAGGAGTTGGTTTATTTATATGGTAGAGCTTGGAGAGAGACGTCTAGGGGTTGAGATGACACAGTGCGACTCAACGTACACATTCTCCTAGATTCAATAAATTGAAGATTACAGACTTGGAACAATAGGAAAACCAAGAGCCCTTTGATGACGCCTTTCTTCTGATATTTGAGTAGACCTAAAGACGTCTTTTTCCTTGATAGCAGTTGTCCAAAGCTAAGCAGATCTAGAAATATGAATACCTTTCGGGGGCTTCGCCCCCGAACCCCCGACGGGGGACGCTGCCCCCTCGACCCATGTCCGTTGACCGGGCAGCGGAACCCCCGATGCGAGGCCCTGGATAGGTCGCTGGCGGTTCGGAGAAATCTTTTTGTATGACGCCGTCTTTGGTCCATCATTAATTCTTCATTGCCTATATCATGTTTGATCATGCTTACTGCATGTCTACAAATCCATGTTAGGCAAAAAAAAATATGTTGTAGTAGGATAAAAGCATGGCAATATGATATAGGACAATTAGGACAATGCTACGTTTAAGTAGCAACATGATAGTGAGTATATGAATATTAGTGACATCATTATGTTAAACTTAACTGATTTGCCATATTCAAAAACACGATGTAATCATTGGGCTAACAATCTCCCCCTTTTTTATTATGGCAAATTGGTTAAGTTTAAGACAGATACAATAGATGCATGTATCACTAATAAACATATATTACTAGAAGATTGTGTGCTAACTTAAAATTATTTCTCCCCCTTTGACATGATCAAAAAAATAAGCTTCCCCTTAATAAGAGATAAAACGAACTCAAGCATAAGTAAAGGAGGAAGGCATAGACAATCATGATCAAGATATACTAAATAAAGAACAATGGAAGAAGTATGTAAAGACAAGTATAGAAACTACATACCAAATATAGAGTACCAAATAGAAAATAGCTTGTCAAAACACAAATAGTAACTAAAAGAATTTAAAAATAATCAATAGATAGTTTACCAACATGAAATCCAAGAAAGACATCCAAAAATATAGTATGATATGAAATATTGTTCTAGTTTTGGAAGAGAAAAAAAATTCATTCAGAAACCATGGGGATTAGATAATTGTAAATAATAGATATCAAAGAAGAAATATACCAATTGAGATATTAAAATATATAAACTTGATATCAATTGAAATAAATAAACTTGAAACATTGATCAATGAAACTATGACAGTCAGATAAATAGTGGAACAAAATAAAGGAATGATCAATGTAAAATAGAGCAATTAAAAAAAGATCTCATTATTTATAAATCTATTTTCTTATCCAAAATTCATGCAATTAAACTCAATTACCTTATCATGCTATATGAATATCATTTAGATAAACATGAAGGTAAAGGAGAAAAATATTTGAGAAAGAGAAATTCAGTCGACTTGAATGCTCCCCCTCAAACTATTACCAATATAGATGAAATCATAAATTTTGGGTAAGTCCTCAACAATGAAAGCCAAATCAATTAAGCATACAAGAAAAGCTAAATCAAAGGAAGCACAATAGTCATCAAGATAAGATACGAAAGTCAATATTAACGAGATGACTCATATAAAAGAGAGAGATAATATTATGAAAATAATTGCATATACTCTCATAAACCTTTCACAAAATAACAGTATCATAACCTCAATATATAAATAATGATAAAAATATGGGTCAATGATGAACTAGGTATAAGACATATTAAAGGGTATAAATGAATTGAACCAATTTATTTGCTCTCCCTTAAAATATGCGTATCTAGTTCCAAAGCACTTATAGCATATAAAAAATGATAACTTCAAGATCTAGGGGTAAGTCAACTATAGATTTCTTCCCTTGCTCAATGCATATAAGGTTATAAAATTGTCATAAAACGAAAAATATCATCTTTAGTCAAGAAGAGAGATCCACTTAATAGCCACTAAAGATGAATGATCAAAATAATATTTTAATTAAGCACATATAATCAAAAGAGACATACATTAGCCTATAGAAGAATTAAATATGATATATCAATGCATGTTACCTTTTGAGAAGAAGGCATCATGAAAAGAAATAAAGTCAATTGAATCAATCATGGTGAAAGTCAAAATATAGCTCAAAAATACAAAAAATAAAACTCAAATATCATGTCCATGATTATCTAATTAAGAAATGATCAACCAATTTATTGTTTTGCATGGACTATGTGTGTTTTACCACATATGTACCCATCAACGGGTAATAATCCAACCTTGCTAATACTAAATGAGAAATCAATGAAGTTCAAATAGCAAAGAGCATATGTGATAATCCATGAGTAGTCAAAGTAGAGTAATAAATTAACTTGATAACCATATAATTAGATAATATAGGACTACTCAATCATTAGGATCATTCATAAAGTAAACCAATAAATAATTATGATTTGCCATAAATCTCATCTAAAAACCATATAAACAACCCAATGGAAAATATAGAAAAGAGTCAATCTTATTTAAATGATTGCAAATGTATTCCAAAGAAATGATAATATGATAAAATTATGACTCAAAAGACGAGAGAAACTTAAAAGATGCTTACCAATGACTAGTATGGAAGGAAGTTAAAGCGATGAATCACAAACCTCAATGGAAACAGGATTAAATAAAAAAAATTCAAACTAATTTTAAGACAAAACATATGTATCTAAAATAGAATACAAATCTCATCAAGAAAATTCATAAATCTTGTTTTTGTAAACTAGCATATCTCATGTAGATTAAAATTCAAGAAGATAGCTAGATGAGTGAAAGTGAACAAAAATTATGTAGCTTAACAATACATCGCAAATAAGCAAGCTACATAACTAATTAAGATTAATGAGGTAGGCCATTAACAGGATAAATGTGCTCATTAAATCTTAAGTTACTAACACTAAAAATACATGCTTAAGCATAGAGTTCACAATATGGGTAATACATGTTGAATGATCAAAATAATTTATATACTCTTTATTAAGCAAGGATAAAAGTATAAGATAGCAAGTAAATGAATTAGACTCTCATCAAGTAAAGGACAAAAGAGATGTTCATGAAAACATAATAGAACAAATCTATTTGCCAAGTATTGAGATTAACCCAAGATAATAAAATAATAGATTGATCTAGAGAATATAAAATTATAGCCATTATGAAAGTGTATTCTCTAGGAATGGAAAATCTTAACGCAAAAGCTCAAACCTTAGTAGCTAAAGACATGAGAAGTATGATATATCAATTACATGTATTCTCATGTGCTACAAAAATATTATTGGGCAATAATAATAACATATTTATAGCTCAAAATATAGGGCTAGATATGATGATGTATTCTCTGTGTACAGTACATTTGATCCAGAACTAAATAATGGTTGTAAGTAGGCCTTAATAAATCTTAATTCTATAATATATTGATCACTTTGGATTAGCTGTAGTGGCCGGTTCCCAGCTAACGGTAGTCCGAAGACTAGTACACCGTGTCGCTTCAGGCTATTTATACCTGTATGACAGAAGGACCCTTTCGGCTTGTTCCCAAAATGTTCTTTACTTTTAAGAATTTAGACTTAAAGGAATATATGCAGTATCATCAAACAACATCAAAATCCAAAATCCCTAAGTATAAGAAAGGTAAATACCCAAATAATAATGAAAGAATTATCATCAGAATTTGCTAAGAATATTTTCAAAGCAAACATTTTCATAATGCACTTATGGAGATAAATATACAGAAGATACATACTCAAAATAAGTACGGTAATTTTAACAAGTAAGGTAAAGCACAAAACCATGCAATCCTTAAAAAAACTTCCATAAAAGTCATGAACAAGACACTAATAAATATTTTCTCTCAACATTCTAACTTGAAGAAGTAAAACAAATAAATATCAGAAGTTAGGAATCATTAATATATACATGAAAAGATCAAAAATCAATTAAAAGGCATGTATCCATAAAGTCAACAAATAAAAGCCAATAAGATATCATCAAAAGAAGACTTTAAGGAAGAAGCTAATTAATTCAAGAAGAGATAACACAAATTTGGTCAAAAGAATCAATAGCTAAAGTATGAGATAAGCACAAGTATGAATAGATACTCTTCAAAATAATATAAAACTTGAGGTTAACTCATATACCCACATAAAGATATTTATACAAAAATAGATATCAATATAATAAATACATTATCTATATGTAAATGAAGATTTAATAAATATAGTCATGTATCCTTAATGAATGTTTGAAAAACTATCACAAATTCAAAAGCACGTATAAATAGGCTTTATTAGGCAAATACATAATTAATTCATAAGAGATTTAATCAAAAATAAAACATGAAAATCAATAATGAATATATTATGTAAGCACAAGGTTAAAATGGAAGTATAAGTGTATACTTGTCAAGTGATAAGAAGCTTGTGCTAAACACATATCTTCATAAATACCGATTAAGATAAATTTGACATATTAAATACAAATCGGCAAGAAGTAACTATCTCAAAATTGAAAATCGACATATTAAATACATATATTCACAAATACCTTCGACTGCCTCTTCCCGGCCAACAATCGTACGCATCACCACCATCTCCTCCAAACTTCCATCACCACCAAAATTGGCCGGCATCCCCATGGCCACTTCCACCACCTCTGTCGCGACCATCGTCATTGTCTCACATGGCCATACATCCCCAACACCACTAAACAGACAAATAAATAGAAAATCCCTAACCTTATCTCGAGTTCTCTGCGCCCCGTCGATCCCGGTCCGGTGGTCCGCCGCTATGACGAGCGCCGAGCGCCTGACCCCATCGCGTCGAAGGACACCGCCACCGCACCACCATGGCGAACCGTGATCCTCCCACTGGTAAATATTTCCTTTCGCACAGTACTGTACCGGAGACGTGGTCCCGCCGACTCGAGCACGACCACCACCGCGTGCCGACACGCACGCGCCTTCCACCTCCATTACCTCGACGGTAAGATCCCTCTGCCTCGCCTCGCTCGGAGAGCGTCAGATCCCATGACCGAGAGTGCTGCACCCCGCCAGCAGCGTCAGGCGGATGCCGCGACGTGCCGTCGAAAGTCCTTCTGTCGCTCGTCTTTTCGGATCTCTCCCGAGCCTTCCTCTGTAAGCTTTCTAACCCTCTCATCTCCTTCTTCCAATTTAAATCTCTCTATCCCTTATCAGAGAAGGCTTCTATCACCTTATGTTTTTTTATTTTACTTTATGATAAGTATTATTTGCAATGACCAACTACTCTCTTAAACAACAATTATCTTAAATGTGTTATTATATGGACATTAACAGTAGTAGTTAATAATTAGAGTTTTGATTGGGCAATATTTACTAGTATTATTCTTAAATTGATTTTATCATTAGTAGGGTTACTATTACTACAACAATTATTTTGGAAAATTTTATATATTTACTAGCAATTTTTAAAATGTAGATTATAAACTAAATTATAGTATTTTTGAATATTTATCTAATTAAGAAAATATAGTTTTTTTCTTCCTATCTGTAAATTTATATTTTCACAAAACTTAGCTTTTAGCATAAAAACAATTTTTCCTTTTAAGTATTAATCTAAAGATATATTTTGACTAAAAAGAAATGTAGGTTCCAATATTAAAAACATTTTTGAAAAATAAAATATATTTTTATTTCCATGAATTTCTCTTCAATTATCGTCATTGATCAGGACTAATTGTGTGACCCTATTTCTCGCGTATATCGAACCCTTACACAACGACCATGGCTATTGGGCAATCATGACTTGTCGGACTATCGCACCACACCAGACGACACACCAGGCAAGATACCTTGCCTTATTTATTATTTATAATTAGTTGCATCTTTCTTTATTTACTGCATATTTATTTCCTGTTTATTTTCAGTTGGATCTATGCCTTGCTTAGTTTACTTCAATTGCTTTCAATTATTTTTTTTCTTGCTTGTCTTTTAATATGCATGTGGACCTAGTCTTAGCGGACTACCTTTTGACAGTGACCCTTGGGAGGGTGAAGACAGTTTGATGTATGGGCTACCCAAAACCAAAAGCCATAGTAACTGCGTACTACGGTAGTCGTGTCGCGACGGTCACTAGCCTCGAGCTAAGTGGACTGATGGATCACGTGGGCCGCTAGCCTCGAGTTATGCCGGCTGATAGTATTGGTACTTGACATGTACTTGTTGTGAGTTGTTACCTTATCCTGGGGGAGTCAGCCTTTACATGTCTATACATCGAGATGTCTTCTAAATTGCATACTAGAATGGTTAGGAGACCTTAGTTAATGTCATGTCATACTCCGTTCTAGTCGTGGCATAGGATAATGTCACATCGTGATATAGTGTGCTACCCCTTGTCCTTGTTTGGTTGTAGGGGTAGTTTACTGTTTCGATGATGGAATATTGGGTCGTGCTATGGTTGGGACACTTTACCTTTACTTTGTGACTTTGTGGCATATTTTATATTCAGTTTATATGGTATGTTCTTTATGTATCTTGCTACGTCCCTCTGAGGACCTGGTGAATTTTTGAGGTATATTTTGTGACTTTTTGCAGGTGCTTATGCAAGGTCATACGTTACCCTCTTCCTTCGAGATGATTGCACTTGGGTCACCTTCGCATCGCTCGACAAATTCATTTGTTATGTATTTCTTTTCCTTTTAGTTGGTAGTAGATTTATCTCCGCCCAACGATTTGTAACTGACATTTCATGAGTTGATTTATAAATTCTTCCTTCTTTATTTGTGGATGAGATTAGTGTCGTGGTTACTGCATTCTACAGCTTATGTATACATACGATGGATCCATATATTGGAGTTACATCGTATGTATGCAGCTGGCATGTCGATGTACTTAGTCCTAAGTATTTTGGGACTGGGGTGTTATATGTTTTTTTGGTGGCCCATGCAGGTCAAGATTAATTGTTTGGTTACTTTACCGTACCAAGCAAGCATGCGCATAGGATTAGAGTCTAGGATCTCATCCACATATTTGACCTCCTTCCTCGATTCTGTTTATGAACTCTCGCTTGACTCCTTGATTTGCATCTTGCTTGATTCCCTCTACCGTAAATTCTTATTCATCCTTCGTGCTTGATAGAGATTAATAAGTTAACCCATTGTCCCACCACCTTACTTGTTAAACTCTTGTAAGTTGGGTAGAATGCCTCACAACCTAGCATCATATTGTTCTTAGGACCCATTAAGGTTGTATAATTAAGGTCACTAATAGGATTGTTTAGAGGACCCCAACCTACTTGGTCAAACCAAGAACTTAAACAAAGAAACACTAGGATGACTGTGTAGGCCCAAAACTTCGGGCATGACTTAGAATTACGAAACTTGAACTTTTCATATTTCTTGTACTTACATTTTGGACTTACTTGACTAATGCTGCTATTATAGCTAGTTTTGCGAGCTTGCATTCTTTATCGAGCTTGATTAAGGACAGTATTTTATTGGAGGCCTCCACTAATATATTGTCTAATCAGAACTGGTACATGATGATCTGATCAACCTAAGTGCACTTGGTTCGCTCTTCTTAATCTACGTGGATTGAGATTTAGTTAAATATACTTGCTCTCAAGGATCTCATCCGCGACTGCCTTGACAATTCTCTTTTGAATTATTAAGTCGCCTTTGAACCACGTGTTCGTATTCAAACACACCTTCTTCGAATTCTTTATCGTTTTTGTCTTTCACTCATGTTAGAAAGACAAAACGCTCTCTACTTGATAGATAGACACGAAGTATTCTCCTAGTTGTGTATACACGAGTATAGCTAACAATCGACCAAGTTATGTGACTATATCTTCATCTTGACTTACTCGACCTTTCCTCGACACCAAATCTATTCTCACGACCATCTAATCATTTGAAATTGATAATGGTTAGACCATTCCTTGATCGTACGCTATCGAAGATACTATCTTCTCTTTAGAAATCGTGTCCCTAACTCATCTTACTTGATCTACTAGATTCCTTAATTTTATTTTGTACTTTAACTTGATCTTTTTATTTTTGTGCGTTAATTAGTACCTCATGAAAACCCACTTTCTATTTTGATCTTTTTGGTGTCCCTTACCGTGATATTGATATTCGGAGCACGAGACCAGCTGTCACCTTCCAACAAATCTCATATGCAAGACCTAGACGAGCCCACCTTCATGTAGACATATCATGTCCCACTAAAAAATGTTCCTTTGTACTCTATTTTTATGATACGACTTTCAAGTCAAAAAAGAGGGGCTAAACTATAACCATTACCATGTTACCGAAATACTTTCCGACTGCAGGTAGAGACTCAACCTCGACCCAATTCTTATGACCCAATAAATGATTTTGCTCTAGTTAATTCCTTAAATGCTTAACTTGTGTTTATTCACGATTGCTTAACCCTTGTCTTTTATTGTCGTGCCTTATCTTGATTCACGCATACCCATACCACCTTTTACTCTTTATGCAATATTAGCGACCCTTACGCTTCCCCCTTCCAATTATATTGTTTCTCCCATGTTATATTTCAATGTGATTCCTCCATAGTTTATGCATCTTGTTCCTTGTATGATTTCCTTGTTCAAAGGATAGAAAATTTAATCATGACACCCTTCGGTTATATACGGCTAGATTAGAGAATTCATGGAGGAGATTAATGGTGTACTTGATCATGATGGTTATCCGATTACAAGGTCTATATAAAAGTGGTCATAAATTAAAACATGAGGTCGAACGTAATGTGACTCAAAGGTAAATAGACTTCACGGTATTATTCAAACCTTAAGTGTAAATTCTTTATTTGGATATACACTTCTAATAGGAATATGAGATGAATTTCATTTCTACCATCATAAATTAGAGATTATTGAATTCAAATTTCGAAAGAGAAAATTTTCATGAAGGATTGAGTTATGAAGATATACTGTTAGTTCTCGAGTCTTATCGAACATTGAAGACGTACTTTTATTTTTATTGGATATATTTTACATTGATAAATAAGTACAAATTTGTAGTAAGAGATTTTTAATTTCGAGATTATGGCTTGAGGATATATATATATGTGTGTGTGTGTGTGTGTGTGTGTGTGTGTGTGTGTGTGTGTGTGTGTGTGTGTGCGTGTTTAGGGATTATGGAATTCAAAGTTCGGATTAACTGAAATTTTATGACGAGATATAGAAATTAGAGTACATTTTAAGACCAAATTCTTATAAGTAAATTTTTTAGGAGGACGTAAAACGAAAGGGTGTTGTAAAGAAACAATTTATGGAATATAAGTTATGGATAAAATGAATTAAAATGATATCAAAGGTTGAAGAGGTCATTACCTATTTATGAGGGCGCACTTGTCTGAGGTCAATATTAGCATTAATCGAGCTTAGTCGTGGATGGGTTGACATGCATGTGATTTTCTAAACTATATCCATAGAAGTTATTTTTGTCAATTTTCGTCGAATTCCATTTCTATCATCGCGCCGAAGATTTTGATCGAGAATTCTTAATCGCTTCTAAAAAAAACTGTTTCTATCCCTTCAACCCTACTTGCCCTATCTATTCCTAAATTTTGAGGACGAAATTCTTTTAAGTTGGGTAGGATGTAAAACCCCTAAATTTCTACTACGATTTTTTTTAAATAAATAATTTAGTATTGATTTTGTAATTTGGATTTGTACATCGCATACAAGTTGGCATTTGTCGTATTATACGTCGCGTGCGGGTTTGTGTTTCATATTTTCTCGATGAGTACGAATATGTGCGAGGTACATATTTTAGAAAAACATTTTTATTTTATTATAGAGGAAGAATAGTATTTCCAATATGTGTATATATATATATATATATATATATATATATATATATATATATATATATATATATATATATATAAATATATAAATATATATATATATATAAAATATATATTTTTTTTATAAAATATATATATATTTTATATAAAATATATATATATATATATATATATATATATATATATATATATATATATATATATATGATAAATACTTAACTTGTTTAAGGTTATGAGCAAAGAGAATTTCAAAACTTTATTTATTTTACCTTGTAAAATGCTATTTTATTTTTAGTACAAATATAAGTAGTAATTTAGAAAACTATTGTTTTATGTAAATATATTATTTGTGTGCGAGTGACATGAAAATTTATTTCATGTCGACTTTGATTTTACGAAAAAGAGTTATAATTGCAAAAATGATATTTCAAATATTTAAACATTTATGTGATTTTCGAAATTAATTATTATTATATTGTTATTATTTATAAAAGGATAATTTGGAATTTGTTTGTTTTAAAATTTTAAATTGTCATGGTAACATAAATGGAGATTTGATGATGGATTATTATTTTAAATATTATAAACTAAAGATAGAGTTTTAACTTGTTTTAAATTTAGATTGGTATTATCGAGTTACTTTTAATTTGATTTAAATTAAATAATAAAATATCTAATGGGGAATTTAAATCATTCCAAAGTCATATCCAACTAGCAGCACCACCTCCTATATAAGGAGAGACCCCTTATTCTTTTATCCATCAATTCCACAACCAAATCTTCCACCGCAAATAATCCTCCACCAAGCGTGTGCATCGTGTCTGTGCAAATTTCCATCCATTATAGTTTTATTTTACAAATACTAGAATTCTTCCCGTGTTTGACATGTCGGACATCCGGCCCCGTGTCTCACATGATACGGCACCAGCCCTCTCCCTCGCCGTACCTCCGACCAAACCCCATCTCCACCGCCAACACCATCCCGCCGAGCCCGGTGACCCGAACCCATGGCCATCTCCCGCTGCACGGATTTGCCATCACCTTCGCCACCACCATCAGACCAACAATCCACCACTGTCACCGTCCCCATTACCAGCGCCAACACCCCGACCCACCGGAGCTCCTCCGGCCAACCGGTCGATCACCACCATCAACCCTCAGACTTCAACCCGGCCAAACCCACAGCCCTTCGGCCGCCTCTCCCTGGCCAACAACCGTTTGCATCACCACCATCTCCTTCAAACTTCCATCACCACCAAAATTGGCCGACATCCCCATGGCCACTTTCACCACCTCCGTCGCGGCCATCGTCGTTGTCTCACATGGCCATACATCCCCAACACTACTAAACAGACAAATAAATAGAAAATCCCTAACCTTATCTCGACTTCTCTGTGCCCCGTCAAGCCCGGTCCGATGGTCTGCCGCCATGACGAGCGCCGAGTGCCTGACCCACATCGCGCCGTAGGACACCGCCACAGCACCACCAAGGCGAGCCGCGAGCCTCCCACCGGTAAACGTTTCCTTCCTCATAGCACTGCGCCGGAGACGTGGTCCCGCAGACTCGAGCACGACAACCGCCGTGTGCCGACACGCACGCGCCTTCCACCGTCATTACCTCGACGGCGAGATCCCTCCGTCTCGCCTCGCACGGGGAGCGTCAAATCCCGTGACCGAGAGTGCCGCGCCCCGCCAGCATCGTCAGGCGGATGCCGCGGATGCTGCGGCGTGCCGCCGAAAGTCCCCTCTGCCGCTCGTCTTTCCGGATCTCTCCCGAGCCTTCTTATATAAGCTTTCTACCCCTCTCATCTCCTTCCCCCAATTTAAATCTCTCTATCCCTTATCAGAGAAGGCTTCAGTCACCTTATGTTTTTTTATTTTACTTTATGATAAGTATTATTTGCAATGACCAACTACTCTCTTAAACAACAATTATCTTAAATGTGTTATTATGGGGACATTAACTGTAGTAGTTAATAATTAGAGTTTTGATTGGGCAATATTTACTAGTATTATTCTTAAATTGATTTTATCATTAGTAGGGTTACTATTAGTACAATGATTATTTTGGAAAATTTTATATATTTACTAGCTATTTTTAAAATGTAGATATAAACTAAATTTTAGTATTTTTGAATATTTATCTAATTAAGAAAATATAGTTTTTTTCTTCCTATCTGTAAATTTATATTTTCGTAAAACTTAGCTTTTAGCATAAAAACAATTTTTACTTTTAAGTATTAATCTAAAGATATATTTTGACTAAAAAGAAATGTAGGTTCCAATATTAAAAACATTTTCGAAAAATAAAATATATTTTTATTTCCACGAATTTCTCTTCAATTATCATCATTGATCAGGACTAATTGGGTGACCCTATTTCTCGCGTATATTGGACCCTTACACAACAACCATGGCTATCGGGCAATCATGACTTGTCGGACTATCGTACCACACCAGGCGACACACCAGGCAAGATACCTTGCCTTATTTGCTGTTTATAATTAGTTGCATCTTTCTTTATTTACTACATATTTATTTCTTGTTTCTTTTCAGTTGGATCTATGCCTTGCTTAGTTTACTTTAATTGCTTTCAATTATTTTTTTTCTTGCTTGTCTTTTAATATGCATGTGGAGCTAGTCTTAGCAGACTACCTTTTGACAGTGACCCTTGGGAGGGTGAAGACAGTTTGATGTATGGGCTACCCAAAATTAAAAGCCATAGTAACTGCATACTATGGTAGTCGTGTCGCGACGGTCACTAGCCTCGAGCTAAGTGGACTGATGGGTCACGTAGGCCACTAGCCTCGAGTTATGCCGGCTGATAGTATTGGTACTTGACGTGTGCGTGTTGTGAGTTGTTACCTTGTCCTGGGGGAGTCAGCCTTCACCTGCCCATACATCGAGATGTCTTCTAAATTTCATACTAGAATGGTTAGGAGACCTTAGTTAATGTCATGTCACACTTCGTTCTAGTCATGGCATGGGATAATGTCACATCGTGAAATAGTGTGCTACCCCTTGTCCTTGTTTGGTTGTAGGGGTACTCCATTGTTTCAATGATGGAATATTGGGTCGTGTTATGGTTGGGATACTTTACCTTTACTTTGTAACTTTATGGCATATTTTATATTCAGTTCATATGGCATGTCTTTATGTATCTTGTTACGTCCCTCGGAGGACCTGGTGAATTCTCCAGGTGTGTTTTATGAATTTCCGCAGGTGCTTAGCCAATGTCATACGTTATCCTCTTCCTTCGAGATGATTGCACTTAGGTCGCCTTCGCATAGCTCGACAAATTCATTTGTTATGTATTCCTTTTCCTTTTCGTTGGTAGTGGATTTGTCTCCGCCCAACGATTTGTAAATGACATTTCATGAGTTGATTTATAAATTCTTCCTTCTTTATTTGTGGATGAGATTAGTGTCGTGGTTACTGAATTCTAAAGCTTATGCATACATACGATGGATCCATATATTTGAGTTACTTCGCACGTATGCAGCTGGCATGTCGACGTACTTAGTCCTAAGTATTTTGGGACTGGGGCGTTACACTGTACAAACGCGTTCACAGCAGAATGCCCAGCCAGAGGAGGCTCCGTCCAAAGTGACACCTCCTATCATCACCACAGTTGTCCAAGGAGAAGGTTCATCCCAACCTCCTGCAGCTGATATACAAAAGCAGAAGGTGTCACGCCCCGATCCCGCAAAGTCCTTTCGTCCTCGCTTCGGGCTCTTTGGGACCGTTCATCCTCGCTAAGGCGTGATGCTGTGCAAGCCTAAGTTGCGCTTGCACAAGGCCAAGATCTGAAGCAAGACAAGATTGACAATACGCAGCGGAACGTATCGCAGATAACTGAAGCAGCAGCGGACATATTTCAGAATACAAGCATTGAACACAATGGTAACAAGAAACAATTCTCTTTATTAATTTCATTTGAACAGATACAAGCTCTCGATTCTCTCTGATACAATATTACATTCTCTCAGAACTTTACAGATTACAATGATCCCGTTCCTATACATTACATTCCTTTATATAAAAACCAACTCTTTGTAACAGATGTCATCTCTTGGCATCTCTTCTGATTTCTGGCTCCTGAGGATGAGGCTCGGGCTATCGCTTCGGACTATCCTTCTCGATGCATAGTGCACATGCATGTAGACTAATGGTGGGTCAGTATATCAGCATACTGGTGATTATGAACAAAGAGCTACATTTATCTGAAACAATGATTGTTTAATTAATGAGAAAATATTTCTTGTGATGTGATCTTGCTACTTTTACCTAGATTCATTTCATACATACAGAGTTCGTTTACAATCTTTTGAAAACATCTTTGAAAAGCTACAGTTCATTTTATTTCATTTCAAGCATACAAGGGACTATTCAATTCGAGCACGATAACTATTCATTTCATGTGCAGTGTGCAGCGTGTTTCATGAGCATATTCATTTTTCTATTCAAACAACTGTTAGGGACAATTACAAGCACGATATCATATCTTTTATTTAGTGGAACATAGCATTTTTTTGCACGAATTAATCTCTGCAAACAATTTATATAGCAAACTCAAGCAATACGTATTATCACTTATTCAGTGATTCTTACCATAGCCGACCGTCCATCCCTGTACAAGACAAGGATTAGCATAAACAATGATAAAACCAACATTATTATTCCATGTTCGTCTCTGCATCGTTAGGTCTTAGAAAAACATATGATAGACACATGCAGACCGATTGGCAGCTGTGACTCTCCGGTTCAGCTCTGCACCAACCAACACCTATCTATATGATGGTCCATGAAAAAACCCATGATTAGCCGCTGTGACTATCTTGGGTTCAGCTCGTCGCTAAGGACTCAGATCGACTCCCATTTTCACATGGAGGCCCTAATCTCTCCCAGGCCGAATGGTCCAGGTGCCTCCAGATCCACCCGAGAGACAAATTTTTCCTTGTTAACAAGTTGTCCGAGACCACATGCATGCTCTAGCAGTTCTATCAGATGAGACAGATTTGTGATCAGATGTACGACATGTTCTTTTCATGCCTTAACAGATATACGACATGTTCATTTCATGCCTTTGCAGATAAACAACACGTTCATTTCGTGCCTTTGTTTTATTCATGTCAACATGTACAAGTCCGTCTGTATATGTCTACAATTCTCAAGCATACTTAGTAACAAACAATGATCAAGCATTCAATTTGATTCATTTGTCTTCCTTTATCCTATCAAGCATGACAAGCATCATATCAGTTCTTATTAGCAGGCAACAAGTCTTCTTATTAGCATGCAAATTATTCTTTCTTTAGCATACATGTTCTCTCTTTTCTTGTTCTCAGCATGGCAACATGTGAAATCTCTTACAAGCATACATACTGATTATCGTCTTGTTATTAGCACGACAAGGTTTTCTTGATCAAGGCAACATTCATTTCTTAGCAAGGCAACATGTAAATTCTCTTAAAGCATACTCGATGATTTACCATCTTGTTATTAACAAAAGCATTCAATCAAAAACTCAGATTCTTATTAGGCGTAAGCGAATCAGCAAATGAGACTTCGTCCACTTACCCAGATAAATCGTCTTCTGTTGCAGAGCCAGCAATCCAATTTTTCTGTCTATCTAGTGCCTTTGCGGAGCGGGGCACTACATAATTATCCTTCGAAAATAAGTTTCGTCCTCGAAACTTAAGGAGAAACTTACGATATCCTTAGCAGCGATAGTCCTCATCCTTCGCCATCATCAATCCATGAAATCACAATTCAGATCATATCAAAACTCTTGTTCAATAAAGCATCGCAATCTCAATCCATTAAATCGATAAAACATATGCCGGCATCATAAAAATATTTACGGACTTATTGTATGGAACATTCATCTCATTGATGATATTAAGCAGGCAAGGAAACTCCGATCAGGTGAACATGTTCGTATTCAATTGAATCAAAATTGGCCAGAGGATCGTATTGCTCTGATACCATTCTGTCATGCCCCGATCCCGCAGAGTCCTTTCGTCCTCGCTTCGGGCTCTTTGGGACCGTTCGTCCTCGCTAAGATGTGATGCCGTGAAAGCCTAAGTTGCGCTTGCACAAGGCCAAGACCTGAAGCAAGACAAGATTGACAATACGCAGCGGAACGTATCGCAGATAACTGAAGCAGCAGCGGACATATTTCAGAATACAAGCATTGAACACAATGGTAACAAGAAACAATTCTCTTTATTGATTTTATTTGAACAGATTACAAGCTCTCGATTTTCTCTAATACAATGTTACATTCTCTCAGAACTTTACATCTTTCAATGATCCCGTTCCCATACATTACATCCCTTTATATACAAACCAACTCTTTGTAACAAATGTCATCTCTTGGCATCTCTTCTGATTTCTGGCTCCTGGGGATGAGGTTCGGGCTATCGCTTTGGACTATCCTTCTCGATGCATAGTGCACCTGCATGCAGACTGATGGTGGGTCAGTATATCAGCATACTGGTGATTGTGAACAAAGAGCTACATTTGTCTGAAATGATTACTGTTCAATTAGTGAGAAAATGTTTCTTGTGATGTGATCTTGCTACTTTTACCTAGATTCATTTCATGCATACAGAGTCTGTTTACAATCTTTTGAAAATATCTTTGAAAAGCCACAGTTCATTTCATTTCATTTCAAGCATACAAAGGACTATTCAATTCGAGCACGATGACTATTCATTTCATGTGTAGTGCGTAGCGTGTTTCATGAGATATTCATTTCTCTATTCAAGCAACTGTTAGGGACAATTACAAGCACAATATCATATCTTTTATTTAGTGGAATATAGCATTTCTTTGCACGAATTAATCTCGCCAAATAATTCATATAGCTAACTCAAGCAATACGTATTATCACTTATTCAGTGATTCTTACCATAGCCGACCGTCCATTCCTGCACAAGACAAAGATTAGCATAAACATGATAAAACCAACATTATTATTCCCTGTTCGTCTCTGCATCGTTAGGTCTTAGAAAAATATATGATAGACACATGCAGACCGATTGGCAGCTGTGACTCTCCGGTTCAGCTCTGCACCAACCAACACCTTTCTATATGATGGTCCATGAAAAAAACCCATGATTAGCCGTTGTGACTCTCTTGGGTTCAGCTCGTCGCTAAAGACTCAGATCGACTCCCATTTTATATGGAGGCCCTAATCTCTCCTAGGTCGAATGGTCCAAGCGCCCCCAGATCCACCCGAGAGACAATTTTTTTCTTGTTAACAAGTTGTCCGAGACCACATACATGCTCTAGCAGTTCTATCAGATGAGACAGATTTATGATCAGATGTACGACATGTTCTTTTCATGCCTTAACAGATATACGACATGTTCATTTCGTGCCTTTGCAGATAAACGACACGTTCATTTCGTGACTTTGTTTTATTCATGTCAACACGTACAAGTCCGTCTGTACATGTCTACAATTCTCAAGCATACTTAGTAACAAACAATGATCAAGCATTCAATTCGATTCATTTGTCTTCTTTTATCCTATTAAGCATGACAAGCATCATATCAGTTCTTATTAGTAGGCAACAAGTCTTCTTATTAGCATGCAAATTATTCTTTCTTTAGCATACAGGTTCTCTCTTTTCTTGTTCTTAGCATGGCATCATGTGAAATCTCTTACAAGTATACATACTGATTACCGTCTTGTTATTAGCATGACAAGGTTTTCTTGATCAAGGCAACATTCATTTCTTAGCAAGGCAACATGTGAATTCTCTTAAAGCATACTCGATGACTTACCATCTTGTTATTAACAAAAGCATTCAATCAAAAACTCAGATTCTTATTAGGCGTAAATGAATCAGCAAATGAGACTTCGTCCACTCACCCAGATAAATCGTCTTCTGTTGCAGAGCCAGCAATCCGATCTTTTTGTCTATCTAGTGCCTTCGCGGAGCGGGGCACTACAGAAGGAGGCCCGCTTCGACTGGACTCTTCGAAAAGACAACGCTACGAGGTTAGCCAAGCCCCATAACTTCGACATACTGGCACAACTGGCCAGTACGCCAACACGGATTTCCCTATTCGAGCTCCTCCGTCTATCCAAAGATACTCGGGAGGCTCTCTGCGAAGCCCTGAAGGACATTGAGTCTTTCATCAGTCAGGTCAAGCAGCCTGACGACGATCCTACAGCATGTCCGTATTGCCATAATATGGGGGAGATCATCCCCAACATCACATTCACTTAACAGGATCTGCTGCTCAAGAACAACAGACATAATAGACCCCTGTATTACATAGGGTATGTCGGTACCATCAAGGTGGATCGAATGCAAATTGACCCTGGATCTTCTCTCAGCATCATCCTCCGAACTCTACTTCAGACGTTGGGGATCCCGTTGCATCGTCTGACAGCGTCTTACACTACCATCAGTGGCTTCAACGCTAGTAAGAGTAGGCCGCTGGGGAAGATCCGCTTGAAGTGTCACATCGGTGATCTCTAGACCGAGGTGACTTGCTATGTTGTGGATTCAGACGTCAACTACAACATCCTGTTGGGACGGCCGTGGATACATGAATACATGGTAGTACCATCCACTCACCATCAGTGTATGAAATACGTGTCCACTAGCGGCATCATCCGAACAGAGTTTGCTGACGTCGATCCCTTCAGAGGGATTGAAGCCTTCTTCACCGACGCTGATCTGTACATGTCAATTCATCTCGAAGATGAAGCCAATAACGCTGTTGATGAAGCAGAAGCTGAAGTCGAAGCTAACTCAGAGGCGGACATGATAACCAATGCTCCCCTAAAAGTGCGACTCAAAGGGAGGCCGCCTCAAACATCGGCCCCTATGGTAGTCAAACTCCATGAAAAGGCGCCAGCTTCTCTGGGCAGAACATCCAATGAAGCTCCGTTGAAGATACGCCTCAAAGGCAAGCCCCCTCAAGTCGCGACTCCTCTCATAGCCAAGCTATAGGGAAAGGCTCCAGCTCCCGGCACACCAATTGAGGCTCCCCTCAAGGTGCAGCTCAAAGGAAGACCTCCTCAGTTTTTGACACCCGTCAGGCCACACGAGAAGACCTCGACATCCTTCTTAGCACAATCCCGGGAGCCAGCACGGGGCAAGCTCCAAAAAACTCTCATGAACCTCCCAAGGCTGCTTTAGTTCTCACCGATGAAGAACTTGGAGAGTACATATCAGCTAATGCCGATGTCCCACCCCTCGATGATGTAATCTCTCGGGATAAGATCCCATATTTTATCAATAAGAGAGTGTCTTTCAATTATTCTAGTTTTCCATATTGGAATACCATGTACACTCTAGATAATGCTCTACAGTCACTGCAAACACAAATAACGACTGTGAGTCATGTAAATCGAGTCGTCTTGTACCAAGGAGTCTATTACATAGTCCCGCCTCGGAACAAGGACGAAAAGCCTATTATCTTTGGCAAAGTCGAGCGTCACCAAGACCTCCCACCGATGGAGCCAGAACCCGACACCGGTAGAATGCAAACCTACCGGTACAATGATCAAGCCAAGTATCTCATCCAAAAGATGGGTTACAACTTGAAGAACGACCAAGGTCTCAACTACGGCAAAGGTCGACGCCTTCCCCTACGACTTCCAGTACCAAAAGGGAAGTCGTAAGACTATTATCACCGTACCCGATGGGGTGTAGGCTATATCACGCCTCCAACAACTCCCGAAGAATCAAAAGTAGAGGATGTCATACATTCTCACTCATCTGAAACTTTAACTTGGGACTCCGACACCAGCATCGGCTCAGTCTTCAGGAAGGTGTTGTCAGCCAACATGATAATCGTACATCCCATCGACGACAAATCCTCAGGGAAGTACCACTCTTGACATCTGTCAAAAACATAATGCCTCTCCCCAGAGGGAGGATCAGTGGACTTGACCAAACCAAGTTCACACCCCTTCTTTTGATAAATCATATGCTTCTGGAACCCAGCTATTTTGTTGCATTCTATCCCCAGTAGAGGGACAACCATGTCCACATCACCTCTGAGTTGCCTCTCTACACCCCTTCAAGCAGGATCCTGCACCAGATCATGCTTAAAGCAATGTTTACCATGTCCACATCACCTCTGAGTAAACATTTCGTACAACGATCCCTGTGTTGTTGTACCATAGAATATTCACGTCCATATTACCTTTGAGTTGTTCTATAAACCCCCACAGAGTTCACTCCTATCATGTCCATATTACCTCTGAGTAGAAAAACTCCACCAATTAGCCCATATTTACTATGTCCATATTACATCTGAGTAAATATGTTGGTCCTTTCTTTCAACTTATCAGTCCGTACCTAAAAACTAAGGTACACCAAGGATGATAAGTCCACATAAACCCCCCAGGGGAAGTACCCCATATTTACCAAGTCCATATTACCTCTGAGTAAATATGTTGGGTCCATTATACAACTTATTATCTGCACCCAGAGACCAAAGTGTTCTACAGATAATAGGTCCACAAAAAATCACAAAAGATTGAACAAAGCAAAGGGTTCTTTATTTCTTCAACAAAAAAAATAATGAAGCTACATCTTTTAAAACCTACATCAAAAGAGAGACAGAAGTATCTCCAAAACAAAAAGAAATAAGGCAAGAGAACACCCACCAAACACTTTCGGCCGAACGTCGACGTGGGTCGCTATGACGACGGGGGCTTCCTCCGTGTCGACCTCCAAGGGTTCCTTTTCCCTGCTCCTTCCTCGGCAGCACCACCGCGGGGAGTCTTGGGAGTCATTTCTCGTAAGGACTAAAAGTTCTCGAAGAAGAAGAAAAGAGCTCTGAGGAAGATGAAAGCTTTTACAGAAAGTAGAAGACTCTCTCTCCTCACAGCCGCCTATTTATAGGCTCGGCCTCGCATGTAAAACGATGAGTCGTGACATCAGCAATAAGTCGCTTCGGGTCTCGTGAAACCGATGGCTGCTTATCTTCAAAAGATCATCATTAATCTTTCCTGAGATCGAGGCGTTCTCTCTTCAGAAGAAACATGCGCCCTAGAAGTATGCACCTAAGCAGCATGCGTCCCCACAGCGATGCGCAGAACGACCATACGCCAAGAAGAGCCATGCGCCTGTTAGGGTTATATACTAAAAGCATTTCTTTTGTAGTAACCTTATTTTCTTAAATTTTTAATGAGAAACATATGGGCAAATGTTTGCATATTGTATTTTTTACAAGTGTTAATGCAAATGTCTGATATTCTATATTGTAGATAATATGGTGTGTGGTGTCACACAGAAGATCATATTATCAGTTTCCTATGGAGTATATAAATAGTTCACAACCTAGATGGACTTGGACAATCTATTGGAAAGGTTGTAGTGTAATCTGGTATTAGTCTATCTTGACTATAGGTTTACACTAGTACACTTTGTGTGTATTGAACAGGACCACTTGAGGTTGTTCTCTTTGTACTGACTACATAAAAGAACAAACACCTCTGTTATTATGGATGCTTGTGCTCTTAATCCGGATATAATAACGAACATGTATATACAGTGTGCATTACTTTGACTCATAAAAGAGTGAGGTTCATTATGGATCAACAACCTCTATGAATTGGGTAATAACATTGTATGTATGATGGACTGTTGATTATAAATGGAATCCATGTCCCGATACATCGGGTTGATGATGTCCCCTTAAGGAGCTCATAAGGATTGTCATGTAAACCCTGCAGGTGGATTATATCCGACATGACAAATAAAGTTGAGCTGTACTACTTAAGGATAAAAGATGTCGAATCAATATAGTTGTCAGTAACTTAATTTGATCGACGGACATACGATATCTTAACATGGGGAGCCAAACGAGCATATAATAAAAGGAGCCCACAAACATAATTTGGGATTAGGGAGGTAGTGCAACAATAGCTCATTAGTGGACCGAGCTATTGTTAATGGGCCTGGATTGTGTGTTCGGGCTGAAAATGGGATATCCAGATCCGTTAGGAGGCCTAACCCTAATTTCTCCTCATGGTCCCTGCCGTAGCCTATATATATTCTCTATTCTTTGGCCGCCAGATTAACGATCAAAAAAATCAGAAACTTTCTCTAAATTTGTGATTCACGTAAGGAGAGAAAGAGAGGGCTGCCAAGGAGAAAAAAAGGTTGGGAGATCGTCGCCCACACGACGTCCAACTCGAGGAAGGAATACGTGCAGAAGATCTTGGGGTCGTCCGCTACTTGTCTCCTTTCCGCCGCAGGTATAATTCGTGAACCCTAGTTTCCACCTATGAAGGGTTAGAACATGTATTAGATCTGTTTAACTTTCTATCGATCAATACGCACACCAAAGAAAGGGTCTTGGGAATCCCCAGTTCTATCAATTGGTATCAGAGCCACTTTGGATCTACGTATTGATTGATACGTCCATGTTGTCCAATAAAACATGCGCTATGTAATAGTCGGTAGATGTAGATCTGTTCTAACTCGGTTTTGCGGGCATCTTAGATCCAACTATTATGGTCCAATGCATTTTTTTTATTGTGTTGTTTAAACCACGGACATGTCATGGAAGTTGTTGTCGCTGTGGATGTAATTAAAATCACGAGGGTTGATCGTGCTTATTATTTTAATTTTTCAATCTAGATTATGTGTGAACTCCTTCGGGAGGCATAGGATTGATGTAATTTTAATTATTTTTGATCAATCGTGATGGCGGTGGTGGCTATTTCTGACGTCGGACGAGATGCTGGTTTTAAGCAGTCCAGAGGCAGACGGATGATTTTCGATGAAGGAATCGAACCCCGTATAGATCTGTGCAGTGCCAGATTTTGGATTCGGATAGTTGAGGACGGAGCAGCAAAGATGACCATAATAGTTGGATATTTTCTCTTATTTTTGTCTTTTTGCTTTTTCTGATTATGCATGTTTATTATTGTGTGGTTGTTTTCTTGAAAAACCAAGCCTACATTAATAATGGACAACATGGACATAATATCAACTAGTAGAAAAACCCTCATTGTTAAATAACTAAGTGGGAGAGGATTTTTATTTAGTATAAATCATATGGTCTCCATTACTGGTTTGTAGGTGATGTAATTACACTTGCGTGTTGGCTTTAATGCTTTTCTCCATATCGGATGAGTATAATTATGGATCACCAGTACAAACTTCCTTAGGGATAATTGTAGAAAGTTACCTAGTATGTGTTCACTTCTCCATCTGAAGGAACTCATTACAAGGTAATGGACTTAGTATTAAGTAATGGTATACACTTAGATACAAATAATGGTATCCTCCCCATCGGAGTCACTGTTATTATTTGTATGACCAGAGCAAGACCAGCATATTAATTTTATTTGTCATAAAGTTATATTGACATGATAGTAAAATTAATAAGAAAAATCTACTTGAACAAAGTTGAATTTGTATACGTCCACACTATCGTGGCATGCTAAATTCATGGTTTTCAAGGTGTTGGTAAATTTTTTATTATTATTTTGAGGGAATCAATATTTAGTTAATTCAAAAAGTTTTTTTGCCCTACATAATTTTATTTATGTGATTCTCAGGATTTCAAAAATGGGTTCTTTCAGTCCACTTATGGTGATTCTTAAAGAAAACAAACATACTGCACCTAATTATATTGACTGGAAACATAATTTGGACATTGTTCTGACTGCTGAGGAGTACAAATATGTACTTGTTGAGGAATGCCCACCTAAGCCTGATGCTAACTCTGATGAAGAGGTCAAAGAGGCTTATAAGAAGTGGAAAAGGGCAGATGAGATGGTGCGGTGTTACATTCTGGCATCTATGTCAAATGTACTGCAACATCAGCATCAGGCCATGGCCACAGCTTATGACATGATGTATAACCTCAAGGAACTCTTCAGACATCAGAGTAGAGCAGCTAGGCAGTTTGCTATGAAATATTTGATGAATACCAAAATGGCTGAGGGTATACCAGTAAGGGATCATGTTCTCAAGATGATGGGTCATCTGAATGAGATGGAGATCCTTGGAGCTGAAATCGATGGGGAAACCCAGGTCGATATCATTCTCGGGACTCTGCCTAAAAGTTTTGACAATTTCTACCTTAATTACAACATGAACAAAAGGTTATATAGTTTGGCAGAACTTACAAAAGAGCTACAGGATGCTGAATCTCTCTTTAGGCAGAGTGGTCATGTTTTTGTTTCTGAAAAGGCTTCTACTTCTAAGCCAAAAGGCGGTAAGAAGAAGAATAACATTCAGAAATAGGCAAACTCAGCAAAGAAGGGCATGGGACCTCAAGGCGCGGTAAAAAAGTCGAAAGGCAAATATTTCAAGTGCAAAGGGTCAGGATATTGGAAGACTGATTATCCACTTCTCAAACAAGGGAACAAAGAAGGTATATCTCACTTACTAGTAGTTGAAACATGTTTGGCGGTGTTATCTACCGGCACCTGGTGTGTAGATACAGGAGCCACTAATCATGTCTGCAATACATTGTAGGGGTTCCAGGAAACCAGACGGCTCAGTGATGGAGAGATATGCTTGTTCATGGGTGATGCTACAAAAGTATCGGTCGTTGCATTAGGAGATGTTACTTTATCTTTTGGTAGAAATAAGTCTTTGACATTGAGAGATTGTCTTTATGCACCTTCACTTAGAAGGAATTTAGTTTCTGTTTCTATGTTAGTTAAGGATGGATATTCAGTTTATTTTAATGACAATATTGTTATTAGAAAGAATAAACATTTTATCTGTTCTGGTGCATTAGTTGATAATTTGTATGTCATTAATCCTATTTTGCCCACAATGCAACTTATGGAAATGAATAATATGTCATCTAACTTAAATAAGAGAAAAGAACCTTCTTGTATGAACCAAACATATCTTTGGCACTTACGATTGGGGCATATTAACCTAAGAAGGATTCAAAGACTGGTTGAAGATGGACATTTAAGTTCATTGGAAGTGGAGGCACTACCCGTCTGTGAATCCTGCTTGGAAGGTAAAATGACCAAAAGGCCTTTTACGGCAAAGGGGTATAGGGCCAAAGATGTGTTAGAATTGGTTCATTCTGATTTGTGTGGACCCATGACTATCCAAGCTAGAGGTGGCTTTGAATATTTTGTCACATTTATTGACGATTATTCAAGGTATGGATACATTTATTTGATGCGCCGTAAGTCTGAGTGCTTTGAGAAATTCAAAGAGTACAAGGCTGAAACGGAAAAACGTCATAGAAAATGTATCAAGTCATTATGATCAGATCGTAGTGGCGAGTACCTCTTTGGAGAGTTTAGGGATTATTTATCAGAGGCTGGGATTGCATCCCAATTGACTGCACCTGGAACGCCCCAACAGAATGGTGTAGCCGAAAGAAGGAATAGAACTCTTATGGAGATGGTTAGATCAATGATGAGTTATTCGGATTTGCCAGATTCGTTTTGGGGATATGCCTTAGAGACTGCAGCTTATATTTTGAACTTGGTTCCTTCTAAGTCAGTACCTCTTACTCCCACAGAGCTATGGATTGGGCATAAGCCTAGTCTGAAACATGTTCGCATTTAGGGTAGTCCAGCACATGTGCTGAATGGGAAAGGAGATAAGTTGGAATCTCGTACAGAAGTACGCTTGTTTGTAGGCTATCCAAGAGGAACGAAAGGAGGTTTATTTTATAGTCCTAAGGATCAGAAGGTCATTGTTAGCACCAATGCCCGATTCTTAGAGGAAGACTATGTGATGAACCATAAACCCACAAGTAGAGTTGTTCTAGAAGAACTGAGACGTGAGACACCAAGTACTTCAGTACCAACAGTACAAGAGGATGAACCACAAATAACTGCACAACGTGTCACAAATGTTACACCACAACCGATAGTGCCTCGTCGTAGTGGGAGGGTTGTGATACAACCTGATAGATATATGTTCTTGGAAGAGTCGTCAGACTTTGTCCCTGATGAACAAGATTATGATCCCTGTACCTACAATGAAGCACTCCAAGATAAAGATGCAGAGTCTTGGCAAAAAGCAATGATATCTGAAATAGAATCTATGGATTCTAATCAGGTCTGGGAGCTTGTAGAACCACCCGTTGGTGTAAAAGTCATTGGATGCAAGTGGGTCTATAAGAAAAAAAGAGGATCAGACGGTAAGGTTGAAACCTTTAAAGCTCGGCTTGTAGCAAAAGGTTTTACTCAAAGAGAGGGTATCGATTATGAGGAAACCTTTTCTCCTGTAGCCATGCTTAAGTCTATTCGGATTCTTTTATCTATTGCAGCTCATCTCGATTATGAGATTTGGCAAATGGATGTCAAGACAGCTTTCCTTAATAGAAGTCTTGAGGAAGACATCTATATGAAGCAACCAGACGGGTTCATTGAAAAGGGCCAGGAGCATCTTGTTTGTAAGCTCAAGAAGTCCATTTATGGACTTAAGCAAGCTTCCAGATCTTGGAACATATGTTTTGATCAGGTGATAAAATCCTGTAGATTTGATCAATGTCAGGATGAATCATGTGTATACAGAAAGTGTGACGGAAACGTGGTGGTATTCCTAGTACTTTATATGGATGACATCTTGCTCATTGGAAACAATGTGAAGGTATTATCTGATGTAAGGGTATGGTTATCCAAACAGTTTGATATGAAGGACTTGGGAGAAGTAGGTCACATCCTTGCGATCAAAGTTCTACGAGATCGCAAGAAAAGGATGTTGGACTTATCCCAAGCTTCCTATATCGGTACTGTACTAACTCGTTTTAGTATACAAAATTCTAAGAAAGGTTTCTTACCTTTTAGACATGGAATTGCTCTATCGAAGGAGCAGTATCTGAGGACACCTAAAGAGATAGAGAACATGAAGGCAGTTCCTTATGCTTCAGCAGTAGGAAACTTAATGTATGCAATGCTATGTACGAGACCAGACATCTGTTTTGCCGTAGATATGGTCAGCAGATATCAGTCTAACCCAGGACAAGAGCACTGGACTGCCGTAAAGCATATTTTGAAGTACCTGAAAAGGACTAAAGAGTATATGCTAGTTTACCAGGAAGATAGTTTAGTTTCCTTGAGGTATACAGACTCAGATTTTCAGTCAGATAGGGATTCCAGGAAATCTACCTCAGGTTATGTATTTACTTTGGGAGGTGGAGCCATTGTGTGGAGGAGTATCAAGCAAAAATGTATTGCTGATTCCACCATGGAAGCCGAGTATGTGGCAGCCTCTGAGGCAGCCAAAGAAGCGGTTTGGCTCAGAAACTTTCTGTTGGACTTGGATGTGGTACCTAGTTTGCCTAAGTCTATTACACTTTATTGTGATAATAGTGGTGTAGTTGCAAACTCGAAGGAACCACGAGCCCATAAGACAGGCAAACACATTGAGCGCAAGTACCACCTGATACGAGATTTCATAAAGAAAGGAAAAGTTGCTGTGATCAAGATAGCATCAGCCGACAACCTAGCTGATCCCTTTACAAAGAGTTTACCATCTAAGGCTTTTGACAGTCATGTTGAGGGAATGGGAGTCAGATGTGTAGCAGCATGGCTTTAAGTATAAGTGGGAGATTTGTAACAGTATACTGAAAAGCAATGCTTTGAGTATAAGTGGAAGATTGTTAGGGTTATATACTAAAAGCATCACTTTTGTAGTAACCTTATTTTCTTAAATTTTGAATGAGAATCATATGGGCAAATGTTTGCATATTGTATTTGTTACAAGTGTTAATGCAAATGTCTGATATTCTATATTGTAGATAATATGGTGTGTGGTGTCACACAGAAGATCATATTATCAGTTTCCTATGGAGTATATAAATAGTTCACAACCTAGATGGACTTGGACAATCTATTGGAAAGGTTGTAGTGTAATCTGGTATTAGTCTATCTTGACTATAGGTTTACACTAGTACACTTTGTGTGTATTGAACAGGACCACTTGAGGTTGTTCTCTTTGTACTGACTACATAAGAGAACAAACACCTCTGTTATTATGGATGCTTGTGCTCTTAATCCGGATATAATAACGAACATGTATATACAGTGTGCATTACTTTGACTCATAAAAGAGTAAGATTCATTATGGATCAACAACCTCTATGAATTGGATAATAACATTGTATGTATGATGGGTTGTTGATTATAAATGGAATCTATGTCCTGATACATCGGGTTGATGATGTCCCCTTAAGGAGCTCATAAGGATTGTCATGTAAACCCTGCAGGTGGATTATATCCGACATGACAAATAAAGTTGAACGGTACTACTTAAGGATAAAAGATGTCGAATCAATATAGTTCTCAATAACTTAATTTAATCGACGGTCATACGATATCTTAACATGGAGAGCCAAACGAGCATATAATTAAAGGAGCCCACAAACATAATTTGGAATTAGGGAGGTAGTGCAACAATAGCACATTAGTGGACTGAGCTATTGTTAATGGGCCTGGATTGTGTGTTCGGGCTGAACACGGGATATCCAGATCCGTTAGGAGGCCTAACCCTAATTTCTCCTCATGGTCCCTGCCGTAGCCTATATATATATCCTCTATTCTCTGGCCGCCAGATTAACGATCAAAAAAATCAGAAACTTTCTCTAAATTCGTGATTCACGTAAGGAGAGAAAGAGAGGGCTGCCAAGGAGAAGAAAAGGTTAGGAGATCGTCGCCCACACGATGTCTAACTCGAGGAAGGAATACGTGCAGAAGATCTTGGGGTCGTCCGCTACTTGTCTCCTTTTTGCCGCAGGTATAATTCGTGAACCCTAGTTTCCGCCTATGAAGGGTTAGAACACGTATTAGATCTGTTTAAATTTCTATCGATCAATACGCACACCAAAGAAAGGGTCTTGGAAATCCCCAGTTCCATCAGCGCCTAGGCCAAGGGCATGCGCCCAGAGTCGTTACTCCCCATGCTTCTTATTCAAAGTATTCCAAAACTTGGCAAGAAAGTTTTGAAAACTTTGAAGGGGGTCTTGTAGAAGCATGGACTTTCAGGCACACCTATAGGTCAGAATTCCTATGCGCTCAACCCAACCATGTGATCAACTCAAATGCGCCAGGAAGCTCAAACAGATACTTGGCATAGCAAAGAATAATAAAAGTTTAAAGACATTGAAAATAAGGCTTTTATTTCATATGAAAGTCTATTACATGTCTAAAAAAAGGCTTTACAAAGGAGAACTTCTACAAAAAGAAAGATCATAAAGCAACAGTCAGGCATAGCAACTGCTATACTCCCCATGTCAGATGTATCATACGTCAGGCGCATCACTCTGATGTCTCATCCAGGCACATCGTCTCGTCATTTTGGCGCAGGCGCAGGCGCATCAGCACCTATCAGCCCTTGTCTAGCTGGAGGAGGAGCTCTCCTAGTTCGACAAAGATCGCGGCACGATGCCCCGGTCTTCGAAAGCAACAGGCACACTCGGCAGCCTGTGGCTCTTCTAGCATAACGAAAGACGGAGCACGGCACCCCAATCTTTGGATGCAACAGGCACCCTCGTCCTGTGTTGGGACTAGACGATCCCGATATTTGGATGCAACAGACACTATCACAAAAGCTCGGAGTGACGGAAAGACTGGGGCAGCGCATCTTCACCCTCGGAAAGAGCTCGAGTCCGACAGTTCGCCACGGCAGAGCTCCGGCCAACTTCATCTTTATATCAAAATGAAGAATGAAAGCAAAGTTTCCCTCATGCGACTATTTATAAGTACGGGCAGCCCACACCCGAGTGCCAAATGGCCAATATTCCAAATTCCATGCAATGAATTTGCATTAATAGCAAATACATCCGTCTTCTCGTATTCGGCTAAGTCAAGGCAGACATTAACGCCTAGAAGAACTCAACAGGCGGGCCAAAGAGGATGCGACATATTGGTAGAAGCATCATCAATATCATATGCTCCCCATGGATGTACCCAGCGGGCCATAAAGCCATGTGCCCAGATTGGCACTAACCACTGCAACCCTCTCCACCAAGCATTTAATGCTGAATGACAAAGGCGACAACGTATTCCAAGAGCCATCCAATCAGCAGCCCTGTGCAGAAAATAAAGCGTCACTGATGTCAGCACCATCATTACACCTTGGGTCGGCAACAACTGCCACGTGGTCGATCGATCATTCATATGTGCCTCGTGGCCATGCACCCAGAAGACTGAGTGCACCCCGGTGGTCATACGCCCGCTCGGCTCACTTTTGATTTCAAGTAACAGAAGACTAAGCTCTGCGTGCGCCTCAAAAGCCATGCGCCTGGACTTGCTCATGACTCTTAAAAGTCATGAGACCAAGTCGCCTCACCGGCGTCTGATCCTAGGCACACCCTGATGCGAAGCTCTGCATGCGCCTCAAAAGCCATCTGCCAGACTTGACTGTGATGCCTAAAACTCATAGGACTAAGTAGCCTCCATACGCCCGATCCTAGGCGCACCCCGAAAGATCAATTTCCTCCAAAACTGAGATCTTTGAGCTATAGGCATACGCCACGCGTCCTTTGACTCAGTTCTATTTCAAAGAATGGGTGCTAACCACCCAAGATCTCAGTAAAAACTAAATCTCAGCAACTGCCACGTGTCAGCTCCTCCGCAGCCCAACGAAACAGTTCGAGCAGATTCTACTACAACTCGGGACGCATCGTCCATGTACCCCTACCGGCATCTTCCACATGGCGTCCCCACATCCAGGCGCATCCGACATATGCTTGCATGAGCAACCAGCCTGCTATCTATAAATAGGAGGATCACTCCTTCAGGACACACACAGACAGAGAGAGAGATATATACAGACAGACTGTTATATTCACATACGGAGGCCAGAAGAGACACTTAACGTCCACTTCTCCTCGCAAAGTTCTGGCATCCAGAGCAACCCAGACCTTGAGAGAGTTCGATATCGTCGTCAGATCATCAACGGAGTCAACGTATTACCACTTGCTCTATCGACACGGTGCCTAGATAAAAACAAAAGTGTACTCCTATGACTACATCTATGACCTACATTATACTCTGTTCTGTTTGTAATTGAAAACATCAATCACCAAAGAGTTTTAATGGCAAACACCCATTCCATTCTGGAGTGACCTTACTGAATGGGTGCTTTCATCCTACGAGGACACCCTAAAAGCTGTCGGCCTGTTTTATGCCGTTAGAGCCACCCAATATAGCATAAAAGTGAATTGTCCTATGTTTATCGTGTTGATGGAGTTGTACAATCATTACACCTGTACTTTCTTCACTTCGGGCAGGGAGATGGGTTTGGCTCTACATGAGATACAGGCAATATAAAAGCTGCCCTGGGGAATGGAGCCGTACGAGGAATACGTTCCTTGTGATGAAAAACTTTTAGACCTGGAGAAGGAAAACCCCGAGATGGTGGGAGTGTACAAAGAGTTACTCTGTCACTTCCTCATCTGTCACAGGATCACAAAGAAGGGCAAAACCGAGGGGGCCATTCCACATACGAGATCTTGGACTAACTACGTCTTCATTAAAAAAGAAGAAAAAGATGGCTTGGTCTTCTTCTCAACTCGCAAGCCCTCAACGAAATCTGAGATAGAGCAACTAATGACAGATCATGGGCAGCAGACACCGACGACAGCGATGATCCCGAGGGAAAGTCCTCGATTTATCACTTCTTTCGGCAAGCTGAGTTCAAGTTGTCGGAGAAGGCTGTGTTGGCAACTTTTCTGATAACGTGGCTCCGTGACTGTGTAGTCCCTGGTAGTTCAGGGTCTATCGAGAGGATGAGCCGGGGTATGATTCTTCCGGCTGTAAGGTTGGTGTTCGGATACCGGCTCGCCCTATTACTTGCAATGGTCTGTGCCATCCAATGAGGTTTACGGAACTTTACTGCAAGCACAGTGATGCCTAATGGTAGAAGGGACTTTGCCAGGACTGAACTTCCCTTTCATTACTTAATGGGATGGTTGGTGCTACACTATCCCAGATTAATAAATGCCGAGCTGATGGCAAACTCTTTGGCAGAAGATGCCTTTCTTCGAAGGTTCAATGACGCAAACTGGGCCGCCATCGGGGTGCCTGCTTGTAGGAGGGCTTTGAGCTTCCGACAGAATTATGAGTCCTTCAGAGTGTCCCCTCCATCTGGTAGTGGCTGTACAGGCGATACTTTAGTAGATGAGGGAGCACTCACTATGAGCTTAACTCCTGGAGCATTCCGTTGGCTCCAGTCTATCAGGCCTTCTCATCTAGTACTCAGGGATATGAACCACACTTTCCTGGAACCCTATCTGCTAAGTCGTTTTGTACGGCAGTTTAGGTATAGCCAGCTTCTTCTGGGCAACCTAGCCCTCATCTTCAGTCGATATGAAGCCTGATTGACGGGGCGCGTGCATGTGGCTATTACAACGTCGAATGCACAGGGGCAATTTTTACTTTGCCAGAAGATAAATCTGAAACTCACCTGCTCTTTACTGCTGCAAAGTTTTATACTCAGGTCAATACCCTTAATCCTCAGTATGACTGCGAGCAGAGTTTAGTATCGGGGACTAGGCTTGCCCCCACTCTTATCGATATAGGACAAACCTGAGCAATAAGGGGGCATAGAAGGGAAGGTATCGCACCTGTAGCAGAGCCGACTGTAGCACTACCACAGAGGGCAGCTCTTGAAAAGACGGCTGCTATAGCATCGCAAAGGAAAGATATTGAAGAGGACACTTCTCTTTCTGATCTTCTTCGAAAATGAAAAGCTTCAACTGAACTGGCTTAACAGACGACTTTTAAAAGGAAGAAAAAATTTGTTTTCAGAGGTGTAAAGAAGGTCAAGGATGTGGGTGTCGGCTCGCCTCCTCCAAGAAGATCTTTTCGACAAACTCAAAGGAGTGAAACGGCATCACGAGCCGTTACTATCCCGGAGGTAGATCCCTTTCTGGATTCCATAGCCGTTTTAGTAAAACCAATACTGGTGCAGTCTTCAAATAATGCTCTCTTACCCTTACGTTTGTCCTTTGCACAGGACGTTGAAGTCGTGACCGAGGCAGGTGCCTCTTTGTCTGAAAAGGTGGACGTGACGACGGTATCCCCCATTCGTCCTCAACCGACGGATGAGGCCAGTCCCTCTTAAGATATCTCTTTTTAGGAGATATGTCTGAGCTTGGGGCTCCAATAAAGGAGTTGGACGAGAGTCAAATCAAATCAGCTCACCCTTCCGTGGGTACGTTATTTTTGCACCTTACTTCGGATGAAATTTTTTGACATCAATTTTGTGTACTTCTCGTGAGGCTGACTTCTGTCGTGTATTCCCTTGTAGACAAGAATAGGAAACAAAGTACAGAGGCTACTCCAGACACTAGGGCAAGACAAAAAATTGCCCCTGATTCTTCCGGGGTAGTCGGTACAGAAGGTTTTGTCAGTAAACCGACATCGGTTGCTGAAAAAGTAGTTGAATGGCACATTGAGACGGCCGCTATTGAATCCGCTCTGGGTCCAGTTGGGGCCCTTGTTTTTGAACCATCTTTTGGTAAGTCGGTATCGGTAGCTAAAGAAGTTGATCAGCGCACTGAGGCGGCTGTTACCGAATCTGCTCCAGTTCTACCTGGGATCGTAGAAGACAAGCAACCTGCATCTGTTTCGGCTGAAGTTGACATTGAGTGACCTGGGTCTGCTCTTGTTTCCCTAGCTCAAGTTGACATTGAGCAGGCAGGAGGTATGAAATTATAACTCTTTTACACTCTTTAAGTTTTTCTTCCCATTACTGATATATATTGCTTTATTGTCAGGTTTGGCTTCTTTCCAAGTATCTTTTCCTGGGGCGGAAGATCCCCATCAAGCTCCCTCTCCAACGACCTCCTCTGAAGATGATGAAATAGCTCAAGAAGTCATAAAAGCTTTCTACTCTATCCTAAAAGTGAAGCTTCCTGGAGTCTTAAACCGGAATGCCGCCTTCGGGCATGTAAAGGCTATTGCTGAATGCCAGGTGGCGGTCCTTGAAAGCATTGCTGGTTACGAGGAGCGGGAGAATGCTTTAAGGAAAGTCCTAGCTGACTTGGAAGACCGAGTGACCAGATTCCGTGAAGCCAGTCGACGAAGCCCAACCTCAATGTTTCTTGAAGAAGAGCAGCTTTGGTTGCGGCTATTGAAGAGGAGGAGGCTACTTTCCAAGCGAGAAAGAAAGCCCTGGCTAAAGAGATTAGTGAGCTGGCTGATCAATATGAACAGTTCAATGGTGCAAGCCAAGCTCGTATTTCTTCAAAGGACAAGCTGGCCACCCAGATCATCAAAAAGTATAATCAGATTACACGGCTTCATAAAGAGATTGCCCAGCTAGAGACCAACTTAAGAACGGTTGTGTCTGAACAAGAGGACTATACAGCTCAGGCTGTTGTGACTGTCACAACTTCAGACCAACTGAAAGAGCAGCTGGTGAAGTTGGAGGAGGAGCATGCGAGACTAGTTCCCTTCAGGGATGAGACTACTCGGCAGGAAGAAGCGTGTCGCTGTGCTTTTATCAAATCACAAGCTGAAGTCACGGCTTTGAGGGATAGCATCAATCAATTGTGTAACCCTTAAGTCTTCTTATTTGTAATTGGCTCATTTAGCCGTAAAACTCTTGTATCCTGCTTTTTTGAGAACAATTCAATAAAGAATCTTTTGGCTTTCTGAACTCATGAATGTAGTTTGTGAAATATCAGAACTAGAGATAATATGGACGTAGTAGAGATATTTCTTGTAGGTATTCCGTTGGAGAATTGGATGTGGACTCATTACCCGTTTTATATTTAAGGTTCCTGAATATAGATAATAAGTTGAAAGAAGCTGCTAATAGAGTTAATATGGACGTAATAGCAGAGAAAGTTTTATATCTCGACCAGAGGTAATATGGATATGGACGGGTATATAACATTTAAGAAGGAGTCAGTAAATAATTCAGAGGTAATATGGACGTGATTATTTCTGATGAGTGTTTTGCTCAGAGGTTATATGGACGTAGCAAAACATTTCTTAATTATCCTACTGGGAAATAATTATCGAAAAACCGTTCAGAGGTAATATGGATGTGACCGTTTTCATAAGATCGAGTTTGGACAGAGTTCAAACGAAGATAATTTTTAGAGGACCCATTATCCATGGCATATTCAAGACTCTTGAAATACGGATAATAGTTAGACGATTCTCTGAATCACATAAACATCACACTGTACATTTACATGATTAAAGTAGGGTATCTGTGAACATTGAAGGTTACACATAATATTTCTTCAGGAACTTGCCATTGATTGGCATCATAAGCAAGTAAATATCAGGCTTGGTTAGTCGATATGCACCGTTAGAATACACCGATTCTATAATGAAAGGACCTTCCCATTTAGGTTGGAATTTTCCTTTTGTCTTGTGCGTCATGACCATTGGTCTTCTCACTGCTAAGACCAGATCACCAACTTGAAAGATTCTTGCCTTCACATTTTTATTAAAGACTCTAGAAATGCGTGCTTAGTATAGCTCAATACGTTGTTGAGCTAATAAACGTTTTTCGTCTAGTGCTTCCAGCTCTTGTAGCCGCAGACGGTAACTTTCTTCGGCAGTCAACTCACTGGCTAAGGCTACTCGAAGAGAGAGAATCTAGATTTCTAGAAAAAAAACTGCTTTACTTCCATAAACCAGATAGAATAGCGTACTGCCTGTTGGAGTCCGAATCGTTGTGCGGTAGGCCCAGAGACATTCGCCGAGCTTCTCATTCCAATCGTGCTTGTTTGAAGACATGTATTTCTTGAGAAGTTTGATGATAGTCTTATCGAAAGCTTCTGCTAATCCACTAGCTGCTGGATTGTAAACGGTAGAGGCTACATTCTGGATTCGATTCTTATCGCAGAACTGATAGAATGCATGGCTCACAAATTGTGGGCCATTATCATAGATGATCCTACGAGGTAGGCCGAAGCGGTAGATGACGTGATGTTTGACAAAACTGATCACATTTGATGTCTTTACTTTGATGAGCGGTATAGCTTCCGCCCATTTGGAGAAGTAATCAATTATAGCCAAGATAAACTGATGTCCTCTGGAGGATGGCGGGCTAATTGGGCCGATGACGTCCATACCCCAGGCTTCAAAAGGCTAAGATACCGTCGTCGGGTGTAGAAACTCCGAAGGTTGATGAATGAAATCAGCATGGAATTGACAAGCCCTACACTTCTTTACATATTCAACAGCATCTGCTATTATCGTGGGCCGATAATAACCCATTCGTCTGAGGCGATCTTCTAATTTGGGGCCTGGTTGGTGTGCACCACAAATTCCGTCGTGAGCCTTACGTAGTGCATGTTTGGCTTCTGTGTCTGATAAACATCGTAACAGTAACCCATCATAAGAACGTCGGTACAGCATTTTGGTAGCTATATCATAGTAAAATCTGAGGGATCGTCGTTGGATAGACACTGCTTCCTTCGGGTCATCAGGGAGGATTCCATAGACAGCATAGTCTATGAAAGAAAATCTCCAGTCTTTGATGTCAACGTTCGTCTCTGCTGCGTAGCTATGATAAATATGCAAGACATCTTTCACACAGAATAACTCTCGACCAGACACTGTGATCGAATGCTGAGTATTGATAGGAACGGTCAAGGAAGCAGCCAGACCGGCTAAAGTATCTGCTTCTATATTCTGTAATCGAGGTATGTGCTCGATAAAGAACCCAGCGAAGGTAGAAGCCAACTCGATCATCGCTTTGTGATATGGGATGAGATCTTCATGACGAACTTCATAATCCCCTCGAACCTGACTAACTATTAGCTTAGAATTACCATAAGCTTCATGATACTCAACTCCCAGTTGTTTTGCCAGTTGAAGGCCAATCAGTAGGGCATTATATTCGGCCACATTATTGGTGCAAGGGTCCACGAGAGAATACACATGGTGTATAACCAGATGATCGGGTGAAACAAGTACGATCCCTACTCCTACCATAATATTTTCTTTAGGTCATATTCTTGATGCACCGTCAAAGAACATTCGCCAAATGGGGATTTCCTCAGTTGCAGTGTTAGACTCAACCACTTCATCCTGGATTTCATCATAGAGTTTGGAAGATTCTGATACTGGATGAGTTGCTAAGAAGTCAGCTAATGCTTTGCCTTTTACTGCCTTCTGAGGAACGAACAGCATATCGTATGGAGTTAACAGCATTGCCTATGTAGCTAAACGAGAATTAAGAGAACCCGGTTTAGTCATGAGTATTCTGAGAGGATTGACTCTAGATATGATATGGATAGTCTGTCTAGACACATAGTGACGTATCTTCTGGATAGCAAATACCAGTACGAGATATTCTTTTTTTATAGGTGTGTATCTGTGTTTGGCACCAACCATTATACGACTGAGGTAATAGATTGCTTATTCATGACCGCCTTCATTCTTCTGAGCTAATAGGGCACCAAGAGAATGATCCATAGCGCGAGCATATAACAAGAAAGGCTTTTCGACTATCGGAGCCATCAATACTGGGGGGCTTGTGAGATACTTCTTGATGTTTTCAAATACGCGTTGACATTGTTCAGTCCAGACAAAAGATACTCCTTTCTTCGTGAGCTGAGTAAACGGTTGATACCTTCCAGAAAGATTTGAAATGAATCGTCTGATGTAGGCTAACCTTCCTTAGAGTTCGTATAGCTCTTTGAGATTTCTTGGAGGACACATATCGAGGATAGCTTTAACCTTCTCCAGGTCAAGATGTATACCCTTTGAAGTGATAACAAAACCAAGGAACGTGTCGCTAGATACTCCCAGAAAAGATTTGGTTGGATTAATCTTTAGTTGGTGTGTACGCATCAGTTCGAACACCGTTCTCAAATCTTGGAGGTGGTTGCCCTTGAGACGACTTTTAACTGTAATATCATCTACATAGCATTCCACTGTTTTATGTAAATAATCGCAAAAATTTGTGTTCATAGCTCGCTGGTATGTCGCACCCGCATTTTTCAATCCGAAGGGCATCATCGTATAGTAGTATACCCCCAACAGTATTCGAAAAGATGTGTATTTCTCATCATCGGGGAATATCTGATCTGGTTGTAGCCTGAGAACCCATCCATGAAGGACATTCGCTCAAAGCCATAAGTATTATCGATCATTACGTCGGTGATCGGTAGAGGAAACTCATCTTTTGGACATACAGAGTTCAGATTACGGTAATCGATACAGACTCGAACTTTACCATTCTTTTTTATGACCGAAACAATGTTAGCGACCCAGTCAGGGTGTTGTTCTTTGCGAATAAAACCACTTGAAATAAGCTTTTTGACTTCACTTTCGATGGCCTCCACGATATCTGGTCAGAACCGTCGTTGATGCTGCTTCACTGGCTTAGCTTTAGAAGAGATATTTAGGTGGTACATAGCAACTTTAGGGTCTAAGCCTGGCATGTCTTCATAGCTCCATGCAAAGACGTTGATATATTCTCTTATAAGCTATATAAGAGATTGACGTTCTTCACCAGACAGACTTTTGCTGATAAAGATTGGTTTAGGAGTGGTTTAGGAGATGATTAATCTCCTAAATTAACTTGGACGACTTCGTCTTAAGTAGGTGGTGCACGTTGTTCAAAATGTAACTCCCATCTGGTGTCCATCTTTTGAGCCCATTATTCGAGCTCAATTGATTGGACATCTTCTGCAATCTGGTCAACTTACACCATGTTGACGGATAGAGTTGCTTTGAACATGTCTCCAATACTAGAGTCTGAATCCCAGAGGCAGGAATCAGAAGAATGAGAACAATGATCAACTTCAACGTCTGATCCTTCAGGAGTTGTTGGAGAAGTAACATAACCTAAACCAACAATATTTCGTTGATAATAGTTCTCGTGTTTGCCTGGAGGAGCAAAGTAACGTATTGGCAATCATTGTCCTTTACCGTGGTTTAGTCCCTGGTCACTTTTTATATCATATCCCATGTTTTGGATGATATTCTTGGCCTGCCAACTATATCGGTAAAGCTGCATTGTACCTGAATCATAGTGAGCTTCAGTATTGTAATTGGGAGTAGTAAAGTCTTGAACGAAGTTTCTTTCGCCAATTATTCGACCGAAGATGATTAGTTTTTCATCCTTCTTTCTCGTTAGAACGATAAAGTAGTGGATATCCTCTGGCCAGACTGTTTCCTGCAGACGGGTGTCGTGACTGGCATGCAGAGATGTGGTCTTATGCCGTGCTCTAAGGCATACAAGGTATCTACGTACTGGTTTACAAACTGGTAGACATCAGAGTAATTCAAAGATAAACATTTACTCAGAAAATATATAAGTTTTTCTTCAGGGATAACATCATCCACTGAAGGTACATTATTTTGAGTATTTATATACTCAGTAAGGGCGTCATCATCCGGGCCAAGAGTCACAGACTTGGTCAAGTTCACTACGTAGGGTAACTCATCAGGATTGGGAGGATGGGCTTCAGCAGGTTTCACCCGAGTTGTTTTGCAGCGAGTGATGGTCAATAGTGCGAAAACATCATGACGCTTCATTTTGACCCAGATTGTGAGAGGCTTTGAAGTACTTTATGAAGTAGTACGTCCTTTGACTCGGATAACCAGGGGACCGTCACTGGCGGATGAATTAACTTCAGCTTCATCGTCAGCCTCGTTGCCGTCATCCTTGGGAGGCTGAGATTGATAGAGTACCGAATCTCTATAGTAGGCTTTAATACCCTTGAAAGGATCGACATCGACAAATTCTGTCTTCACGATGCCATCATTGTTGACGTACTTAAAGCACTGGTGAAGGGTAGAAGGAACAATCATGTTCTCGTGTATCCACAGACGTCCTAACAAGACATTGTAGGACACATTGGTATCGATTACATGGCAAGCAACCTCTGTCCGGAGATCACCAATCTGGCACTTGTGATGGATCTTGCCCAGAGGGTGACTTCTTCCAGCATTGAAAGCCATGATAGTTATCTTGGTTGCAGACAGCTTGTGCAAAGGGATCCCTAAAATTTGGAGTAAACTTCTAGGGATGATGCTGAGGGAGGAACCTGGATCGATATACATCTGATCCACCTTAATCGCCCCGATAACCTGTATAGTACAGAGGTCTATCATGACGATTATTTTTTAGTAGCATGTCTTCTTATGAAAAGGTGATGTTGGGAACCACTTCCATAGTGCTATGGCAATAAGGACAAGAGACCGGATCTTCAGCGAGAGATTTGATTTTAGAGAGATAAGAGTCGGCATGTAGTAATGCCTCACTTAAAGCTTTATGCATCTCTTTGGAGAGCTGCAGTAGATCGAATAATGACAATCTGGCAGGTGTATTGGCCAGTTGTGCCAGTATATCAAAGTTGTAAGGCCGATCCATGCCTTCGGGGGCTGGTGACTTCAGAGGTTTGTCAAATCGTGTCTCCTTCTGCTTAGCTTTGTCGGCAGTTGAGGACTTAGACGGACCAGCTTTTGAACTTGTGGGGGCAGCATGAGCTTGAGAAGGCATTACATCCTCTTGTACAGGGTCATAAGTCCGCAGGTAAGTCTATCCGGATCGTGTCTCACCAGATAGGACTTCATAAATAGGAGAAGACACCATATAGCATGGCTTATATTTCTTGCCCCTCTTTGTTTTGGAAGATACTACCCCCTATTTCATTTCTTGCATAAGGTCGGGATGGGCCCACATAATCTCACCACGCTCCGTCGTGAGTGGCACCAGAGTTGATGTTGAATCGCGAACTGGCGGCAAGTTGACGACTTCCATTATTGCCTTGGGAATTAGAACTATGCCGTCTGGAACTTCTGTGGAAGGAAAGTCACCAAATTGAAGAGAGATCATGTTAGAAGACACGACCTTGTCTTCAGCTTCGAGGTTGATAACTTGGCTGTAGATGAGCTGTTGTATCTTCCTCTTCAAGACGATGCAATCCTTGGTAGAATGGTGTACGTACTGATGATAGAGATAGTACTTGGGGTCGCTGAGTTGGCTTGTCTCTTTAGGATGTCGTGGTGGAGGCAATACCAGTTTATTACCATTTATCAACGTGTTGAAAATGGAAATAATGTCATCCTCGTCAAAGGAGAAAGTCTCCTTGGGTCTGTCAGGAGCACTCTGAGAATTGGGAGCTCCCTTGGAAGTATCAAACTTCAAGACTTATATTCCTTTACCCCCACGGATAGGGATAGTTTGGGGGTGCTTACCTTTGTCTTCAGATTTGGGTGTCTCCAACCCCAGTAGTTTCAGATTAGGAACGTCACATCAGTGGCCCCGATGAAAGCGGGCCATGTATCATACTTATATATACCCAAACAGAACTTCACTGTAGGAAGAAAGTTATGCCGACAAGTATCCATAAGCTCCGAATCTAGTATACCGAAGGGCATCTTCAAGGCTAGTCGTCTGAAGCGTTCAATAAAAGCAATAACAGTCTCACTTTTTCTCTGCTTGGTCTCGATGAGGGTGGACATACTAACATGCATGCCACTCTAATAAAACCTATTAAGGAATAGCCTCTCCAAATTTTTGAAGGAGTTAAAGCAACCGTCAGGCATGTAGAAGCATAAATAAATTTTATAGACCAAGTCAAAGAAGTTGAGAGCTTATACGCAAGTCAAACTGAGTCAGATTCAAACTTTACGCAGAGATTAAACAGGGTCTAACTCTACGCGAACTACTTTATGCGAGAGCCATCCTCAAACCTTTACGCAGGAGACAGGCTGTCCATATCGCATTTAATGCCCGTGATACTATTCTAACTGTCACGCCTCGATTCCGTCGAATCGATAGTTGTCCCCCGGACGTGATGTCGTACGAACCTAATTTGCGATCGCACAAGGCATAGTCATAAGGTAATCCGAGGCACGAGATCTAAGAGAGTACGCAGATAAATTGATTCACATAATAAGTAAAGGAAACTTGATCTTTATTGATAATGAACATCTTTTACAGACTCTGATATAAGACGCATTACCGTACGGGCAACAACATGACTCGATTACAAAAGAGTGCCGATGAGATAGTCGTTCCATATATTGCACACATCCCTCAATATACAACAAAGTACTCCAGTGACCTGGATGGGAGGGACGCTGAGTCATCTTCCTTGGACTGTCGAGAGCCTTCAAAAGTGGAGTCGTAGAGAAAGTCTTCGACGCACGGCCGAAGCTTCAAAAGTCACGAACGTCGTCGAGCTAGTTGGCGCGTCCTTCCTGGTTCGCGGGACCTGCAAAGAGCGAGGATCAGTACCAACACATGTACTGGCGAATGGCTAATTAAAATCCAAGCTCTATATTTGATTCAAGAAGTTTTGTAAACATGTTAGCTAGCTATTTCCATGATCTTTCTAACCATCATGTTCGATTTGTATGTTAACATGTTTTGAGGCAAGCATATGAAATTGTATAACATTAAGCAACTATCATATTCATCCCGTGTCCCGTGCATTTGTTAAGCCGTGGAAGGGTGTGAAGGCCACTGGCAATGTCAAGCCATCGCGGACTATAGTCGGGTTAGACGGCGACCCTTTCGCGGCGGGTAGCGAGCCCTGTACGAAAGTTCCCGAATAACCCACACCGATGAAGGGCTGGCGCTTGCTATTCTCGTTCCTCCAGGGCCGAACCGGTCCCTTGGCCTAGGCAACCGTTCGAGGAAACTACACCTCGTCGACAAGTTGTCCAATGACCATTTTGCTTATTTAGCCGTATCGTTGTGATAAACATTAATCGATTCATTCATTGCTTTGCATAGGCTAAGTAAATTTGCATAAGAAACATGTTTTCCATCTCCAATACTAGCAGTTGATAACAAGTATTTCGTGAAGAATCGTGTTACGATTTCTTTGATGCTACACTATTATGACAAGCATTTATTTTACTTCACATATTGAGTTTTGAAGTAGAGGGATGAGGTGAAGTAGGTCAGCCACTCGCCTTAAGCTTGCTTCAAGCGAGCGACCGGTTGGCTGCGCTGACGTCGCCTACGCGATCACCTGCAATTGCATAAGCAACAGATTAGAACACTGTATAATTCAAGGATATTCTATATGAATGCGAAGCTCGAAAACGCGTCACAAAAACCCATCAAAAATATTCATGAAAAATGCATTCACGAAAACTAAAGCCAAAGCCAAATCAAGTACGGCATGAAAACCAGAGCAACGGGAGGTCTCTCCCGATTCAGCCGCAGAGCCAATCCTCGAGGTGCAACCCGCTGAATATGGGACTTGGTTCCGAAGAAGCCATTCCATAACGTGGAATGGATCTTAATTCAACCGTTCCCGTTCAATCGACTTAGCCGATTCTGATCTATCGGTCCCGACCAAATCGATAGCGACAGTGTTCCTTTCTCGCGCACCCCATGGACGAAAATGAGGCACAATGTAGGGACGGGGCACTATACCATAACCAACTAATAAAAAGTTTCATCCTCGAAACTTTAAGGATAGAACCTACCTCTACGAGAACAACGAAGAAAATTTCTCCTTCATTTCTGATTCAAGCTCCCACGTCGACTCTTTGACCGAATGGTTCCTCCAGAGGATGCGGACGAGAGGGATCGCTCGATTTCGTAGCAGCTTATCCTTGCGTTCTAAGATTTGAACTGGCTCTTCAACGTAGGATAAGTCGGACTTTAGCTCCAGCTGGCCAAAATCTACCACGTGGCTCGGGTCGTGCACGTACTTCCATAGTTGAGAGACGTGGAAGACATTGTGTACACCTTCTAGCGCCGGCGGTAGGGCAATTTTATAGGCCACTGGGGCGACCCGTTCTAGTATTTCGAAAGGCCCAACGAATCTCGGGCTCAACTTTCCTTTCGCGCCGAACCGAGTAACTTTTCGCATGGGCGACACCTTGAGAAATACATGATCGCCTTCTTAAAACTCGAGGGATCGACGACGAACGTCCGCATAGCTTTTCTGACGACTCTGCGCAGCCTTTAGTCTTTTCCGAATGAGCCAAATTTTCTGTACAGTCTGTTCCACCAGTTCTGGGTCGAGAATCTGCCGCTCTCCGACTCCGTTCCAGCAAATGGGTGATCGGCACTTGCATCCGTACAAGGCTTCATACGATGCCATTTAAATGCTGGATTGATAGCTGTTGTTGTATACGAATTCGGCCAGAGGTAGATGATTGTCTCAGCTTGATTTGAAGTCAATTATGCAAAGTCGTAGCATGTCTTCGAGAATCTGATTGACGCGCTCCGTTTGACCGTCGGTCTGAGGATGGTAAGATGAGCTGAACTGCAACTTGGTACCCAGTGCCGAATGAAGGCTACTCTAGAATTGCGACATGAACCGTGAATCCCGATCGGAGACGATGGATACTGGAACTCCGTGTAGCTGTACTATCTCATCAAGATAAATCTGCGCCCGGCGATCAACGCTCCAAGTAACTTTGATGGCAATAAAGTGCGCTGACTTGGTTAGTCGATCGACGATGACCCAGATGGCATCATTTTCCCGTGGCGCCTTCGGCAGACCAACAATAAAATCCATGCACACGTGCTGCCACTTCCATTCTGGAATCGCCAGATTCTGCATCTCTCCGCCCGGTCTCTGGTGCTCAGCTTTCACCTGCTGACAGGCTATGCATTACGACACGAAAAGTACCACATCTCTTTTTATCCGGTGCCACCAAAAGTTTGTACGGAGGTCCTTGTACATCTTCGTGCTGCCAGGGATGCAAGGTGTACTTCGCGTAGTGCGCCTCCGACAATATCTCCTTTCTAAGTTCTGAATCATCCGGAATGCATAGCCTACCCTTCAATCGAAGCACGCCGGTTTCGTCCTCCGCAAAGTCAGTCGTCCTGCCCGTCGAGATTAGCTCTCGCATTTTCTTCAGGTACGGATCGTCCTTCTGAGCGGTCTTGATCTTTTCAAGCAAGCTCGGCTCTAACTGCAACTTTGCCAACTGCACATTCCGAAATCGGACTCGGAGTTCGATACCCATCTCTTCTAGGTCGCGTAGCAGTCTGCGGTCGATGGATAGCGAGGCTATGTACTTCCGACTCAGAGCGTTCGCCACAATATTTCCCTTTCCCGGCGTGTAGTCGATAGTCAAATCATAATCCTTGATCAGTTCAAGCCAGCGCCTTTGCCACAAGTTCAGTTCCCTCTGTGTGAATAGTTACTTGAGGCTCTTGTGATCGGTATAGATTGTGCATGCTATGCCTTAGAGATACTGACGCCATAATTTCAACGTGAACACAATTGCCGCTAACTCTAGGTTATGAGTAGAGTAGTTCTTCTCGTACGGCTTTAGCTGTCGGGAAGCAAAAGATATCACCTTATTCCGCTGCATCAGCACACACCCCAAGCCCTGATCGGATGCGTTGCTGAATATCTGGAAACCCTCAGTCCCTTCTGGAAGTGCGAGTATCGGGGCCGAGACGGGCCGTCGCTTTAATTCTTGGAATGAAGCTTCACAGTCGTCTGACCATTCGAATGCGACTCCTTTCTGGGTGAGGCGAGTCAGAGGCGATGCGATCTTCGCGAAGTCTTTCACGAAGCGTCGGTAGTATCCCGCTAAGCCAAGGAAACTTCGAATCTCGCTGACGGGCGTTAGCTGCTTCCAATCAACAACGGCTTCAACTTTCTTTGGGTCGTCCGTAATGCCTTCAGCTGAAATGATGTGTCTGAGGAATGCGACGCTACTCAGCCAAAATTCACATTTGTTTCGCTTCGCATACAACTGATTTTCTCGAAGGGTCTGAAGCACGGTTGTAACTCCACTTTCCAGTTTTTCTTAAATAAAAATTCATTTACTATACTTATTATTAATTTGGAAACATTTTGAATGAATTAAATATTAGACAATTTTACAATTTGAAGTTGTTTTAACAACTTTTATATTATTTTCTTATTTTAAAAACTGTTTTTAAATACTTTATGTAATTATGAAAAGGAGGAGGGGTTTTCTGTTAATGTGCCATTTAGCGGAGGGGCTAAAATGCAAATTTCCATTAATTTTCGTTTTATAACCGGTTGAGAGAGAGAGAGAGTGTGCGGCCATTTAATTTTCTCTCCACCGACTTCTCTCGAGCTCTCCACTCTTCTCGAGACTTCCGCTCTCGAGTCCTCCGCCGACCCCTCGGGTTCCCAGCTCCGTCGGCGACTTTGACGACGACTTTGATGATGACGGCGACTCTGACGGCGACTTCCATTCTGAGCGAGGCGACTTCCTCGATGGCGCTGGTGGTGGCTTCGGCGATGGTGGCTTTAACGGCGACGACTCTGGAAGCTTGGCAGTAACTCGAGCTCGGTGTCTCTTCGTCTTCTTCTCGGCACGGGTTCCTTTCTCTTCGCGTGCTGTTGCTTCGTCTTCTTCCTGTCTTCTTCCTCGACGAGCTTTGGGCTTCGACTTCCAGAGGGTAAACCCTAACCCTAACCCTAACCCTAATCTCTACTGTTGGTCAGATCTATGGCAGATCTATGGCCTAGACTCTGAGATCCTTTGATCGGTGACGAGATCTAGGGTTTAGCTGGGTTTGTGTGAGATCAATGATGTTCTCTTCTCTTCGAACAGTTCTAACTGTTCAGATCCGATGGATCTAGGGTTTCTGTGGTCCGATCTTGTAGATCGACCCTTGCATGCGGTTATTTTGGGTTGCATGTTAGATCTATGATGTTTCTTTAGTTGATTCTTCGGGAACGAGTTGATCTGTGGCTATGATGATCCTTTCTGTGGTTGTGATGTTATTTCTGTTGGTTTTTACTCCAGATCTGGTAGTGGTTCCAGATCTGATTGAGTGTGGGTTTTCGATGGTGTTTCCTGTGGAGGATCCAGTGGATCTGTTTCTTTTACTTGCATGCTGTCGGTTGGCCTAGACCTAACAAACCCAGTGGTGACTCTAGGGTTGCTCGGTTCGTTAGGTCAGGGATGGGTTTGTTTTTGGAATGTTTTCCTTATCCATTTCTGTGTGGATTTTTGGGAAAGATCTGATGTTCGGAATCCTTTCTTTTTGGACTGAGATCTTGTGTCTAACACTCTCGTGTCTGACACTGCATGCATGCCATAATTTTGGGATATGATGTTTGGTTCCATTTTGCTGAACTGAGATCTCATAGTCAGACACTCTCGTGTCCGACACTGCATGCATATTTTATATATTTTAATTGATGATTTCTTCTTTCTCTTTTCTGTTATTTGTTGCTAGGGATCTTCTGACTGTTGGACCTCTATCCCGACTGGACTGTGGCTGTACCTACCTGTTCGTATCCGATGTTCGTGTCGGATACGAAGTGGCACGGACTCGTGGCTAGAACCTTGCTGGACCTTGCTGTAGCCGTGTCCTCTTTCCCGTGTCCGACGTGCGTGTTGGACACCAAGGAGATGATGTGACTTGACCCTGACGTGACTGGCCTTGGATTGTGGGCCTGACCGACGGTGGATTTTGGCAGTTTGCAGCTATTAATTGTTGGGCCGGTTGGTGTTTATTCAGTGGGCTTATTTGTATATTCTTTTGTGGGCTGTTAGTATGGGCTGGGCCATACTGAATGTGTTGTAATATTATTTAATTATAGCTGGATGACTGTAATTAATAATTGATGGGCTGGTTTGGCTGGGCTGTGTTGGGCCGGGCTTATATGCGGTAATAGTTATAGTTGGGCTGATTAGAAATAAATAATATCTTTTCTTAAATAACTTTCTTTTAAATAATAAACCAAGTTTATAAAACAAACCACTTTTATATATATAAAAAGTGGCAATGCTAACTCTATATATATAATGAGTTTTTGAATTATAAACTTATAGAAACTCTTAGTGTTAAACACGTAAAAACCAAGGGTTGTGTTTAGCATTTGATTTTCCCAAGAGAACAAGAAGTTAGTAGTTAAACCTAGTGTAATGTAACTTGTAAACCTCCAAATAAGACTATCTTATTTGGGCAGAATCAAGATAAAGATTTAGTTCTTAACTTTAATTAACCTAGAAGCAACTAGCATAGTTTATTAACCAACTTGTACATCACTATTGTTAACAGGAGAACATCCAGCTAGATTGCCTACCATATTGCTGGAGCAAGGCAAGTACACTCTATGGTTTTGTGCTTTTCATTATTATCCTGTGCTTCCTTGATTGACACGATTGCAACACGTCATGTACTTTCTGGTGCTCTTGTTCTCTTGTGCTTATTACTTGTATCTGGGGAGGGGAAATATACTATCTATGTGACCAATCCCAAGTAACAACTCAGGTGTGTTTTAGCTTAGACCCCGCATCGTGCACGCGGGTCCTAAGTCACCATTCATGTGCTTTCAGGTGCTTTCAGGTTCTTACCCTAGCCGGTCACATATTTAGTTATATTTCAAATGCATTTACACACATGTCAGGAGATTACCTTGTACTTATTTCCTGTGATATCATGTTCTTTCAGGTGCTTACATATCATGTTCATTCATGCTCTTACATTCATGTTCTTTCATGTACTTTACCCTGTTCTTCATGTACTTATTCACCTGTATTTTCCTGTACTTTCCATGTTCCCTTGTACTTCATTTCATGATGTCTTGTTCTTTACCTAGAATTGTACTTGCTCCGCTCCTGACTGGATATGTTATGATAGGTGAGATGGAGGCTTTGTGTGACACATACTATGGACAGGACACTGCTTTCCCTGAGCCAGCTGGAGCTGCTTGTGACCTAGAGGCTGCAGAGGCCTAGTACTGCATTTAGTTTCCATTTATCTTTCCATGTATTGAGACTAGCAGACTCTTATAGTTGATTGTAATAATTTCAGATATTGTATCTCTTTTCTGGATGGGACACATTATATAGTTGCTGTGATTCTATACTTTCATGATTATCTGGTTAGTTTCCCTAGCTTGGTACAGCTTACTTCATTGTGTCTAACAATGAAGGCTGGGCGTGTCCGACTCGTATCCGATTATTCGGGAGCGGGTCGTGACATGTTTTTAGTGGTGGCCCATGCAGGTCCATCCTAATGGTACCTAGGACTTAGCGTACTATTGGGGGACTTGATTACACTAGGGAAACTTGATCACAGCATAGGAAAACCGGGAAATAAGGGTATATCAGGTATATCAGGTGTATCAGGAATTTTGATATTCTATGAACACTTGTTGTATATAGGTCTAGGTTATTTTAACAGTTTTCTGTTTTGCAGATAGTTCAAAAGCATACGACGCCAGAACTGTCAATTCACCTGCACTTGACGTTTTCGAGCTTCCACTACCTTCTATCACTCTACTATCCCATGGGTAGTACGTAGTTGACGGAGTCGTCTGAAGGATCCCTTGACAACCAGAGAAAGCAGGCCACCATTTTCAAGTCAGACTTGTGGATACACTCTCCGAGCCAGGAAGGACTTCTGATTTCCAGACGCTCAGACACTTGGACTTTTCCGACACCGAGCGCATATCTTGCACCAGAGAGCCGATCGAGAACCTGAAGCCGCCACTGAAGATCATCTCAGCATGTGAGGATCCGACTTCTATGAAGATTAGAGCCACCAGCCTGGAGATTCAGAATGTAGCGCAGACAATGGAATGAGACGGAAAGCTGAAGCACATGAGGGACATGAAGACTTATGACGAAGGCAATAACTAGCTTGGATCCGCAAAACATCGTAACACTCAGTCGGCGTTTCTTCGATCGCACCACCAGTCGTATCATCAGGAGCAGATCTCAGCAGCCAGCACGCCAGCAGTCATATATTCCTACCAGAGCCCTGCACTTCAGCCTCAGCGGGAGATCCAGATTCAGATCCAGCCGACGATCATTTACAATTACTGCCACCTCTCGGGATGCCACTATGAAGAGTGCCGCAAAAGATAGAGTCTATGCTTGTTCTACGGATCGACTGCCCACCAAATCATGGATTGCTGAAGAACGTTGATCACATTGCCCGAGAACAAGCGCGAGGAGCATCAGACTACAGCAAAAAAGAACCACCTTTTCAGAATCAGCAACCACATGGAGTACTACTGCAGGGATCAACCTACGCTAGGACAATTGAAGGAGGTTAAAAAGATTTCCGTTCCGGAGGAATACTGAAGACAGACTAAAGACTGAAGATTTTTGCATGGTTGGAAAAACCATGTATCTTGATTAGCAGCCTAGTTTTTCTTAAATTTCTTTTAGCATCTAGACCATTTCTGGGAACTTCTTGTTTTCTATTTTGGAATCTTGGTTGGTATTCGAAACTTAACTCGAGATATTGTTTCCTATTCGTTGATTGGTACTCCTCCAATCCATTCTTCGTAACCTTGCTCTTTTCGAGATTCTACTCAGGAATTTTGTTTCCTATTCAGGACTAGTTACAATTTGTAAATTTTGTTTCTTTCCGAAGTTCAGTTTTCTATTTGGGGATAGTTGGAATTTGATTTTATTCAGTACTTGTTTCTATTCACCATTCAAGACATCGTTTGAAAACTTCGGTTTCGACCTGTTCCCTATGTGAGATTCGTTTCCTACGTGGCTTGTTTCTACTTGGAAATTATTCTGTTCACAACCTTGCTTCGATCTTGTTCCCTATTTGAAGTATCGCTTGTTTCATGGATATTGTTTTACTCACCCATTGATTCTTTTTCCTATTCATAACTTGATTCCATTCGAAAATTTAAGATCATGTTTCCTATTTCGAGACTTTGTTTTGTTCGTGATTTTGCCTCCCATCCAAGATTTACCAGACTTTGAATTTCAGTTCCTACTCACAACTCGTTGAGACTGTGTTCCCTATTCCAAATCTTGTCTCCTCATTGAGATTTTCTATTCGAGAATTTGTTCCTTATTCACGACTTTGTTGATACTTGATTTTCTATTTTCCATTGTGTACTTTATTGGAGATTTCGTTTTCTATTCAAGTTTTCATTGTTATTCGAGATTTTATTGAAACTCGTTTCCAGTGCGGAATTTTATTTCTTATTTTGAAACTTGTCTTCTATCCGATACCTTGCCTCAGTTCGTCCTTTGAGACTCTGTTATCCTTTCAAGATAACGTCCCATATGTGGAATCTTGTTACCATTTCCGATATCAGTTGATATTCCGTCATAATTTGAAACTTTGTCCTGTCTGAATTTTAAATCCCCCTGGCTGCCCTTTTGTACTCACTGATTGGATCCCTTGTCATTTTTAGTACCTAATAAACTCATGTATTCTAACAGTCAGGTAATTTCACCATTTCCATGACTTGGACTATTGAAATTTATTTTGAATTCCTTGAAACTCTTTTGAAATTCCTAGGGATAAAGTCGAGAGGCTATTCGATGACCTACTGTGGCATGACAGTTGCGCGCTGCAGCCATTAGCTGGATTATGGAGACTGAGGGTTCACTGCAGCCAGTAGCGCACTGGCGAGGCAGGAACTCTAAGTTGAAGTGATTTCAGACCCATAGGTTTTCGAGGATTGTCGAGACTTGTCATATTCTTCATATCTTGATCTCTTGGGTTGTTTCGTCAATGATTGTTGGAAAATGGATAAGGTTGATAGAGTATTTGGAGACATATTGTTATTTGAGTCACGGAGCCGAAAGTCCACTGCAGTCAGATACATACTGGCGGGGTAGGGATTCTAAGCAAAGTGATTTCAGATACCAATATGTTCTTGGATATTCTGGAGACTATAATCCCTTTTCATATGATTATTGGTTTTCGAGAATCACACATCCTTGCATGTTCACCCTGATTTGATACTGTATCTCCTGAGTATTTCGTACGTTCCTCAAATCAACCCTTGCTAATTACCTTTTAGTATTGTACCATTAGATCATTGATTTCCTCAAATTATACATTGCCAGATTTTTATTCCATACTTCGCTTGTGTCTTGTCTAAATTTTGATCTTAAATCATGTCTGTCTGACCATGATTTTCCTATCTTGTGCTAGCCCACTTGTGTTAAAACTATCAATTTTTGATCGTACTTAATAGTTGTGTCTTCATGATTTTTCTCCTCTGAGTTGTAATTGAAATTCCTTCCACTTCGTGACTATTTGATCCTTGACCTTTGTCAAAGCATGATATCCCAAACTTCTTGTGTATACTTGGACTCAAGGCTTATAGCGTCATGGATCGACAAAAGCACTAAGCGGACAACAGCAGATGGTCACTGGAGTTAGCAGTTAGAAGCAGAGTGTTCCTGAAGAATCTCGCCGATCAGAGGCACCATTCATGTTGGCAGAGGCGGAAGGTTCAGTCCGAGATTCAGCGAGCCTGTCGACGTGATGACGCGGATTGGCGAGGTGGCATACCGACTAGCGCTTCCAGCTAGCTTGGAGGGAGTACACGATGTTTTCCATGTATTCCAGCTCCGACGATACATTCCAGACCCGAGCCATGTGGTGGACTATTCCGAGCTGGAGGTGGGCCCGAGATTGACTTACGAGGAGCAGCCAGTAGAGATCCTCGACCGGAGGGAGAAGCGACTGCGGAACCAGACCATTCCTCTTGTCCGCGTCATGTGGAGACACCACTCTCCGGAGAGTCCACATGGGAGGGCGAGGACGAGATGCGGGAGAGAGATCCCACTTTGTTTGCCTAATTGTATTTTGATAATTGAAACCTTTAAATACAATAAATGGCTTGAGCTTGAATCTTCCTTGTGTTTTTGCCTTGATTGTTTTGTTGTCCTTCGAATTTCGAGGACGAAATTTTTTTGAGGGGGGGATAATTTGTAACTCCACTTTCCAGTTTTTCTTAAATAAAAATTCATTTACTATACTTATTATTAATTTGGAAACATTTTGAATGAATTAAATATTAGACAATTTTACAATTTGAAGTTGTTTTAACAACTTTTATATTATTTTCTTATTTTAAAAACTGTTTTTAAATACTTTATGTAATTATGAAAAGGAGGAGGGGTTTTCTGTTAATGTGCCATTTAGCGGAGGGGCTAAAATGCAAATTTCCATTAATTTTCGTTTTATAACCGGTTGAGAGAGAGAGAGAGTGTGCGGCCATTTAATTTTCTCTCCACCGACTTCTCTCGAGCTCTCCACTCTTCTCGAGACTTCCGCTCTCGAGTCCTCCGCCGACCCCTCGGGTTCCCAGCTCCGTCGGCGACTTTGACGACGACTTTGATGATGACGGCGACTCTGACGGCGACTTCCATTCTGAGCGAGGCGACTTCCTCGATGGCGCTGGTGGTGGCTTCGGCGATGGTGGCTTTAACGGCGGCGACTCTGGAAGCTTGGCAGTAACTCGAGCTCGGTGTCTCTTCGTCTTCTTCTCGGCACGGGTTCCTTTCTCTTCGCGTGCTGTTGCTTCGTCTTCTTCCTGTCTTCTTCCTCGACGAGCTTTGGGCTTCGACTTCCAGAGGGTAAACCCTAACCCTAACCCTAACCCTAATCTCTACTGTTGGTCAGATCTATGGCAGATCTATGGCCTAGACTCTGAGATCCTTTGATCGGTGACGAGATCTAGGGTTTAGCTGGGTTTGTGTGAGATCAATGATGTTCTCTTCTCTTCGAACAGTTCTAACTATTCAGATCCGATGGATCTAGGGTTTCTGTGGTCCGATCTTGTAGATCGACCCTTGCATGCGGTTATTTTGGGTTGCATGTTAGATCTATGATGTTTCTTTAGTTGATTCTTCGGGAACGAGTTGATCTGTGGCTATGATGATCCTTTCTGTGGTTGTGATGTTATTTCTGTTGGTTTTTACTCCAGATCTGGTAGTGGTTCCAGATCTGATTGAGTGTGGGTTTTCGATGGTGTTTCCTGTGGAGGATCCAGTGGATCTGTTTCTTTTACTTGCATGCTGTCGGTTGGCCTAGACCTAACAAACCCAGTGGTGACTCTAGGGTTGCTCGGTTCGTTAGGTCAGGGATGGGTTTGTTTTTGGAATATTTTCCTTATCCATTTCTGTGTGGATTTTTGGGGAAGATCTGATGTTCGGAATCCTTTCTTTTTGGACTGAGATCTTGTGTCTAACACTCTCGTGTCTGACACTGCATGCATGCCATAATTTTGGGATATGATGTTTGGTTCCATTTTGCTGAACTGAGATCTCATAGTCAGACACTCTCGTGTCCGACACTGCATGCATATTTTATATATTTTAATTGATGATTTCTTCTTTCTCTTTTCTGTTATTTGTTGCTGGGGATCTTCTGACTGTTGGACCTCTGTCCCGACTGGACTGTGGCTGTACCTACCTGTTCGTATCCGATGTTCGTGTCGGATACGAAGTGGCGCGGACTCGTGGCTAGAACCTTGCTGGACCTTGCTGTAGCCGTGTCCTCTTTCCCGTGTCCGACGTGCGTGTTGGACACCAAGGAGATGATGTGACTTGACCCTGACGTGACTGGCCTTGGATTGTGGGCCTGACCGGCGGTGGGTTTTGGCAGTTTGCAGCTATTAATTGTTGGGCCGGTTGGTGTTTATTCAGTGGGCTTATTTGTATATTCTTTTGTGGGCTGTTAGTATGGGCTGGGCCATACTGAATGTGTTGTAATATTATTTAATTATAGCTAGATGACTGTAATTAATAATTGATGGGCTGGTTTGGCTGGGCTGTGTTGGGCCGGGCTTATATGCGGCAATAGTTATAGTTGGGCTGATTAGAAATAAATAATATCTTTTCTTAAATAACTTTCTTTTAAATAATAAACCAAGTTTATAAAACAAACCACTTTTATATATATAAAAAGTGGCAATGCTAACTCTATATATATAATGAGTTTTTGAATTATAAACTTATAGAAACTCTTAGTGTTAAACACGTAAAAACCAAGGGTTGTGTTTAGCATTTGATTTTCCCAAGAGAACAAGAAGTTAGTAGTTAAACCTAGTGTAATGTAACTTGTAAACCTCCAAATAAGACTATCTTATTTGGGCAGAATCAAGATAAAGATTTAGTTCTTAACTTTAATTAACCTAGAAGCAACTAGCATAGTTTATTAACCAACTTGTACATCACTATTGTTAACAGGAGAACATCCAGCTAGATTGCCTACCATATTGCTGGAGCAAGGCAAGTACACTCTATGGTTTTGTGCTTTTCATTATTATCCTGTGCTTCCTTGATTGACACGATTGCAACACGTCATGTACTTTCTGGTGCTCTTGTTCTCTTGTGCTTATTACTTGTATCTGGGGAGGGGAAATATACTATCTATGTGACCAATCCCAAGTAACAACTCAGGTGTGTTTTAGCTTAGACCCCGCATCGTGCACGCGGGTCCTAAGTCACCATTCATGTGCTTTCAGGTGCTTTCAGGTTCTTACCCTAGCCGGTCACATATTTAGTTATATTTCAAATGCATTTACACACATGTTCAGGAGATTACCTTGTACTTATTTCCTGTGATATCATGTTCTTTCAGGTGCTTATATATCATGTTCATTCATGCTCTTACATTCATGTTCTTTCATGTACTTTACCCTGTTCTTCATGTACTTATTCACCTGTATTTTCCTGTACTTTCCATGTTCCCTTGTACTTCATTTCATGATGTCTTGTTCTTTACCTAGAATTGTACTTGCTCCGCTCCTGACTGGATATGTTATGATAGGTGAGATGGAGGCTTTGTGTGACACATACTATGGACAGGACACTGCTTTCCCTGAGCCAGCTGGAGCTGCTTGTGACCTAGAGGCTGCAGAGGCCTAGTACTGCATTTAGTTTCCATTTATCTTTCCATGTATTGAGACTAGCAGACTCTTATAGTTGATTGTAATAATTTCAGATATTATATCTCTTTTCTGGATGGGACACATTATATAGTTGCTGTGATTCTATACTTTCATGATTATCTGGTTAGTTTCCCTAGCTTGGTACAGCTTACTTCATTGTGTCTAACAATGAAGGCTGGGCGTGTCCGACTCGTATCCGATTATTCGGGAGCGGGTCGTGACAACGGTCCATAGATGCTCAATGTGTTCCTGCTTGCTCTTCGAGTAGACGAGTATGTCGTCGATAAAGACTACTACGAACTTGTCGAGGAATGGTCGGAACACCCGATTCATCAAATCCATGAAGGCAGCAGGGGCGTTCGTTAGGCCGAACGGCATTACCAGGAACTCGTAATGGCCGTATCGAGTGCGGAAGGCAGACTTCGACACATCGTTCGGCTTGATCTTGAGTTGATGGTAACCCTAGCGCAGATCAATTTTAGAGAACACAGTAGCTCCTTGAAGCTGATCAAACAGATCGTCTATGCAGGGCAGGGGGTATTTGTTCCGGACGGTGGCTTTATTCAGCTCGCGGTAGTCGATACAAAGACGCATAGAGCCATCCTTCTTCTTGACAAATAGCACGGGCGCTCCCCAGGGCGAGACGCTGGGTCGAATGAATCCCTTGTCGAGCAACTCTTATAACTGCACTTTGAGTTCTTTTAGCTCTGCAGGGGCCATTCTGTACGGGGCTTTCGAGATCGGTCGAGTGTCGGAGAATGTATCGATAGTGAACTCAATCTCTCGATTGGGCGACATGCCGGACAGCTCGTCCGGGAACACATTGGGGAATTCTGCTATAACGTCGGTCTGACCCGCGTTTGCACCATCATGTCGTATGTCTCGAACGGAAGCTAGATAGCATTCGCACCCGGAATGCAGCATCCGTCGAGCAGATATCGCGGAGATCACCATGCAGGTCGGCGACACCTCACCATACGAGTAGCAGAATTTAGGCACTCCAGGTATGCAGAACGTGACCTTCTTTCTAGCACAGTCTATGGTTGTGCTGTACGGACCGAGCCAATCCATCCCCATAATGATGTCGTAGTCCTTAATGTCTAGAACTATCGTATCGAGATTGATCTTTTAACCACCTATACAGATGATTCCGTCTCTGCAGACTAAATTTACAAGTAGTGGCATGCCCGACGGTACGTTAACAGTGAGATCGAGGCCTAGCGGTGTCAGGAAGAATTTGTGCTCGGCGGCAAAGTCCGCCGATATAAAACTATGCGTGGCACCTGAATCAAACAATACACGAGCAGGTTTATTATTGAATTGTGGTATACCTGTCACGACTGTGTCAGATGCGAATGCTTCGTCTCGAGTCATGGCGTTGACGCGGCCCTGAGCATTGGGGCGACGGTCTTGGCCATTTTGTTGTGCGGTCGGGGGAGCCCGAGGTGCTTGGCCTCGGTTCTGATGGTGTTGTTGGGGGCGTTGGTTCGGCCTAGCATCCGGGCAGTTCTTTGCGACGTGATTTGTTTTGTCGCAAACGAAACATGCCCCGTTCTTCAATCGGCACTCGATGGCCATGTGCCTTTCCTTGTGGCAGAACTCGCAGACTACTCGATCCTTCGTCTGGTTGTTGCCTCCGTTGCCGCGATTTTGATGCTTGTGTGCGTTGTTGCCTCCCGTATTACTATGGCATTTGTTATTAAAGTGAACAGTGCCGGTAGTAGTAGGAGGATACTCGGACTCCAGACGGAGGGCATGGTTGAGTGCCTCGCCCATAGTTTTGGTTTTACCCACCGAAATGTGAGCACGGATACTGGAACGCAGGCCCACTTCAAATCGTCGAGCTCGACTTGCAGTAGTAGGCAGATAGTCTCCAAAAAATTTAGCTAGTTTGTTGAATTCAACCACATATTACGCACTGTCATATTCCCTTGTCTTAACTGCATAAATTTGTTTTCCTTTTCTTATCGCACGGCTGCAGAAAGATACTCGATCTCGAATGCATTTTTGAATGTAGCCCAAGAGATTGCCGTCGTCCCGTCTTGACGTCGAATAGCCCGCTTCTGCATAGCCCACCAATCGTGCGCGTTCATTCGAAGTAGAAGTTGAGCACATGCGACTTTCTTTGAGTCCTCGACACCTAGAAGCTCGAACTTATCTTCCAGCTCCTCCAACCATTCGATCGCCATCGAGGGATCTTTGGTACCGTTGAAGGAAGTGCGGCAGCTTTTTGTGAATTTTGATACGTCGAAGATAGAACTTCTCGGTGCCACAGATGAGAGCACGGGCACCTCTGGTTCGGCTTCGTTGGATCGAACCGCAGGCTGGGTCACGGCAGGCGTCATCGTTGAATTATTGTTGTTGCCCACGACCGACTGTATGATTTGCTGAAGGGTATTGAGCTACTGCTGCTGCAGCTTGAATTGTGCCTCGAACCGATTCTCGAATTGAGCCTGACGAGCCTCTGCTTGCTGATGATGGAACTCGTTTTGACGTTGCTGCATTTCAAGCATTTGCAGCATACGTTGCATCGGATCGCCGGAAGGTCCAGCTACAGTAGGCGTCATTCCCGTTGGGTTGACAGAATGCTCGGGTCTGGAAGTACACGAGCCGCTGGAAGCGCTCGCCTCATCCTCTACCCGAGCTCCCACAACTTCAGGGAAAAGGAAGGCAACTCTCGTTAGTTTCAGAAAACGTCCTGGGTTCAGTGTATGGAACAACTTATCTCATCGACACGAGGTCAAGGACGTAAAGCCGTGCTCTGATACCATTATGCCATGCCTCGATTCCGTCGAATCGATAGTCGTCCCCCGGGCGTGATGTCGTACGAACCTAATTTGCGATCGCACAACGAATAGTCATAAGGTAATCCGAGACACGAGAACTAAGAGAGTACGCAGACAAATTAATTCACACAATAAGTAAAGGAAACTTGATCTTTATTGATAATGAACATCTTTTACAGACTTCGATACAAGACTCATTGCCGCACAGGCTACAACATGACTCGATTACAAAAGAGTGCCGATGAGATAGCCGTTCCATACATTGCACACATCCCTCAATATACAACAAAGTACTCCAGTGACCTGGATGGAAGGGATGCTGAGTCATCTTCCTTGGACTGTCGAGAGCCTTCAAAAGTGGAGTCGCAGAGAAAGTCTTCGACGTACGACCGAAGCTTCAAAAGTCACGAACGTCGCCGAGCTAGTTGGCGCGTCCTTCCTGGTTTGCGGGACCTGTAAAGAGCGAGGATCAGTACCAACACATGTACTGGCGAATGGCTAATTAAAATCCAAGCTCTGTATTTGATTCAAGAAGTTTCGTAAACATGTTAGCTAGCTATTTCCATGATCTTTCTAACCATCCTGTTCGATTTGCATGTTAACATGTTTTGAGGCAAGCATATAAAATTGTATAACATTAAGCAACTATCATATTCATCCCGTGTCCCATGCATTTGTTAAGCCGTTGAAGGGTGTGAAGGCCACTGGCAATGTCAAGCCATCGCGGACTATAGCCGGGTTAGACGGCGACCCTTTCGCGGCGGGTAGCGAGCCCTGTGCGAAAGTTCCCGAATAACCCACGCCGATGAAGGGCTGACGCTTGTAATTCTCGTTCCTTCCGGGCTGAATCGGTCCCTTGGCCTAGGCAACCGTTCGAGGAAACTACACCTTGTCGACAAGTTGTCCAATGACCGTTTTGCTTACTTAGCCGTATCATTGCGATAAACATTAATCGATTCATTCATTGCTTTGCATAGGCTAAGTGGATTTGCATAAGAAACATGTTTTCCATTTCCAATACTAGCAATTGATAACAAGTGTTTCGTGAAGAATCGTGCTACGATTTCTTTGATGCTATACTATTATGACAAGCATTCATTTTACTTCACATATTAAGTTTTGAAGCAGAGGGACGAGGTGAAGGAGGTCATCCACTCACCTTAGGCTTGCTTCAAGCGAGCGACCGGTTGGCTGCGCTGATGTCCCTACGCGATCACCTACAATCGCATAAGCAACAGATTAGAACACTGTATAATTCAAGGATATTCTATATGAATGCGAAGCTCGAAAACGCGTCACGAAAACCCATCGAAAACATTTATGAAAAATGCATTCACGAAAACTAAAGCCAAAGTCAAATCAAGTACGGTATGAAAACCAGAGCAACGGGAGGTCTCTCCCGACTCAGCCGCTGAGCCAATCCTCGAGGTGCAACCCGCTGAATATGGGACTTGGTTCCGAAGAAGCCATTCCATAACGTGGAATGGATCTTAATTCAACCGTTCCCGTTCGATCGACTCGGCCGATTCCGACCTATCGGTCCCGACCGAATCGATAGCGACAGTGTTCCTTTCTCGAGCACCCCGTGGACGAAAACGAGGCACGATGTAGGGACGGGGCACTACACCATAACCAACTAATAAAAAGTTTCGTCCTCGAAACTTTAAGGATAGAACCTACCTCTACGAGAACAACGAAGAAAATTTCTCCTTTATTTCTGATTCAAGCCCCCACGTCGACTCTTCGACTGAATGGTTCCTCCAGAGGACGCGGACGAGAGGGATCGCTCGATTTCGCAGCAGCTTATCCTTGCGTTCTAAGATTTGAACTGGCTCTTCAACGTAGGATAAGTCAAACTTTAGCTCCAGCTGGCCAAAATCTACTACGTGGCTCGGGTCGTGCACGTACTTCCATAGTTGAGAGACGTGGAAGACATTATGTACACCTTCTAGCGCCGACGGTAGGGCAATTTTATAGGCCACTGGGGCGACCCGTTCTAGTATTTCGAACAGCCCAACGAATCTCGGGCTCAACTTTCCTTTCGCGCCGAACCGAGTAACTTCCCGAATGGGCGACGCCTTGAGAAATACGTGATCGCCTTCTTGAAACTCGAGGGGTCGACGACGAACGTCCGTATAGCTTTTCTGACGACTCTGCGCAGCCTTTAGTCTTTCCCGAATGAGCCAAATTTTCTGTACGGTCAGTTCCACCAGTTCTGGGCCGAAAATATGCCGCTCTCCGACTTCGTCCCAGTAAATGGGTGATCGGCACTTGTATCCGTACAAGGCTTCATACGGCGCCATTTCAATGCTGGATTGATAGCTGTTGTTGTATACAAATTCGGCCAGAGGTAGATGATTGTCTCAGCTTGATTTGAAGTCAATTGCGCAGAGTCGTAGCATGTCTTCGAGAATCTGATTGACGCGCTCCGTTTGGCCGTCGGTCTGAGAATGGTAAGCTGAGCTGAACTGCAACTTGGTACCCAGCATCGAATGAAGGCTACTCCAGAATCGCGACATGAACCGCGAATCCCGATCGGAGACGATGGATACTAGAACTCCGTGTAGCTGTACTATCTCATCAAGATAAATCTGCGCCAGGCGATCAACGCTCCAAGTAACTTTGATGGCAATAAAGTGTGCTGACTTGGTTAGTCGATCAACGATGACCCAGATGGCATCATTTCCCCGTGGCGTCTTCGGCAGACCAACAATAAAATCCTTGCACACGTACTGCCACTTCCAATCCGGAATCACCAGATTCTGCATCTCCCCGCCCGGTCTCTGGTGCTCAGCTTTCACCTGCTGACAGGCCATGCATTACGACACGAACAGTGCCACATCTCTTTTCATCCCGTGCCACCAAAAGTTTGTGCGGAGGTCCTTGTACATCTTCGTGCTGCCGGGATGCAAGGTGTACTTCGCGTAGTGCGCCTCCGACAATATCTCATTTCTAAGTTCTGAATCATCCAGAACGCATAGCCTATCCTTCAATCGAAGCACGCCGGTTTCATCTTCCGCAAAGTCGGTCGTCCTGTCCGTCGAGATTAGCTCTCGCATTTTCTTCAGGTATGGATCGTCCATCTAAGCGGTCTTGATCTTTTCAAGCAAGCTCGGCTCTAACTACAACTTTGCCAACTGTACATTCCGGAATTGGACTCGGAGTTCGATGCCCATCTCTTCTAGGTCGCGTAGCAGTCTGCGGTCGATGGATAGCGAGGCTATGTTCCGACTCAGAGCGTCCGCCACAATATTTCCCTTTTCCGGCGTGTAGTCGATAGTCAAGTCGTAATCCTTGATCAGTTCAAGCCAGCGCCTTTTCCGTAAGTTCAGTTCCCTCTGTGTGAATAGATACTTGAGGATCTTGTGATCGGTATAGATCATGCATGCCACGCCTTAGAGATACTGATGCCACAATTTTAACACGAACACAATTGCCGCTAACTCCAGGTCATGAATAGGGTAGTTCTTCTCGTACGGCTTTAGCTGTCGGAAAGCAAAAGATATCACCTTGTTCCGCTGTATCAGCACACACCCCAACCCCTGATCGGATATGTCGCTGAATATGTGGAAACCCTCAGTCCCTTCGGGAAGTACGAGTATCGGTGCCGAGATGAGCCGTCGCTTTAATTCTTGGAATAAAGCTTTACAGTCTTCTGACCATTCGAATGCGACTCCTTTCTGGGTGAGGCGAGTCAGAGGCGATGCGATCTTTGCGAAGTCTTTCACGAAGCGTCGGTAGTTACCCTCTAAGCCAAGGAAACTTCGAATCTCGCTGACGGGCGTTGGCCGCTTCCAATCAACAACGGCTTCAACTTTCTTTGGGTCGTCCGCAATGCCTTCAGCTGAAATGATGTGTCTGAGGAATGCGACGCTACTCAGCCAAAATTTACATCTGCTTCGCTTCGCATACAACTGATTTTTTCGAAGGGTCTAGAGCACGGTCCATAGATGCTCAATGTGTTACTGCTTGCTCTTCGAGTAGACGAGTATGTCATCGATAAAGACTACTACGAACTTGTCGAGGAATGGTCGGAACACCCGATTCATCAAATCCATGAAGGCAGCAGGGGTGTTCGTTAGGCCGAACGGCATTACCAGGAACTCGTAATGGCCATATCGAGTGCGAAAGGCAGACTTTGACACATCGTTCGGCATAATCTTGAGTTGATGGTAACCCTAGCGCAGATCAATTTTAGAGAACACAGTAGCTCCTTGAAGTTGATCAAACAGATCGTCTATGCGGGGCAGAGGGTATTTGTTCCGGACGGTGGCTTTATTCAGCTCGCGGTAGTCGATACAAAGACGCATAGAGCCATCCTTCTTCTTGACAAACAGCACAGGCGCTCCCCAGTGTAACGCCCCACTCCCAAAATACGTAGGACTAGGAACGTAGACATGCCAGCCGTATAATAAATATACGTAAGCTGTAAAATACAGTAGAACCATAACTAATCTCATCCACACATAAATAAATGAATAAAAGATACCATATAATGATAATGAATTTGTCTTGATATAATATGTTGGGTGGAGACAAATCCACTACCAACAAGTAAAGAAAAATGCATGAGAGAATAAATGATTTTGGCGAGCGAAGCGAAGACGATCCAAGTGCAATCATCCTCAAAGAAAATAGCGATAATCACGGCTAGAGCTAGAGCTTGAGCACCTGCAAAAGACAAGAAAATACACACCTGGAGAGATAACCAGGTCCTCAGAGGGACGTAACAAGACACATAATATCATGCCATATAAACTGAATAAATATTTCTCAAATAAATAAGACAATTGAATTATAACATGGTCCAATATGCACCTATTGAACGAGCGTACCATCTCCCCAACCAAACAAGGACAGGAGAGGGTAAACTAATTCAAGGTGACATATCTTTCCATACCAAAAATCCAATATGGTATCCGGACCCAAACAAGGTTCAATACCTTCTCATCGAAGTAGTAAGTCACACCTACAACCAAACAAGGACAAGATGTGATAAACTAGTCCGCGACAAGTTATTGTTCCAAGCCACGGTCAGATACAAGTACCCAAACCAAAAGTACTCGTACCTAACGGATAAGGTAGCCTACCGTTCTAAGTGAAATGTAGTTAAGAACAATCCTTCCTACGCATGGGCCCTGTCTAAATAGGATCGGCATGGTCCTCCCTTGGGGCACCAGAGGCCCCATCAGTAAGAGCATGACGTTCCATAGAACGTCAGTGGCCGTCAGTAATCATGGGTCATCAACCCCGTATCTCCAGCGGAGAATCCGGGTCACAAGGGAAAGTGCATCGAAGCCCATACGCTAAGGAATTATCCTCCCCGCCCAACGCCTACTATGTTGTATCCACAACATGAGACCTCTATAACCGTTAAGTCAAACTAAGCATGCAACCTCTATTAGCGGTTATTCCTATCGCACGGCTTATACGCACTGGTGGCCAGCCAGTCACGCATGTCCGTGTTCTACATGCGACACACAACTTCGTGTTACAACATGTCAAGGCTAATGAATGCAACACACAAGGTGGTCCCTTAAATCTAGGTTTAATGTGTAAGAAAAATAATATATAGCAGGAAATATAAATGAACAGTAAGTTCTAACAGGTTATGCCATGTGTCACAGTTTATTTTGTATAAAAAAATAATGAACAATGCATGAAATATGAGCTAAAATAAGTAAACAGCAATGGCAAGGTGTCTTGCCTGGTAGGACGCCTGGTGTGCTACGATGATCAAGGTGGCACAATTTGTGACTTCGGTGCAATAACTATGCAAGGTGACCTCGGGTGGCACGGGCAGTTCCATCGGGTCCAGGAGGGTCAAATTAGTTAGGGTCGAGAGGAGGAAGGACAGAATTGGTAGGAGGATAGGAATAATGGGCTTAGTCATGGAAAGAAAAAATCAAGGGGAAAATGATAAATAATATAGATACAAATATTTGAAATTACTTATAATATTTGAAAACTAGATTTTATTATTAAAATAATATCTATGGAAAAAGACCTAAAGTCAAGAAAAATCAGTTTTGGCTAAAAACTCTACGTTTTGTAGAATAATATCGTTAGGTAGAAAACTATATCGTATTAGTTAAAAATACTTTAGATAATTATCTAAAAAATATTCAGAATCTTTTTATAAATTAGAAACTACTTGTATGAAATAAAACGTACTAGAAAACCCTTTTTAGGATAAACTATAATTTTGTCAAATAAATTCTTTTGGTCAAAGGCTAAATTTTGAATACCATACAATAATATAGTTTATATAATCCAAGACCTAGTTTGACATTACAAATAGGGCCAGCTTAAAACTATATATATATATATATATATATATATATATATATATATATATATATATATATATATATATATATATATATATATATATATATATATATATATATTTATATATATATATAAAGACAAATAATAATAATAATAATAATAATAATAAGTATCTCTTCTCCTAGGGGAAAATGAGACTATACAGAACATAATGAAACAAAGGAAAAACAACAGAAAGGAATTAACCAAAATAAAGAAAGAAAGGGGAAGAGTAAAATATAATAATAATAATAATAATAATAATAATAATAATATTAAATAACTAAAAAATAATAATAAATATAAAAAAAACTCACAGAGGTGGTTCTCCTCTTTCGAGGAGACCAACCTAACAACTTCTAAAGAACAAAAAAAAAGTCACGGGGGGGAAGAGAGAGATAATGAGACTGGATAAAAAATCGAGAGCGAAGAAGAGAGAGGGAGCAGGAGAGAGAAGGAAGAGGGAACAAAGTCGGGGGGAGAGTCGGTGTCTCGGCGCTAGGGCGGTGCGCACGCGGACCAGGCGGTGGCGGAAGAGGTCGGAGAGGGTCGGGAGGCGGTCGCGTGCTGCGACGAGAGGCGGCTCGGCCGGGCTGAGGAAGGCGCAGCGCTTGCGGCGCACGGTGTTGGTGGGGCGGTGTAGCGCCGGGCGGAGCTGGGGGTTTCGATGGGCGCGGAGGAAGGCGGTTCGCCGGAGCGGCGGCCGGAGTGAGGAACGGGGGACGGCTATGGCGCTGGGCGCTCAGGCGGGGGCTCGCCACGCGGAACAGGCGGGGGCTCGCTCAGGCGGGGGCTGCGACGAGAGGCTGCTCGGCCGGACTGAGGAAGGCGCAGCGCCTGCGGCACACGGTGTTGGTGGGGCGGTGTAGCGCCGGGCGGAGCTGGGGGTTTCGATGGGCGCGAAGGGAGGCGGTTCGCCGGAGCGGCAGCCGGAGTGAGGAACGGGGGACGGCTATGGCCAATGAATGCAACACACAAGGTGGTCCCTTAAATCTAGGTTTAATGTGTAAGAAAAATAATACATAGCAGGAAATATAAATGAACAGTAAGTTCTAACAGGTTATGCCATGTGTCACAGTTTATTTTGCATAAAGAAAATAATGAACAATGCATGAAATATGAGCTAAAATAAGTAAACAGCAATGGCAAGGTGTCTTGCCTGGTAGGACGCCTGGTGTGCTGCGATGATCAAGGTGGCACAATTTGTGACTTCGGTGCAATAACTATACAAGGTGACCTCGGGTGGCACGGACAGTTCCATCGGGTCCAGGAGGGTCAAATTAGTTAGGGTCGAGAGGAGGAAGGACAGAATTGGTAGGAGGATAGGAATAATGGGCTTAGTCATGGAAAGAAAAAATCAAAGGGAAAATGATAAATAATATAGATACAAATATTTGAAATTACTTATAATATTTGAAAACTAGATTTTATTATTAAAATAATATTTATGGAAAAAGACCTAAAGTCAAGAAAAATCAGTTTTGGCTAAAAACTCTAAGTTTTGTAGAATAATATCGTTAGGTAGAAAACTATATCGTATTAGTTAAAAATACTTTAGATAATTATCTGAAAAATATTCAAAATCTTTTTATAAATTTGAGACTACTTGTATGAAATAAAACGTACTAGAAAACCCTTTTTAGGATAAACTATAATTTTGTCAAATAAATTCTTTTGGTCAAAGGCTAAATTTTGAATACCATACAAAATATAGTTTATATAATCCAAGACCTAGTTTGACATTACAAATAGGGCCAGCTTAAAACTATATATATATATATATATATATATATATATATATATATATATATATATATATATATATATATATATATATATATATATATATATATATATATAAAGACAAATAATAATAATAATAATAATAATAATAAGTATCTCTTCTCCTAGGGGGAAATGAGACTATACAGAACATAATGAAACAAAGGAAAAACAACAGAAAGGAATTAACCAAAATAAAGAAAGAAAGGGGAAGAGTAAAATATAATAATAATAATAATAATAATAATAATAATAATAATAATATTAAATAACTAAAAAATAATAATAAATATAATAATAAATATAAAAAAAACTCACAGAGGTGGTTCTCCTCTTTCGAGGAGACCAACCTAACAACTTCTAAAGAACAAAAAAAAAGTCACGGGGGGGAAGAGAGAGATAATGAGACTGGATAAGAAATCGAGAGCGAAGAAGAGAGAGAGAGCAGGAGAGAGAAGGGAGAGGGAACAAAGTCGGGGGGAGAGTCGGTGTCTCGGCGCTAGGGCGGTGCGCACGCGGACCAGGCGGTGGCGGAAGAGGTCGGAGAGGGTCGGGAGGCGGTCGCGTGCTGCGACGAGAGGCTGTTCGGCCGGGCTGAGGAAGGCGAAGCGCCTGCGGCGCACGGTGTTAGTGGGGCGGTGTAGCGCCGGGCGGAGCTGGGGGTTTCGATGGGCGCGGAGGGAGGCGGTTCGCCGGAGCGGCGGCCGGAGTGAGGAACGGGGGACGGCTATGGCGCTGGGCGCTCAGGCGGGGGCTCGCCACGCGGAAGAGGCACGGCGCCACTGCTCTGGTCGCGGCGACGGCTAGGGCGGGGCTCGGCAAGGAGGGATCGGACAGGGGTTCGAGTAGCGGCGGTCGTGGCGACTATGGCTGACCGGCGGTGAGTCTAGGGTTCGGGTTCTATTATTCTTTATTTTATTTTATTATTTGGGTTTGTGTTTGGGACTGCCGGTTACGATGGGGGTGGCCGGTGACGTCGGGGTCAGGGAGTTGTTGGCCGGAGTGGCCGGGACAAGGTGAAGACGGCCGGCCAAGTTGTTGGCGAGTGCTAGCCGGACATATGGCAGAGTTTAGGATTAGGGCTAGGGATTTTGCCGTGTCGGGTTGTCGACACAAAAGAGAGGGAAGAATTTGTACATATAAAAAAAAGAATAACCTATTGGAAAGACATCGGGGTCGGACCCGAGGCCGTCATGGCTGACACGGAAGAGATGGACACCGACACGATGCACGTACGCTATGGTGGAATTTGTGGAGGAATATTGTAGAGAAAATATTGGAGGAGTACCTGCCTATTTATAGGATGTGGGAATTCCCAATTGGATAGGATTAGGAAAAGATTTAAAACCCAAATTAGATAGTTCAATCTATTTAATTCAAATCCAAATTCAAATACAAATTCTATTTAAATTATATCCCTTTAGTTTAAAATCGAATCAAATAAATCAAATTCCAAATATAGATATTAATTTAATCTATTTAAATAATCTAAAAATTAAATCAAGATTTAAATTCCCACAATAATTTTAAAATATGTTTTTCCAAAAATACTATAATAATAATTTCAAAAATACATTATTATTATTATTCAAAAATAAACTTAGTAAAATATTTATGAAATATATATTTATGCACGAAGAATATTATTTATTATTAATAACTGCTATAAACGAAAGACTTTTTATAAATACAATAAATAAAATACTAACTTGGAAACTTTGGTACGATAGTTAAAATTATTATTATATAAATTATTTTGAAGCTCTAAAAATAAAAATGTTTTTCTAAAAATATGTACGCTCGCACATATTCGCACTCGTCGAGCAATTTCAAAAAATAAAATTTCGTACGCGACGTACAATAATAAAATTTTAAATCAGTACCAAAATTTAAATAAAAAAATAGTAGAAATTTAGGGGTTTTACACCCAGGGCGAGACGTTGGGTCGAATGAATCCCTTGTCGAGCAACTCTTGTAACTGCACTTTGAGTTCTTTTAGCTCTGCAGGGGCCATTCTGTACGGGGCTTTCGAGATCGGTCGAGTGTCGGAGAATGTATCGATAGTGAACTCAATCTCTCGATTGGGCGGCATGCCGGGCAGCTCGTCCAGGAACACATCGAAGAATTCTGCTACAACGTTGGTCTAACCAGCGTTTGCACCATCATGTCGCATGTCTCGAACGGAAGCTAGATAGCATTCGCACCCGGAATGCAGCATCCGTCGAGCAGATATCACGGAGATCACCATGCAGGTCGGCGACACCTCACCACACGAGTAGCAGAATTCAGGCACTCCAGGTATGTGGAACGTGACCTTCTTTCCAGCACAGTCTATGGTTGTGTTGCACGGACCGAGCCAATCCATCCCCATAATGATGTCGTAGTCCTTAATGTCTAGAACTATCGCATCGAGACTGATCTTTTGACCACCTATACAGATGATTCCATCTCTGCAGACTAAATTTGCAAGTAGTGGCATGCCCGACGGTACGTTAACAGTGAGATCGAGGCCTAGCGATGTCAGGGAGAATTTGTGCTCGGCGGCAAAGTCCGCCGATATAAAACTATGCGTGGCACCTGAATCAAACAATACACGAGCAGGTTTATTATTGAATTGTAGTATACCTGTCACGACTGTGTCAGATGTGAACGCTTCATCTCGAGTCATGGCGTAGACGCGACCCTGAGCATTGGGGCGACGGTCTCGGCCATTTTGTTGTGCGGTCGGGGGAGCCCGAGGTGCTTGGCCTCGGTTCTGATGGTGTTGTTGGGGGCGTTGGTTTGGCCTAGCATCCAGACAGTTCTTTGTGACGTGATTTGTTTTGTCGTAAATGAAACATGCCCCGTTCTTCAATCGACACTCGATGGCCATGTGCCCTTCCTTGTGGCAAAACTCGCAGACCACTCGATCCTTCGTCTGGTTGCCGCCTCCGTTGCCATGATTTTGATGCTTGTGTGCGTTGTTGCCTTCCGTATTACTATGGCATTTGTTATTAAAGTGAACAGCACTGGTAGTAGCAGGAGGATATTCGGACTCCAGACGGGACTCCAGACGGAGGGCATGGTTGAGTGCCTCGCCCATAGTTTTGTATTCACCCACCGAAATGTGAGCACGGATACTGGAATGCAAGCCCACTTCAAATCGTCGAGCTCGACTTGTAGTAGTAGGCAGATAGTCTCCAGCAAATTTAGCTAGTTTGTTGAATTCAGCCGCATATTGTCGTACTGTCATATTCCCTTGTCTTAACTGCATAAATTTGTCTTTTTATGTCGCACGGCTGCAGAAAGATACTCGATCTCGAATGCATTTTTGAATGTGGCCCAAGAGATCGCCGTCGTCCCGTCTTTACGTCGAATAACCCGCTTCTGTACAGCCCACCAATCGTACGCGTTCATTCGAAGTAGAAATTGAGCACACGCGACTTTCTTTGAGTCCTCGACACCTAGAAGCTCGAACTTATCTTCCAGCTCCTCCAACCAGTCGATCGCCATCGAGGGATCTTTTGTACCGTTGAAGGAAGTGCGGCAGCTTTTTATAAATTTTGACACGTCGAAGATAGAACTTCTCGGTGCCGTAGGTGTTTGCCATTGATTGTAAAAGTACAGAACAATTATCGGAGGACTGAACTTAGACTCACAATACAAACTCACTCGTACAAAGAAAGCCTAGGGACGAAAACCTAGGTACAGCAGTTTAAGTACGATTGTTTATTTTAGATTCTGGGGGGTGACGATAGAGGCTCGGGAAAGCGACGGCCGCTCTGCCTTACTTCTTGGACGATCGGTACGTAGCCTTGACTCGGGGAAGATCTGCTTGGTCGTTGACGAAGAAATGCCTTCTTGCTCTCTCTCTCTCTGATTGCTCTCCGGGCTTCTCTCTCTGTGGATATTCTCTCTCTGACTATGGGGGAAGTCTCCCTGTGTATACGTATTCTTCTCTGATTCTTTTTTTTTGTATCTCTCTCTATATATATCACAAGGGAATGGCACCTTGCTATTTATAATAGTGGGATGTGATCGCTAGGGTTGCCAATGATTAGCTCTTGGAGATGGCGACGGCCTGGGGATTGATCAATCCAGGCCGTTCGTTTCTGATTGTGACGAATCAGAACCATTAAGGGTAGATTACACCAAATCCCCATTAGCAATTAATGCTGATTGGCATAAATCTTCCTTATAATGATTCTCTAATATCTGCGAATAAATCAAATTTATTCTCCTGCCACGTGCCCCGGATCATTGGGATTCGACCCGATCTTGGATTGCCATAAATCTGGAAGATTGATCGGCTGAGGACACGTGTCCTGAGAGCCAATGGTGAGACTGGAGCCGCATGTAGATTGGGCCGTATAAGATTTGGGTCGCATGAAATTTGGGCCGCATAAGACTTGGGATACGTGTCAGGACTGTCTGGGCAGTGGCCCCCTCCTTCAGACTTCTGAACCATATAATGAGCCGCATGAACCGCATAATGGTGTGTCTGCTTGAGCCGCATGGGCATGATCTTCTTGAGCCGCATAGGGATGATTCCACTCGAGCCGCATGGAACAGCTTCACTCTGAACCGTATGGGAAGTCTTCACTTCGAGCCGCATAAGCACACCCACGTGGCAGGGCTACGTGGCATTTTGTTGTTCTCGGGGGATCGTGTCAGAGATTTCTTTCTCTTCCCTAGAGATTCATCATCATGATAGAGTCATAATTACCTGCTTTGGTGTCAGGTCTGTCAACTTTTCAGAGGGGTCAGCCGTCAAAGCAATTAATGCAGCATGGATCATAGGGGAGCACTGTCACGCCACGTGTCTTCTGAGCCGCATGGAATGCCTCCGGCCGCATAGCTCCTTATGCCGTATGACTTCCTGAGCCGTATGCATTTTCTGAGCCGCATGGGTCTTTCTTGGCCGCATGAGTCAATTTCTTTAGTATTTTCCATGCTTCTACAGGACCCCCTTCAAAGTTTTCAATTTGTAAAATTGAAATACTTTGAACAAGAAGCATGGCTGTATCGGCTGCATATGCAATCCCGACCGCATAAGAGTTCTAGCCGCATGAATGTGTTGTTCGCATGACTGTTTCAGCCGCAGGGGGTGTGTTAACCGCATAGATGGTCCAGTCCACGTGTGCGGGTCTTTATTTATCTCCTAAGTTGCTTCAGTGCCGTCTTTGTAGGAGGAATCTCAAGGGTCAGTTCATTAAATCTTTTTGGATTTGATGCCTTGGGTGAATCTTGGAGACGAAACCCAAGGAGTCGGTTTCGCGCTTCAAGAGTCGGTCATTGGCCCACGTGTCCGCCTTCTCCCCTCCTCCTATAAATAGGAGGGGTTTGAAGAGAGAGAAGACTTCTTTATTTTCTTTCTTCTCTTATCTCGCTTGTCTTTTTTTTCTTCGATAATTGATGGCTCCCAAGAAGATCATGGCAGTAAAGGGCAAGAAGGCGGCCTCCACTTCCACCTTGGGTGCGGTTGCTGCCCCGCCCGTCGTCGTGCCTGCTGTTCATTCTGACGTCCATCCCCCCATTGCTGGTAAGGACAATGTATGAATTAAGAAACCCCAACCGCCATGGCTATGTCGCATACGTTATGCACGAGCCTTTGTAAATCGTATGTTCGCCCTACGGCTGAGCTGCGAACCGCATAAGAAAAATCATTGTGTCTGTATGTGCGCCTTATTAGTGAAATCGCATAGGTGGCGCATAGACTTTTATTGTGCGGAGCCGCATAAGCAATCTTCTGAACTGGAGCCGCATGGGGCTTTCTGGGAACTTCATGAGGGGCATGGATATTCTCTTGAGCCGCATGTAGTTTGAAAACACCTAATCAGCTCTTTTTTCATTCTTTGTTTAACTTATTTTTTCTTTGTCTGTTCCTCAGTGAATTTGTCGGTTAACGCCGCCGGAGAACTCTTAGTGGGTAGCGCTCAAGCTGCTCTCGGCTATAGGTATGACCATATTGTTCAGCATGTGGCAGATCAGTTTTCGAGCGATGAGCCTATGGCTAGATTGAATGCCATCAAGAATCAGCCTTTCCATTTCCTTAATGCCATGATGAATTCCGGGAAATTCGAAGGAGAGTTTTTGAAGCCTGCGTTCTTTTTTGGGGATGCCTTGACCGTGGAGAATGATCATGTTCTGGAGGTGTCGGAGGATTAGAATTTTGTTTCTAACGGGATGGCGATCCGCATCCCTCAGATGGAGCGACACTTTCCATTATCTTGGTTCAATATGCTCCCTTTGGACCGGAAGATGGAGGGAACTCTAACCCCTACCAGGAGTGGGATGTTCGTGGAGAACATCCGTTATAATAACCATCTAAAGTCCATGGTTGCTGGCAAGGTGCATACCAGTTGTTCTGTGACAGGGTTGGTCCCAGGTTCTTTCCTGAATGTGGCAGGTCCTAACTTCACATTTTCTACCGCCGATACTTTTATAAATCGACTTGCCCGGAAAGGCTCCTATCCCGTTGGTCGGTTGACGTTTCCTGGTTGGATACACCCTATTCCCTCGTGGATCAATTTATCTACCTGGATCCTGCAGAAGTATGAGGCCTTTTTGTACGAGATTGGCCTGTACCATGCTATCCGAGGTACCAGTCATGGCTTGTTCATAAACAAGAAGCTATTCATGTCCCTGCTGGAAATGTATAATTGTCGTACAGGGACCTTTTACACACCTGTAGGGGAGATGGGACTTGCGCTCCATGAAATGCATACGGTCTCCAAGCTTCCTTGGGGGGACGAAGCGTTTGAAGCATATACTCCCACTAATAAGGAACTCGAAGATTTGGAACGACGGTATCCTGGCTTTGCGGCCCTTTATCTGGAGATATTGTGTCATTATAACACATGCCATCAGATAACCCGCAAGGATAACCTGGAAAAGAATGCTCCCTACACCAAGGATTCGGTGCATTATCTCTTCTCAGCAGATGCCTCAGGTCTGGTTACCTCTCGTCGCCCTAGGTCTCGGGAGGCGGTCAAAGAATTGGTGTCATCTACTAGTGGCAGATTCGGGAGCCAGACCGACACTTTCGATTACTTTTACCAGGATACTCAAGAGCTGTCTGAGAAAGCGCTTCTGGCGGGATTTTTGATGATCTGGCTACGAAATTGTGTAGTCTCGGGAGGAACCGGTTCTATTGAGAGAATTAGTTGTAACTTCATCCTTCCGGCCGTGAAATTAGTCTTGCGAATCAGGCTAGCTCTCCTTCCAGCTATGGTGTGTAGCATACACTGTGGCCTTCGTACCTTCACGTCCAAAGTCATTGCCCGCGATGTGACCAAGGATTTTGAATGAACTGAGTTACCTTATCATTATTTGATGGGGTGGCTGCTGATACATTATCCATCTTTGATGAGGTCGGGCTCTGAGGGCGGTGCGACTGATGATGACGCCCTTATCTTCCGTTACCGTGATGAGCCTTGGGAATGTGAGGCCATGCGGGTTTGCCGGATAGTCTTGGCAAGGGCAGATAAGTATCATATTTTCGTATCCGTCCCTCGCTTTTCTGCCAGGGACCTAGAGACTGTGCATATAGACGGTATTGCGCCTCCCCAACTTCTGGATGGCCAGATGCTCTTATGGTTGCGTAACATCCGTCCCTCACATCTGGTGTACCGTAACCGCAATATTGTTTTTCTGGAGCCGTATCTGCCTAGCAGGTTTGCCCGGCAGTTTGGGTACAGCCAACTTTGTTTAGACAGCCCCAGCTCTTGTCTGGGCTATGAGGGAAGTCTTCTTGATGGTATCAGAGCTTGGCAATATTATGATTCGTTCCATACTCGCACCATTTTCTCGGTCCCTGCTATTAAGGAGTCAGTGGAGATCTTGTATATGGCGGCTCTGTATCATATCTTGGCGAACAAGCCCCCGGTCGATTTTAACCCAGGTACCAGTTTTATTGCTGGCACCGGTCTGGAGGAAGGCTCTCAAGGGGCCAAGAAAAGAAAGACTAGAGCCGAAGTGCCAGATTTGGATTCTGTTGCTGAAGGTGATGAAGGCAATGAGCATAATGAAGATGACTCTATCCTTCCAGTGGTAGGCGCAGAGGTGGGTCAGTTGCATGTTTTGCCAGATGAGATGCTGAGGGATCAGTCCCTTGTTGCGCCTGGTCCTATCCCGAAATGTAGCAGGCAGGTTCCTCCTGTAGGTAGTGTTTCTCGATCCCGGAAGCTGGTTGCGACTAGGCACCGTCCGCCAGCCACAAAAGAGAGTGGAGAAGAAGTCAACCCCGCGTCAGAGGTAACAAAACTGCTCTCGATCCCTTCTTCCTTCTTTCCTTTGAGTTTCAATCCTGATTGTCTTCGTTCCCTCTTTTAGGTATCGGGGGAAGAAGAAGAGTTTCAGGATGTCGAGGTGGTGGCCCAGGATGACGGGGACTCCCATGAGCCTGTTCCTATTCAAGAGGACGCAGATCAATCTGTATCCTCCTTCAAGGTGACGGGGTCAGGGGACGTGACTGAGTTTAACTCGGGGATCGTGGGTGGGGGGACCATGCCAGTTGTGGATGAGCCGCGACCTTCATGCCCCTCCCCTGGTAAGATTAGCCGAATCTTAACCCGTGAGGAAGCCTATCTGCTCTATCATCATATCCTTCGGGTTACGTCGATTGACTGTTATTCTGGACATTCAGGTCCTGCCCCTTCAGTGCCGAGGATGGACGTCGTCGAGACAACCCCAACCGAAGGGGCATCGATAGAAAGGGGTATACTTTCTCACTGCCCGACTCGTCTTGATGGGCCTTCTGGGGGCCCGAGTTTAATGGGCCAGTTCTCGGGGCAGTCGGGGCAGGGAACAATGGTCCTTGCATCATCCTCTGCTCCAATGGCTTCGAGAATCGATCTTTCTTCCCTGCCGAGCATCCAAGCTCTCCGGGCGGCGGAAGACGAGTTGGCCGCTATTCATGCATCGTTCTACTCGGACTCCGCTCCCTTGGTGGCGAGCTCTAGCGTTACTCCTCCGATATTGCCGCTCCGGCTTCCCCTGACGCCCTCCTCTGCTGAAGTTTTGAACGACGCGTTGCAGGACGTGGTTGCCAGTTTCCATCGTCATTTAAAGAGGGGAATCGAGACCGCTGTAGAAAGAGGGACTTCTTTTACCTTGGCCCAAAGATGCGCCCATGGTCAAATAAACATCCTTAGGGATCTTCCTGATGATGCAGGAATGGCTTCGCTTCTGGAGACGAAATTGCTGGAGGCTGATCAGCTGGTGTCCGAGCTTCGAGTATTACGGTAGGCTGATCTGCCTGTTGTTATAAACGAGGAGCGGAATTCCCTTATTGCTGTTATAGAGAGGACCAGAGCGGCTCGAGATAAGACCAGACTGGCCGCACTGAAGGATCTCAGCGACTTAGCTGATCGGTATGATCGTTTGAGTTATGCAACCGAAAACGTTGTAGCTCGGAAGGAGTCTGTCTCTCGTGAGATTACCGAGACGCGGGAGCAGATCCTTGCGCTTCAGAAGAAGTTGACTTTCCTGGAGTCTGAACTCGAGACTGCCCGCAATGACAGGGGGCTAATTGTTCAGGAAGCTGACAGGGTTACTCAAGCTTCGACTGACCTGGAGGCTGTCTTGAAGAAATTGAAAGATGACTGTCAGGCACTCCTGGACTTGGACAATGAGGAGCGGTTACTCCAGGAGGCCGAGCGTCACGCTCGGCAACGGATTGAGCGGGAGACCACCTCAGTGAGAGACCGCCTCCTAGAATTGAGTAACACTGAAATGTAGTCGGCCTTTTCTTTTCCCTTCTTTTTCTTTCTTTTCTCTTTTTTTTTGAAAGGGACGTGGTCCCGAAATATGTAATACTTCTTTTCTTCCTTCAAATAAAGAGTATTTTCCATTCTACCCTTCATTTGTATTGCCTGTTGTGCCTGTGATATTGTGGTGATGTTCTCCCCCGCATAGGGGATATATTTGTGGACCTGTTACCCATGGCGTACCTTGGTTTTAGGTAGAGATAACAAGTTTCGGTCAGGATACCTGAAGCAGCCATAGCAAAGTGGTCATGGGTGCTCTTGGTATTGAGAAAAGAATTACCGTAGAGCAGCTGGGCTCCTGGGGCATGATGAGGTGATAGGTTTGTGTTAAGAAATTTAGCTGAGGATATTTGTGGGCCTAGGATACGGGTAATAGGATGAAAGAGAACTGACATACTTGCTCAGAGGTAACGAGGATATGGTAAGTAGGAAAGTTTTTTGAACGTAGAGTCTTCCTACTCAGAGGTAATGAGTACATGGCAGGAGCGAACTCGACGGAGGGTATTGGTGGTCAACAGAGGACATTTGTGGTCAACAGAGGACATTTGTGGTCAACAGAGGACATTTGTGGACCCATTACCCTTGGCGTACTCCGGTTGTGGGTACAGGTAATGGGTCGAAAGGGGATCATCATACTTACTCAGAGGTAATGAGGACATGGCAAGTATGAAGGTTTCTTCGACGGAGCCTTCCCATTCAGAGGTAATGAGGACATGACAGGAGTGGGCTCAATGAAGGGGGGTACGTAGAATAACTCAGAGGTAATGAGGACATGGAAATTCTATGTAGGGGTGATTTGTTTTTGGCAGAAATGGGACGACTCAGAGGTGATGAGGACATGGTCGTCTTGGAAATTTGTGGATCCGTTACCTTTGTTGTGCACTGGGAGTGCAGGTATTAGATCATGAGGGAGGATCTCTTGTAGGAAGAAAGTTCAGCGGTATAATTATACATGACTTTCTTTCAAAAGAGTGACCGGGATGTAAGTTCAGGGGTACCGATGGGCACATAACTCGACAATCCATGAATGTTGGAATCAAAATATAAGTTCAGAGGTACCAACAGGTACATGACTTGGGAATTTGGGATATCTTTATAGAAGAAGGGCAAGAGTTCAGTGGTACATGCGGGTACATGACTCGAAAATCTGTGAATGTTGGAATCAAAGTATAAGTTCAGAGGTACCAACAGGTACATGACTTAGGAATTTGGAATATGTTTATGGAAGAAGGGCATGAGTTCAGCGGTACACGCGGGTACATGACTCAATAAGTTGAAAAATTAGGGGGTTGAGTTCAGTGGTACCCGCGGGCACATAACTCGAAACTCTGGAAAAGGTTATTTAAACATAGTATTTCTTCAGGAACTTGTCGTTGACGGGCAACATGAGCAAGTCTCCGTTCTGCTTGGCGAGGCGGTAAGCACCATTGGAGAATACGGCCTCGATGATAAATGGGCCTTCCCATTTTGTCTGGAACTTGCCGGTGGTCTTGTGAGTCATGACCATTGGCCTCCTGACTGCCAAAACAAGATCGCCCACTTGGAATGTTCTGACTTTGACCTTTTTGTTGAAGGCTCCTGAGATGCGTGCTTGGTATAATTCGATCCTTTGCTGAGCTAGGAGGCATTTTTCATCTAAGGCCTCTAACTCTTGTAGTCGACGTCGGTAGTTATCATCCGTTGTCAATTGATAAGTGAGGGCGACTCGGAGTGAGGGAATCTGAGTCTCTAATGGGAGAACTGCCTCACTCTCGTACACCAGAGAGAATGGTGTATTCCCGGTGGCTGTTCGAACCGTGGTACGATAAGCCCATAAGCACTCGCCGAGCTTCTCGTTCCAGTCGCGTTTGTTGGAGGAGACAAATTTCTTGAGGAGTTTGATGATTGTTTTGTTGAATGCCTCTGCTAACCCGTTTGCTGTCAGGTTGTATGGTGTCGAAGCGACATTCTGAATGCGGTGTTTGTCGCAAAATCGGTAGAATGCGTGGCTTATAAACTGTGGACCATTATCATGGATGATCCTTCGGGGCAGTCCAAAGCGGTAGATGACGTGGTGCTTCAGGAAGCTGATTACGTTCGAAGTCTTGACTTCGGTGAGTGGGACAGCTTCTGCCCACTTTGAGAAGTAATCAGTGATCGCAAGTATAAAGCGATGTCCTCGGGAGGATGGTGGGGTGATTGGACCAACGATATCCATTCCCCATGCTTCGAATGGCCAGGACGCTACTGTCGGATGTAGAAATTCGGATGGTTGGTGAATGAAGTCTGCGTGGACTTGGCAGGCCTTGCATTTTCGGGCATAATCTATTGTATCAGCCACCATCGTGGGCCAGTAGTAGCCCATCCGGCGCAGGCGGTCTTGCAGCTTAGGGCCAGGCTGATGGGCCCCGCAGACACCGTCATGAGCCTCTCGTACGGCTTCTTTAGCTTCTGCGTTCGACAAGCATCGAAGTAGTAAGCCGTCGTAGGAGCGGCGATACAGCATTTTCGTCTCTGTATCGTAGAAGAATCTGAGAGAACGCCGTCTGATAGAAGTAGCCTCCTTCGGGTTCTCGGGCAGGATGTCGTAGACCACGAAGTCTATGAATGGTTGTCTCCAGTCTGGCGCTTCGTCGATCATCTGAGCAGAATAACTCGCCATGGCTTGAACGTTGTTCTTGGGGCAGACCAGCTCATGGCCGATTATATCGACCGAATGATGAGAGTGGTTTGGCACTGCTAGGGAAGCAGCCAGGCCTGCTAGGGCATCAGCTTCGATATTCTGGAGTCTGGGGACGTGTTCGATGAAGAATCCCTCGAATGATGAGATAATATTGATCGCTATTTGGTGGTAGGGGACCATGTCTTCATGGCGGACATCGTACGTCCCCCGTATCTGGTTGACGATTAATTGCGAATCGCCGTATGCTTCAAGGTATTCTACCCCCAGTTCTCTTGCGAGATGGAGGCCAATGACCAAAGCGTTGTACTCGGCCACATTGTTAGAGCAGGGTTCCGTGAGAGAGTAGGCGCGATTGATCACTAGCCCGGTAGGAGAGACCAATACTACTCCGACTCCGACGACGATGTTTCCCTTGGGTCCGGTTCTTGAAGCGCCATCGAAGAACATCCGCCATATGTTATCGTGGGTGGTTATATTTGAATTGGCGACCTCATCTGGGATTTCTTCGTATATTCTGGATAATTCCGATCCTGGATGGGCCGCCAAAAAGTCTGCCAGGGCTTGACCTTTGACAGCCTTCTGCGGGATGAAGATCATATGGTAGGGGGACAGCAATATCGCCCATGTAGCGAGGCGGGAGCTGAGTGTCCCTGGTTTGGTCATGAGGACCCTGAGAGGGTTGATTCGTGAGATCACATGTATTGTTTGCCCCGTAACATAGTGCCGCATCTTTTGAATGGCGAATACCAGGGTGAGGCATTCTTTCTCCACAGCGGTGTATCGGTGTTCGGGCCCGACCATCATTCGACTGAGATAGTAAATGGCCTGCTCGTGGCCTGCGTCGTTGTTTTGTGCCAACAGGGCACCGAGGGAGTGTTCTATTGCTCGTACATAGAGCAGGAATGGTTTTCCAGGGACCGGGGCCACCAGGACTGGAGGATTTGATAAATATTCTTTGATGTCATCGAAAGCGCGCTGGCATTCCTCGTCCCATACGAATGAGACTCCCTTCTTCATGAGATGGGTGAACGGTCGGCATCGCCCGGAGAGGTTGGAAATGAACCTCCTGATATAAGCTAACCTCCCTTGGAGGCCTCTAAGTTCACGGAGATTTCTCGGGGGACCCATCTCCATGATTGCCCTCGTTTTCTCGGGGTCTACATGGATATCCAGTGCAGTGATGATGAAGCCCAAGAACTTCCCGCTGGATACGCCCAAGAACGATTTTGTAGGGTTCATCTTCAGATTGTGGGCTCGCATTAAGTTGAACACCGTCCTCAGGTCTTGCAGATGATCTTCCTTACGGCGACTCTTGACGACGATGTCGTCGACATAGCATTCTACTGTCTTGCGCAAATGTTCTCTGAAAATAATACTTATGGCTCGCTAATATATAGCGCCAGCATTTTTTAGACCGAATGGCATGACTGTGTAGCAGTATGTGCCAATCGGGGTTCGGAATGAAGTGTACTTTTCGTCGTCGGGAGACATCTTGATTTGATTGTACCCCGAGAATCCATCCATGAATGACATACGTTCAAAGCCGCATGTATTGTCGATCATGATGTCTGTGATAGGAAGGGGAAATTCATCTTTGGGGCATGCCTCGTTCAGGTTGCGGAAGTCGATGCAGATTCGAATCTTCCCATTCTTCTTGAGGACGGGTACTATATTGGCGACCCAATCAGGATGTTGCTCTTCACGAATGAAGCCGCTGGCTATTAGCTTGTTGACTTCGGCTTCGATCGCGTCTATGATGCCTGGGCGGAAGCGTCGTTGTTGCTGCTTGACTGGCTTTGTATCTGGCCGTATATTGAGTTTGTGGAGAGCGATGTCAGGATTTAACCCCGGCATGTCTTCATAGCTCCAGGCGAACACATCAATGTATTCTCTGACAAGTTCTAACAGCGACTCTCGTTCTTCGTCAGTTAGGCTTTTACTGATAAAGATCGGTTTTGGAGAAGATTTGCTGCCGAGATCCACTTGTATGACCTCATCTTCAGTAGGAGGTTCTCTCAGCTTGAACCGCTTTTCCTATTGTGCATCTAATTGCTGGGCCCATGGCTCTAGCTCAAGGATTTCGGGGATGTCTTCGTCTTCCTCGTAAGCGTCGGTGAATGCCATGTTGACTGACATGACTTGTCTGAACACATCTCCGATGCTGGTATCTGAGTCGGAAGTCGGTGATCCGGTTGAATGTGACTGCCAGTCGCATTCTTCATCTGAGCTTTCAGGGGTCATATTAGGCATTACATATCCTAAATCGCATCGGGTTTTGTTATAGTAGTTCCGTGGTTTGCCCGCCGGGGCTGGCATCTTCAAAGGTAATCGTCGTCCAATGCCGTAGTTCAGTCCTGGCGTTGTCTCTAGATCATACCCCTGTTTCTGCATGAGATATTTGGATTGAGGGCTATAGAGATACAGAGGCAGTCTTCCAGCATCTGACCCGAAGTCGACTTCTTCCATGGCGAGGGGATGCGGGTTGTTCGTCCGGCCAAAGATGATTGGGTGGTCCCCTTCCTCGATTATTCGGTAAGCGTCTTCTCCTGGAGTAAGTTGGATAGCGGTGTACACGTTTGTCACCTGTGTATGTAGATGAGTGCCTATACCGTGTTCCATAGCATACATTGTACATAGCTTATTGAGCTCGGTGTAGTTCAAAGATAACCCTTTATTGATGAAGTAAGGTATCTTTTCTAGAGGGATTACATCATCTGCGGAGGGAGCGTCAGTGTGGGCAGCCACATACTTGGCTAGCTCTGGTTCATCTTCGGCTACCCCCTATGTGAATGAAAATTGAGAGGGCGTCCTAGTCAGCTTGATCTTCAGAGGCTCAACTGACGGAGCGGAGCGTGGGGTTGTCGGTAGACTAGCAACCCCCAGTCTGGCACTTGATATGGAGCGAGGGGTGGCTGGTTCGCTTGAAGTGTCAGACCTCGTATCGGGGTGACGACCTTTCTTAGGCAGGCGTATCGTCAGAGGTCTATCGGAGGGATTGAGCTTCTCTGTTTGGGATTGACCGACTCTCGGCAATCTGATGGTAAGTGGCCCTGTCGTGGGTCTCGGTACCTGGCCGGACCTTGGCAGCCGGATTCTCAACTGCTCTTCCTGTGCCGAGAGGCTGATCGCGTCCTTACGCAGCGTGGCCGTAAGGGGTACAGAATTGCCTGGTTTGCGAGCCTGGAGGTGGATTGTCAGAGGTTCTTCTGATCCCGTGGTTGCTTCAACATCAGTTTGTTTATTTTCTTCTTCAAGGTGCCTCTTCGACTTTTCGTATAGGCAGAAGTCCGAGTAATAAGATTCGACCCCTTTGAAGGGTTCGATGTCAGCAAATTCTGTCCTCACGAAGCCGTGCTTGTCAACATATTTGAAGCATTGGTGTAGCGTGGAAGGCACGATCATGTAATCGTGTATCCAAGGGCGCCCCAAAAGGATGTTGTATGAAGTGTCGGCATCTATGACGTAGCAAGTGACTTCTGATTGGAGATCGCCAATCTGACATTTCAGACGGATCTTCCCGATTGGGTAGCTCCTGCCCGAATTGAACCCGCTGATCGCGGTGTTTGTAGGGGTCAGGCGATGCATCGGGATGCGAAGATGATGCAGTAGTCCTTTTGGAATGATGCTTATGGAAGACCCAGGGTCAATGTGCATCCGGTCCACCTTTACATCGCCGATGTAGCCTGTGTAGTATAATGGGCGATCGTGTAGATTAGTCTTGATGAGCATGTCTTGTGGAGTGAAGACGATGTTGGGCATTGCTCCCGTACAGGCACTGTCTTGGAGGTCTGCGGGCTGATTTTCTCCCGTGAGGTTGACCTGAGCCAGGTATGCGTCGGCATTTTGAAGTGCATCGCTCAAGGCTGTACGGACATCCTTCGAGAGCCTCAGGAGTTCATATAAGGACAATTTGGCCGGTGTATTGGCCAATTGCGCCAAGATGTCGAAGTTGTAGGGCCTCTCCAGCCCCTGAGATGTTTCCTTTCGGAGGGATTTGTCGAAGCGAGTCTCCTTCGGCCTAGGCTTGTCGGTCGTCGAAGGCTGAGCCGGTTCCGGAGCATCCGTGGTAATGGGCGGATGATCATCAGTCGAGTTTTCAGCCACAGGTTAAGATTGTGCTCCAGATCGAGTAACAATGGCCGTGACTTCCTCTTCATCTGCTGAGGTGGTAAGGCAGGATCTGACTTTTCCACTTTTCTTTTTAGAAGATGGAGTGGACTGAGTTACCTCATGGACTAGGTCCGGATGGATCCACATGATTTTCTCTCGTGATGTGGTGAGGGGTACTAGACCAGCAGCTTGAGCAGGCAGGAGATTAGCAATCTCCATCGTTACCAGAGGGATGGGTATAACTCCGTCCTAGGTCTCTGTTGGAGGGAAGCTGCCGAATTGTACGGACACCATGTTGGCTGCCACGGTTACCTCCTCGAAATCGATGGCCAGAGCGTTCGAATCGATGAGGTTCTGGATATATTGTTTTAGTTGGTAGCAGTCGTGCGTAGCATGGTGGACGTAGCGGTGGTAATGACAGGGTTCTCCAGATCAGCCGGCCGAGGCTCCCGTCTTGGTGGAGGAAGCTGAATCCTATCTCCTTGTATGAGCATGTCCAAGATAGGCTTGACGTGACCGTCTTCAAAAGAGTAAGTGATTTGAGGCCATTGTTTATCCGCAGATTGCGACTCAGGCTTCTGGGCTGTATCGGTCACCATAGCCTGCTTGCCTCTGTTGTCCCGGTTGTTGGAGGGGCTACCCCCATTGTCGTTGGTGGTGCTGGGACGCTTGCTCTTGTTCTCTTCCTCTTAGATATATAATCCCAGTTGGCGAGCCTTCTTTAATCGTTCTTCGGCACTTGTAGCACTAATGATAAAAGCCTTCCAGTCCTTGAATTGACTCTCGCCCATCCAGAGACTGATTGTTGGGAGTAGTCTCTTTTGGCAAATTTCGATCAAGGAGGAGTCCGGGTTGCCAGATGGTAACTTCATTGTGGTTTGACGAAACCGCTCAATGTAATTCCTCGTCAGCTCTTTCTCTCCTTGAATGACGTCCATGAAGGTAGACATCGTGACGTCCTGCCCTACCTCATAGAACCTCTCCAAGAACAGGCGTTTGAAGCCAGCGAAGGAATGGATGCAATTGTCGGACAGGTTGCGGTACCAATCGAAGGCGACTCCTTCCAATGCCCCAATGAATAACCGTATCAGGATAGCGTCATCATGGGGCAGATGGTCGGTATTGACCTCGAAGTAAGTGATGTACCGACTTGCTGAGGTCTTGCCATCATATGGGTTGATATTGAACGGCTTATATCTTGGTGGGAATGGAACATCCCTCCATTCAGCAGGATATGGTTGCCGTATTCTGAAGTCTTGAGAGTTTTCTCTGGCGTGGAACATGGCTCGGAGCTCTTGAACTTCTCTCCTTACTTCTCGGGTCTCATCTGTCGCAGTCGGAGCCGTTACTTCGGGAGGATTATTGCCCGGGTTTGGTGCCGCCGAATTTGAATCTACGTTGATCGGGGGACCCGTGCTTGTCTGGCCAGGTGTCACCCCCTGCAGAGTAGGAAGCGCCGCTTTGATCTCGTCTACAGACTTGACCAAGGCGTGCAATATGGCCTCCAAAGTGTCGATGCGCTAGCGATCACCGGAACCACCTTGGTTGCTGTCTGTCATGAACACCGTCTTCACATGAGGAGTGACGAAAGGAGTGGTGGAGGATGTACCCTCCGAGTCATACCCGTGCATCGAGAAATCATCAGGATATGTGGGGATGTTCTCTTCAGGTTCAGACTCGGAAGGAGCACTACCCCCGGCTTCAGAGCTTGCTTCGTCTAGGATGTCCTTGGGGACGTCGGTATCTGTTGTATCCGTCGGAGGATTTGCTTCCTCCAGTCCGTATTCCTAGAATGTTGGATTGTCGTGGATGTTTGGAGGAGTGCTACCTCCAGTTCCGACGACCCCCAATGTTGCAGACGACGAACTTCCTACTGCAGCAGTTTTCGTCTTCGAACGGGTGTGTTGAAATACTCCAGTGGAGGATAACCCTTTAGACGACGGTTTCTTAGCTGCAGTAGTTGACACCTTTGGGCTGGAGATGCTCGTTTTCTTCCCTCTTCCCTTGGCGAGAACTTTCTGCGCGGACTTGCAGGAGACAACAGGAGGTGCCTCGTCTTCTGAGCTCGGGTGATGTAGTCTTTGGAAGACGGATGGCCGGTCTTCCGTCACCGCTGCGTTGCTGCAACAGCAGTTGACGATGATCTGGGTGCATTGATGTCCGTGTGAGGGCTCTTTACACCCCGAAGCTCCTTCTCTTTTCTTGCGTTTGTGGAGGATAACCTCACGCAGGTCAGAGGAACCACTTTGTCTGTTTGCCGCCGGGGGCTGGACTTGAGTGGTTTTATACAACTTCCTATCAGAGGCCCGCGTGATAATCAGCGGGACGCCCTGATAGTCAGAGGTTGGGACAGTCGTCTGGACTTGATGAGCCCGTACTGCCCTAGACTTCCTCCTTTTAGCACTTGTGGGTGCGTAATAGGAGGAGTCTAAGTCGAATACCACAGAGTCTGGATTATCATCCAGAGAATGATCAGAGCCAGGACCGCATGAGAGCCGGTCGAAGACTGATCGAGAGAAGCGTGGGACGGATGCTATGCGGCTAGCATTGGGTACCGTGCAGGCTGTCTGCATGCGGCTGTCTTTTGTTGTAGGATGAGTCTTTATGCGGTTAGGAGTCACAACCGTGCAGGCTGACTGCATGCGGTTGGCATCTGTAGCCATATGGGTTTTCTGCAAGCGATTGACTTTAATAGCCGCATGAGTCTCATCCGTGCGGTTGGCAACTATAGCCGCATAAGTTATGCGGCTGACAGATGTGGCCGCATGAGTTTTCTTTATGCGGTCGACGGTTGTAGCCGCATGGGTTTTCTCCCTGCGGTTAATACTCTTCTGCGGCTCGGATCGCGTAGAGTTCCTCTTTGCCCCTGTAAGTCCAGCATCATAGTATTTTCTTCTGCCGGACTTGGGGACAGCAGAGTTGTCTACGGTCTGAAGTGGGGCCGCAGGGGAGTCTTTCTCGCCATCTTGAACAATAGAGAGCACCTCATCAAGGGCTTGCGAAAGAGCAAATGATTTTGGCCTCCACTCTTTGCGAGCCTTTATGGTGCGGGTGCGCTTCTGGACCGGGCCAGTGCTACCTTCAGAGAGCATCTCTTCGAACGCCTGTTGGTCGAAGCGTACGACCATCTTCTGTTGTGTAGAGCCAAGTTTGGCTGCGTCCGATTGCGTCACCAACTCCTCAGCCGTGGAGAAGTTAGTCCACAGCAGAGTCGCCATCGTGTTTGCCATTGATTGTAAAAGTACAGAACAATTATCGGAGGACTGAACTTAGACTCACAATACAAACTCGTTCGTACAAAAAAAGCCTAGGGATAAAAACCTAGGTACAGCAGTCTAAGTACGATTGTTTAGTTTAGATTCTGGGGGGTGACGATAGAGGCTCGGGAAAGCGACGGCCGCTCTGCCTTACTCCTTGGACGATCGGTACGCAGCCTTGACTCGGGGAAGATCTGCTTGGTCGTTGACGAAGAAATGCCTTCTTGCTCTCTCTCTGATTGCTCTCCGGGCTTCTCTCTCTCTGTGGATATTCTCTCTCTGACTATGGGGGAAGTCTCCCTGTGTATACGTATTCTTCTTTGATTCTTTTTTTTTGTATCTCTCTCTATATATATCACAAGGGAATGGCACCTTGCTATTTATAATAGTGGGATGTGATCGCTAGGGTTGCCAATGATTAGCTCTTGGATATGGCGGCGGCCTGGGGATTGATCAATCCAGGCCGTTCGTTTCTGATTGTGACGAATCAGAACCATTAAAGGTAGATTACACCAAATCCCCATTAGCAATTAATGCTGATTGGCATAAATCTTCCTTATAATGATTCTCTAATATCTGCAAATAAATCAAATTTATTCTCCTGCCACGTGCCTCGGATCATTGGGATTCGACCCGATCTTGGATTGCCATAAATCTGGGAGATTGATCGGCTGAGGACACGTGTCCTGAGAGCCAATGGTGAGACTGGAGCCGCATGTAGATTGGGCCGCATAAGATTTGGGCCGTATAAAATTTGGGCCGCATAAGACTTGGGACACGTGTCAGGACTGTCTGGGCAGTGGCCCCCTCCTCCAGACTTCTGAACCATATAATGAGCCGCATGAACCGCATAATGGTGTGTCTGCTTGAGCCGCATGGGCATGATCTTCTTGAGCCGCATAGGGATGATTCCACTCGAGCCGAATGGAACAGCTTCACTCTGAACCGCATGGGAAGTCTTCACTTCGAGCCGCATAAGCACACCCACGTGGCAGGGCCACGTGGCATTTTGTTGTTCTCGGGGGATCGTGTCAGAGATTTCTTTCTCTTCCCTAGAGATTCATCATCATGACAGAGTCATAATTACCTGCTTTGGTGTCAGGTCTGTCAACTTTTCAGAGGGGTCAGCCGTCAAAGCAATTAATACAGCATGGATCGGAGGGGAGCACTGTCACGCCACGTGTCTTCTGAGCCGCATGGAATGCCTCCGGCCGCATAGCTCCTTATGCCACATGACTCCCTGAGCCGCATGCGTTTTCTGAGCCGCATGGGTCTTTCTTGGCCACATGAGTCAATTTCTTTAGTATTTTCCACGCTTCTACAGTAAGTGAGAGCACGGGCGCCTCTGGTTCGACATCGTTGGATCGAACCGCAGGCTGGGTCACGGCAGGCGTCATCGTTGAATTGTTGTTGTTGCCCACGACCGACTGTACGATTTGCTGGAGGTTATTGAGCTACTGCTGCATCTTGAATTGAGCCTCGAACCGATTCTCGAATTGAGTCTGACGAGCCTCCACTTGCTGACGATGGAGCTCGTTTTGACGTTGCTGTATTTTAAGCATTTGCAGCATACGTTGCATCGGATCGCCGGAAGGTCCGGCTACAGTAGGCGTCATTCCCGTTGGGTTGACGGAATGCTAGGGTCTGGAAGTACTCGAGCCGCTGGAAGCACTCGCCTTATCTTCTGCCCGAGCTCCCGCAACTGCAGGGAAAAGGAAGGCAACTCTCGTTAGTTTCAGAAAACGTCCTGGGTTCAGCGTATGGAACAACTTATCTCATCGACACGAGGTCAACGATTTGATACTAGAAACTCGATACTAGAGGCCAAGGATGTAAAGCCGTGCTCTGATACCATTATGTCATGCCTCGATTCCGTCGAATCGATAGTCGTCCCCCGGGCGTGATGTCGTACGAACCTAATTTGTGATCGCACAAGGCATAGTCATAAGGTAATCCGAAACACGAGATCTAAGAGAGTACGCAGACAAATTGATTCACACAATAAGTAAAGGAAACTTGATCTTTATTGATAATGAACATCTTTTACAGACTCCGATACAAGACTCATTGCCGCACGGGCTACAACATGACACGATTACAAAAGAGTGCCGATGAGATAGCCATTCCATACATTGCACACATCCCTCAATATACAACAAAGTACTCCAGTGACCTGGATGGGAGGGACGCTGAGTCATCTTCCTTGGACTGTCGAGAGCCTTCAAAAGTGGAGTCGCAGAGAAAGTCTTCGACGTACGGCCGAAGCTTCAAAAGTCACGAACGTCGCCGAGCTAGTTGGCGCGTCCTTCCTGGTTCGCAGGACCTGCAAAGAGCGAGGATCAGTACCAACACATGTACTGGCGAATGGCTAATTAAAATCCAAGCTCTGCATTTGATTCAAGAAGTTTCGTAAACATGTTAGCTAGTTATTTCCATGATCTTTCTAACCATCCTGTTCAATTTGCATGTTAACATGTTTTGAGGCAAGCATATGAAATTGTATAACATTAAGCAACTATCATATTCATCCCGTGTCCCGTGCATTTGTTAAGTCGTTGAAGGGTGTGATGGCCACTGGCAATGTCAAGCTATCGCGGACTATAGCCGGGTTAGACGGCGACCCTTTCGCGGCGGGTAGCGAGCCCTGTACGAAAGTTCCCGAATAACCCACGCCGATGAAGGGCTGGCGCTTGCAATTCTCGTTCCTCCCGGGCCGAATTGGTCCCTTGGCCTAGGCAACCGTTCGAGAAAACTACACCTTGTCGACAAGTTGTCCAATGACCGTTTTGCTTACTTAGCCGTATCATTGCGATAAACATTAATCGATTCATTCATTGCTTTGCATAGGCTAAGTGGATTTGCATAAGAAACATGTTTTCCATTTCCAATACTAGCAATTGATAACAAGTGTTTCGTAAAAAATCGTGCTACGATTTCTTTGATGCTATACTATTATGACAAGCATTCATTTTACTTCGCATATTGAATTTTGAAGTAGAGGGACGAGGCGAAGGAGGTCAGCCACTCGCCTTAGGCTTGCTTCAAGCGAGCGACCGGTTGGCTGCGCTAACGTCGCCTACGCGATCACCTACAATCGCATAAGCAACAGATTAGAACACTGTATAATTCAAGGATATTCGATATGAATGCGAAGCTCGAAAATGCGTCATGAAAACCTATCGAAAACATTCACGAAAAATGCATTCACGAAAACCAAAGCCAAAGACAAATCAAGTGCGGCATGAAAACCCGAGCAACGGGAGGTCTCTCCCGACTCAGCCGCAGAGCCAATCCTCGAGGCACAACCCGCTGAATATGGGACTTGGTTCCGAAGAAGCCATTCCATAACGTGGAATAGATCTTAATTCAACCGTTCCCGTTCGATCGACTCGGCGATTCTGACCTATCGGTCCCGACCGAATCGATAGTGACAGTGTTCCTTTCTCGCGCACCCCATGGACGAAAACGGGGCACGATGTAGGGACGGGGCACTACACCGACAGAATGATTTTCTGACAGCACGTTGCACAGAAGCCGAGAAGATTTTTTAATACCAAACCCAACACTTGTCGTTTAGCCTGCAGATGGGCTACTTTACGCTCAAGAGACTGCTTCTTTTATACATGAAAGCTATTCAAGTTTTTACGCTCAAGGCTTTCGTGTGCGTAGAGTTTATTTGAGCTAATTATACGCTCAAGGCTACTTTTCAGCCACTTTACGCAGGAAGTCTATTTTGGGTTATTTTACGCCCAGTCTACTACTTTACGCAGGAAGTCTATTTTGGGTTATTTTACGCCCAATCTTTTTTGGCTATGTGAGAACGTGGTCTGTATACGTAGCTTTCATGCCACACCTATCAAGGAACGTGTGTACGTGCTCTCCCCATATTGTTGAAGTTGTGGGACACGTGTCGTCACCATGCGTAGAGATCAAAACTCTACATGGGACACGTGTCATCACGCGTAAAGGTTGATTTTCAATCGTGGGTGGCAGTTACTTGCGTAGAGACCCAATTTTGTTGCTTTTTACGCACAGAGGATCTAGTCGATAAATAGACTTATTTTAACAGAAGAGGGACATCAAGAGAGATATACAGAGGAGAAGATTCTAAGAAAACTCATACTTTCAGAGTGATATTCCCAGAAGCATTTCTTTAACTTTTTCTCAAGAACAGGGTGAAGTAAAGCAGAAAAGCATTCGACTGTGCCATCAGTGCCGTTGTGTCGATACCTTTCTGGTGACTTAGTTCTTCCGATTGTTCATCTTCCTCAAGCAGTTCTCTTCATCATCATCGTGTGGTCCAAGGAACAAAGTGATCGCTCTCAGCTCAGACTTTCATAGCAATACTTCCTAGAAACAATTTGTACTTTTGTACTTTTTCTCGATTTCTTTCAAAAGCCAATTTTAGGTATTTTATTAAGTGAAACAAAATGGCGACTCTGCTGGGGACGACTTTCTCCTCTGACGAGAAAGGAATTGCTCAATATGATGATGTGTCGGTCGGATCGACAAAGAAGACTCTGGTTGTTCAATTCGACCAGACTGCTTACGAAGAAATGCTCCGAACTGGGGATAGTACTCGCTACTCCAATGTTCAAAAATCACAAAAGGTGCAAAAAGTTTGGATTCCTAAGTCCAAAGCATCCTCTGATCACCCTGCTGTCTCTGAAGGCAAGATAATTCTTCTCACTCCTGTTGTGGAGGCTCTTGTCTGTGACGAAGCAGTCTCTACTTTAGTGTTGCGCCCCGGGCGTAAAAATCAGTCTCCCATCTGTGACGTGGTAGACACTCAAGTCTTGCGCTCTATGCGTAAGGGTAAATCTCTCATCTGTGACGTGGCAGATGTTCCTGTTTTGCGCTCTACGCGTAAAGGTAAATCTCCTGTCGGTGACATGGTAGATAAAGTTCACAATGATGCCTTTGCATCTGAAGTAAATTTGCCTACACGCATGCAGCGTAAAAACAAAAATTCTATTGTTGGTAAAACTTCAGTTTTTCACCAACAACCTTCTTACACTGCTTTATGCAAAGTACCAAACCTTCAGATTACGCGTAATGCTGATGGAGTTCTTTGTGCACAAAAATCTCAGAATTTACGCACACAACTCCAGGCGCATAAAAATATACAGTTTGGTTCTGCTAATGTAGCCAGTAATCTTCTTTATACGTAAGGGACTAAACGTTTCTCTGTCCCAAATATAATAAAGAAGACGACTCCTTCCACTTCTTCTGATTTACGCGAGTTACTTGTACAAAAGCGTAAAAACAGAAAATCTCCTGTGATACTCTCCCAAGAAAATCATCATTGTGAGTATCACCATATTGTAATCAAATGTTGCTGTTCGGGTTCTAACCGGTCAATTTTTGACCGATTAAGCTATAATGTGCCTCAGCAACAAGTTGATGATCAAGAACATGAGTTGTCCTATGCATCAGTCAATATGGCATCTCATATCAATAGAGGACGACGTCCAAGACGCAATTCATCCCGGACTCCAAGCCAACAACAGATCAACCGACTCCTTGACACTTTTGAAGGGGTATATCAATATACTCGGTCAAGAAGTCAAAGATCGTTACAATCTTCAGATTCAGAAGCTGGGGGTACCCAGTCTTTGGAGTCAGAAACTGATAGCGTTGATTCATACCTCTTCACCAATCCCTCTATATGTTCAAAGGAGGTTGAATCTTATGTTATCGAAGAAGAACCAGAGACGTCTACTTCTAATACAGAACAACGTCTCTCAGCAGTGGAACAATCACTAAAGGACATGTTTGCCATGATACAAAATATGCATCAAATAATAATGACTCAGCAAACTGTTCAACCAGCAGTGGTAACACCGGTACAGGTAGCAGCGCAAACTCAAGATAGTCAAGAGGTTGACATACCTTTGAATAATCTTAATCAAGAGCCTGCTATCAATCAAAACTCTGCATCTCCTGATCCTCTCATTCCAGAAGATGTACCACCTTCGGTGGGGGTTATGGAACATCCAGCCACTATTTAGTCAAATGTGCTTCCTCAAACTAGTGAAGTTATTCAAGCAGTGCGTGAGTTAAAGGCACAGTTTGAGATTCTTAAGCACAAAGATCAGCTCCAGAGGTTAGGGATCAAGCAACCTTAACCTCTCCATTGGAATGATATGCCTTTTCCTCCAAAGTTTAAGCCACAGTCTATGGTGTTATTTGATGGAAAGGCAAATCTAAGTCAATATATCAATTATTTTGATATTATGACTGTACATCTGCAAAAGAATGATGCTCTGCTGTCACGCCCCAGAACCAGAATACTGGAGAGCGGGGGCAGACATAGCCAGCTACGTATAACGGAATGGAATCCATACCGCTATACGGTCACGGCTGTCTAGATATGTGAGGGTTTCACTACAATCCATCAGTCTCTTAAGGTCATAAAATAGCCTATTGTCTCAATCTCAACCAACTAATAATAATCACAAGATATCATATCTCCAAATATACAATTATAAGGCGTCCCAAATATTACATATCCAGATGATCATGAAGCTAGTCGTATAAAATGTAAGGACTAGCAAGAGTTAAGTCATACATGATCAACCTCGAGTTGCCAATCATGCTTACAGCCCGTAGGCAGACAGTAAATAAAGTTGCAAACGAGCCAACACTTGCTCGGCGGCTAAACGCCTCAAAAGAATATTTTACAAGGGAGTGGGAGAGCAAAATAAAACCCACTCGTTGCCCTGGTTACGCCTGGTGGTCACCATCGGGCTGGAAGACAGGTAGATCCTTTGCTGCTGCTCCGGTATCTGGCCATACAAAACCAGCTGGGTCATACCCCAGAAAGAGCAAGTGCCACAAAGAAGGCCACAAAATGAGAACAAAAGCCAGCAAATTAGCACAATAATATAATTACATAATAAGAGACAGTAATTTAAGGAAAACATGATAGGTGAATATAAAAGACAATCTTGTACAGAATAGATAAAAGACAGAGCATATAGAAAAGCATGACAGGATGATATACGATGAGATAACCATGGGACTATTCAGATAGCTAGGTTACAACCCGTAAACCAAACAAGGACCAGGGTTGTAACCCTTCGTCTGAACGGAACTTGGTTTCTCTCACCATTTATCGGCAAGATAAATATAAGAAATCAGGACAAGTAACAATCTGGAGTGACAATCATTATAGTGACAATCTGGAGTGATAATCATTATAGTGACAATCTGGAGTGACAATCATTATAGTGACAATCTGGAGTGGCAATCATTATAGTGACAATCTGGAGTGACAATCATTACAGTGACAATCTGGAGTGACAATCATTCTGGTACAATCTTACAATCAATCAATTCTAGACAATACTATACTAGACTAGACTCCATCCAAGCAATCACGGCCAATTATTGCCTACGGCTTTCTACATTAACTAACTAGGGTTATCACAATCCTAGTTACTAGCAAGATACAATGAGATGCTCTAAGTAGTCACAGGCCCTGCAGCTATCCATGTTATCCAGGCAATCATTATAGTGACAATCTAGAGAGTACAATGCATTATAGTGACAATAGAGTTCAATCATTTAAGTGACAATGGTGGGTGCCCCACATAACAGTGGGCTGGACATGTGCCCTACTCGTCGGCAGGCTACAAGTCCAATCATTTGCGGCCGGGATAACGGGATCGCCTGTAACTGGAGAACATCTCTTCATGACTAGTAAATTATACTAATCATTAACCTTAGTCCAATTCAGTAGGTACTCCTGACCGTGGTACTCAGGAGTCCCCTCCTAGACATGATGCAAGACATGACTGGATTATTTGTACAATCACAATCGCCCACGGTGTCAGGATTAATTATACAGGTCATGTCATGTCAGGTAGCAGTCGTAACAGCTATTCAAGATATATCAGGTCAGGTTATCATATCAAGTGTACTAGTCAGGAGTGCGCCACGACGGGCCACTTATCAGGTAATGCTCAATTATCAATTCCAAACATATCAAGTAAATTTGTGATTATCAAGTTCAGGACAAAAGGCGTTAGGATATAAAATGGACGTAAAATATCTAATAAAATATCAATATATAGGGCTATAGAAGAGCCAAGCATTAAAGAAATAAGACCAAAACTCCAAGAGCCAATGGGTTAAGCAAGGGGTCAGAGGGCAGCGTACACAAAAGTCACGCACGCAGGGGGAGCTGCGTACGCGAAAAGTCACGCACGCTCAAGGGGAGCAGCGTACATGAAAAGTCACGTACGCTCAAGGGGAGCAGCGTACATGAAAAGTCACGCACGCTCAAGGGAGCAGCGTACATGAAAAGTCACGCACGCTCAAGGGAGCAGCGTACATGAAAAGTCACGCACGCTCAAGGGAGCAGCGTACATGAAAAGTCACGCACGCTCAAGGGAGCAGCGTACATGAAAAGTCACGCACGCTCAAGGGAGCAGCGTACATAAAAAGTCACGCACACTCAAGGGAGCAACATACATGAAAAGTCACGCACGCTCAAGTCTGCGTACGCACAAAAGCACGCACGCAGGAGACACGCTTCTAACAGAAAGCGTATCCAAGGCTCAGTGGCATAAGCTAAGAAGCTCTGCACACTGCTCACTGTCTTCTCCAAACAGCAAGAACACCATGATGAATCCAAAGCTTCAAAACATCACAACTTAGCCATCCGAACTCCAAATCCGGATTTCCAAGGCTCCAACTAGAGTGAAACTGAATGCTCTTCCACATGGAAACATCAAAACCCATAAACATCCAACTAAAATAGATCAAACCATGCAAAATCCAAAAATAGGAAAACTTAGATCTAGAGCAATGGAGATATCAAATCACAAAAAGCTAAGAACTAATGTTGATCACCATGTCCTAATCTAGCTAATGGACCAAGAAAATAGGGTTCTCATGTAGTGGCAAGATGCACTTGCCTAGGGTTGGGAGAGTGGTGGAGAAAGGAGAAGAAGAAGAAAATAAATGGTGGTGGTAATGAAGAGAGAGAGTGGTAGGTGGGAATATAAAGAGGGGGAGTTATGGTGGGGATAAGGGGTAGCATAGGCTAAGGTGATCCAATACCTATAAACCAACCAAACCGACCTAAACCAATCCAAACCAATTAAAACCGAGCCATGACAAAACCCAAAATACGAGAAATACTGAAATTCTACAAGTTATGAAAAAAATAAAAATATATGCCAAAATCCAGATACGAGCATAAATACGAAATATGGGAAATACGGGAAATGAGGGTGACATCTTCTCACCCGAGTCTTTATAGGGTGTTTGACGCGTTCAGCATACGACTGGTATCGTAGTCTACCCGACAATTGTATATCGTCTTTTGACGAGTTTAAAGCAATATTTCTCTCCCGTTTCTATGAAGGAGGAATGGACATGAATATGTCCTCCTTAATAGAAATTAAACAAAAAGAAAAGGAGGATACTCGGACGTTTATTGAACATTTTCGACAGGCTACTTTGAAGATGTCTCCTGGTATGCCAGATTTAACATTGATTGATACATGCAAAATGAATCTGCGACCAACTATTGTTGTCTTTATAGGCTCTCAATTCACAGATTGGGCCTCGTTCATTATAGCAGCAGTTTCAGTCGAGACCAATGGTAGATTGGCTCGTGAACATGGGATGATCTTTGCCTCAGAAGATAAAGGAAAGAAAGCCTTTTCAGGTAATAATTCCGGCAATTGCAATGGGAAAGGGAAGAAAACCCTAGTGGTTAATCTTTTAAAATCCAAAATGATGCCAAATAATTTGGAGTCTTTCAAACCAAAAAAAGAGTACTCTTTTGATGACAGTGATATCCCAGGGATATTCTAATGTCTCGTCAAGAGTGGTACATCCTACCAAGGCTTGCTATATTTTAAAGAAGAAAATCTAAGAGTTGATAAATGCAAATGCCATCGCTTTAACCAATGATGAGCATACAGACACAACTAATATGATTTCTCTTCAATTTGGAGGTTTTCCTCCACAGCAAGTTCCAGATGGGATTGTCCGAATTCCAAAGGCGGCATTGAAGATTGTGAATCTTCCGTCAGCTAGAGAGCAAAGTGAAGGATTGTTGCCTCTCACATTAAAAATGGTGAAATCATGTGGGTACACCCTGATTTAGTACCGAAAATGGAAGATGAATGTAAAACTTCAAAATCCAAGAAAGGTCGAAAAGTCAAAACCTGTAATATGATTTCTCATATTGTTACTCCATATCATGATGATTTGGATCATCTTTGGGACGGCATTCCTTTGGAGGATAGACTAAGGGGTCTGAATATATGCCCTCCAAGTTTGGCTCCTTCTATCAAACTCAAACTTACTCATCGGCAATGGTTAGCAATGAATAGTATCCTTTTATACAGGACACAACAAGTTTTTGCTGCTTATGAGAAAGCTCCTGTAGGGATTTTTCCTCCTATCTCGAAAGCCCCTACTCTTGTGGCTACAGAGGTTTATGTTCCTTCTTCTTCTGTTGGATCATTTGTTGAGAGTCCGCTACCCACTCACATGTACAATCAATAATCATTCCATCTCATGAAAAAGATGGGCTATGACATTCAAAAGGCGGAAGCCTTGAATTATGATAAAGGAATGCGAATTCCTTTACAAATTCAAGGTCAAAAATCTACCATTGGATTAGGATTTGAGGTTCCGCATAAAAATCCTCACAAGAAGAAGACTAAGAGAAAAAGATTAAATCCTGTAATATGGTACTTCATTCTCCTGAGTCTGAAGAAGAAACTTTTGCTGGTACGAGATCTGGGAAAGAGTACCATAAAGATTAAGAGGGAACTCCCAAAGAAGCAGATGATGTCACTGAAACACTACCAACTCAGTTATCTTTTATTCCTACTGAGATAAGACCTTTTAAACCATCAGCGGTTGAAAAAAGAAAACAGAAAGTAGTACGCTTTGACGCCCATTGAAGTCTACTTCAAATCAAGGGGTAGTGATAAAACCCTACAAGTTTGATATTCTAGCCCAATTAGCTAATACTCCGGCTAGACTTTCTATCTTTGAGTTGCTTCATCTTTCTAAAGAAAGTCGAGAAACTTTGAGCGAAGCTTTGCTACAGGCAGATTCATGCTTAGCTCAACTCAAAAGTCCTGATAATATACCAGTGTCATGTCCCCAATGTTATAGTGTGATGGAATCAATTCCTAACATTACCTTCACACAAGAAGATATGTGGTTGAAGCATAATAGACACGACAGGCCTCTGTGTTATACAAGGTATATTGACTCTACTGAAATTGACAGGATTTACCTTGATCCTGGGTCTTCTATTAGCATTATTCTTCAGAGTATGCTATGACCCTTGAGGATTTCTACTAGTGATTTGACTTACACTAGTACAACAATAGTTGGTTTCAACTCTGGAAAGAGTAAACCATTGGGAAAGATTCGTCTGAAGATTCAAATAGGTGATCTTCGAACTATTGCGACCTTTTATGTTATCAACTCAGATGTATCTTACAACATTCTTCTTGGAAGACCGTGGATACATGAGCATAATATTGTGCCTTCAACTCTCCATCAATGCTTCAAGTATATGGATTCTCAAGGGATTGTGAAAACTGAATTCGCAGATATCAATCCTTTTAAGGGTGTTGAAGACTATTTCTCTGATTCAATACTCTACAAGCAGGAGCATGTGAAAGAAATATCTGATATGGCTGAAGATCGGTCGCATGCAGAAGATCAATCTGTCTTAGAAGATCCTCCAGAAGATCAACCTTTGATGATTAAAGTTAAAGGTCGAATTCAACCCCAACCTGTCAATGACGAACCTTTGATGATTAAGGTTAAAGAAAGAACTCGAGCTTCGTCTGAGGAATCTGTGAGAATTCTAGTCAAGAGCCAAGTTCAACCTCTCATGATCAAGGTCAAGGGACGTACTTCTCATACAAATGATCCAGAACCACTGATTATCAACCTTGGCAAGTCTACGCTGAAGACGGATGGCAGTCCGTTAATGATCAATCCAAAGCGTAGTAGTCAGCTTGTAAATGATATAAATATTGATCATTCTGTACTTTTTTATATTAATGAAGATTTCCTTTTGGAGTATATGGCTGTCAAATTTATTGAAAGAATGACTTTATCTGCTGATAATCAAAGTTATCAACATAAAAATGACATAAATACAGAGCAAACCTTATATATTAATCATAAGGAAAATTCTTTTCCTCCTCATGTCGATGTTGGACCCTATGCTCAAAGGTTCCTAACATCTTCTCCTTATCTTCTACCTGTAGCCTCATCATCACAAGCTTGTGTAACTTATATACTTCATGAAGAATCTTATTTTGTGATTCCGTCTAATAAGAAAAAAAAGTGCCAAATTGTGTTTGGCTTGGCTAAAAATATCCTTGTTACTCAGACAGATGATCTTATAGAGAAAAATAAAGAAAAAATAAGAATTGACAAATATAGTCAACAATCTCTTAAGATTATCCAGAATATGGGATATGATTTGAAAACTATACTAGGTCTCAATCAAGGCAAAGGTAGACGGTTACCATTATGTGGTGATCCGTTTTACCAAAAAACTCGTCATGGATTGGGATATGATCCATTCCACATGTTTAATGAAGATATACAAAAAGAATTTTCTTCCAGTTCTTCACAATCCTCAGATTCTGAAGAAATCCAGTTCATTGAATCTAATACATCCCACATGTATAAAGAAGATATGGAAGACAAATTTTCTTCCAGTACTTTACAATCCTCAGATTTTGGAGGAAACCAGTATGTTGAATCTGAGTGCGTCTTTTCAGTCAACATGGTTCAAATATATGGTGAATCTGAGCCATTTGAAAATGACCCTTGGACACAACAAATGGACACTCACTGGGAGCTTCGTTTTGAACAGCGATAGCCACCTACAGAAGATGAAATTATCCAGATTGACGTTGGAGATAGAACTACGTCTAAGCCGATATTCATCAGTAAAAATCTTTCTGAAAATAAAAATGAAGAGTTGATAAAGCTGATTAAAGAATATATTGATATCTTTGCATGGAGTTATGAGGATATGTCGGGTCTAGATCCTAAAGTAGCTACTCATAAACTCAATAATCTTCCTAATGCCAAACCTGTAAAACAATAACAGCGGCATTTTCGACCAGATATGATGGATGCAATTGAAGCAGAAGTCAAAAAGCTGATAACATGTAGCTTTGTTCGTAAAGAACAACACCCAGACTGGGTTGCCAACATTGTTCCTGTCATGAAGAAGAATGGAAAAGTCCGAGTTTGCATAGATTTTCGAGATCTTAATGCAGCTTGTCCAAAAGACGAATTTCCACTTCCGATTACCGATGTCAGGATAGACAATACATGTGGTTTTGAACGCATGTCTTTCATGGATGGATTTTTGGGATACAACCAGATTAAGATGCATCCAGGAGATAAAAAGCATACCGCTTTCCATACACCCCTTGGAGTTTACTGCTATACGGTTATGCCGTTTGGTCTAAAAAATGCTGGTGCTTACGTATCAACGGGCCATAAGCAATATCTTTCAAGAACATCTGTGGAAAATAGTTGAATGTTATGTAGATGATATTGTTGTCAAAAGTCGATTAAAAGATGATCATATTCAAGACTTAAAGACAGTATTTGAGTTGATGCGTCAACATCAACTGAAGATGAATCCCACTATGTCTTTCTTAGGGGTTTCCAGTGGCAAATTTTTGGGATTTGTCATCACTTTTTAAGGTATCCATGTTGATCCTGATAAAATTAAAGCAATTCTTGAAATGCGTCCTCTATGCAATCTAAAAGAACTACGTGGCTTCCAAGGTCGCATTGCTTATATCAGGAGATTTATATCCAATCTTTCTGGGAGATGTCAACCTTTCTCTCGTCTATTAAAGAAAGGTGTATCATTTGTTTGGGATGAAGCATGTCAAAAGGCATTCAATGACATTAAGCAGTACCTTACAAATCTACCTGTTCTGGTACCTCCAGTAGTAGAAAGACCATTTTTGCTATATGTTCGAGCCTTAGATCATTCTCTTAGTGCTCTTCTTGCACAAAAAGTGATAAGGGTCATGAACAGGCAATTTATTATCTTAGCCGAATGATGGTTGGAGCTGAACACAGGTATACTCCTTTAGAGAAAGAATGTATGGCCTTGGTTTTTGCTGTTCAAAAGATACGATATTACGTGTCAGGACAAACTATTCATGTCATATCCAGAATAAATCCTATTCGAATATTGATGAGAAAGCCGAGCATTCTTAACTCCAGGTTAGCCACCTGGGCAATGTTGCTTACTCCTTATGATATGGTCTATGTACCTCAAAAATCAGTGAAGGGTCAAGCATTAGCTGATTTCTTAGCAGCTCACCCTATACCTGAAACCTCTAAGCTATATGAGGACATTCCAGATGAAGTTGTGGAATACAATATGACTTTGAGGGATGACATTTGGCAACTATACTTTGATGGAGCATCGCGGGTTGGACCTAAAGGTAATATTGTCTCCGGAGTAGGCATCATCTTGGTCTCTCCTGATAAAATGGTCATATACCGTGCTTATTCTCTTAGTGAACCATGTTCCAATAATGTGGCAGAATATAATGCTCTGTTAATTGGTCTTCAAGTAGCAAAACAATTGGACATTGAGTTCCTGGAAGCTTATAGAGATTCTCAACTGATTGTTAATCAGGTACAGGGATATATGAAGTCAGAAATCCTGACCTCATTCCTTATCATCAAGTGGTAATCGAATTGGTCATTTCATTCAAAGGATTCTTCATTGAATTCGTACCACATTCTCAAAATTTGGAAGCTGATGCTCTTGCTAGTTTAGCTACAGACTTAACTGTTCCAATCAGAAGACAAAATACTATTACTTTGTTGGATAGAGATCTATTCTGTGTCAAGAATAATTTGCATATCGAACAAAGTTATACTACATAATCAAATTCTCAGCAAAGGGATTGAAGAAGTCCATTTATTGATTATGCGGTCCATGGGATTTTACATGAAGATCCAAAAGAACTGCATCAATCAAAAGATGATTATTTCGATTCTACTTCGATTCTTCTTTGCATATGTTATATCGTCGTTCTTATGACAGAATTTTGCTGCATTGTCTCTCTGAGAGTGAAGCTAAGCAAACACTTTGTGAAGCTCATGATGGTGTCTACGGTGCTCATCAACCGGGTCCGAAATTACAGGATCGTATTTGAAGAATGGGATATTATTGGCCTTCTATGATAGCGGATGATGTAGATTATGCTAGACGGTGTAAAGCATGTCAGGTTCATGCTGATTTTATTCACCAACCTTCTGAATTCTTACATCCTACAGCAGCTTCTTGGCCCTTCGAAGCTTGGGGTATAGATATTATTGGTCCAATTAATCCTCCTTCTGTAAAAGGGCATCGGTTTATCTTGGCTATAACTGATTACTTTTCTAAACGGACAGAAGCGGTTCCTCTTATGGAAGTAAAAACGTCTAATGTAGTTAATTTCATCAAACATCATGTCATTAACCGTTTCGGGATTCTCCGAAGAATAATCCATGATAATGGACCACAATTTGCCAGTCAGGCGTTTTATCGATTCTGTGACAAAATCAAATCCAGAACTTAGCTTCTACAGCTTACAATCCAGTTGCTAATGGTTTGGCCAAAGCTTTCAACAAGACAATTATTAAACTTCTCAAAAAGTTTGTCTCTTCTAATAAACGTGATTGGAATGAAAAACTTGGAGAATGTTTATGGGCTTACCGAACGATAGTCCAAACTCCTACTGGTTTTACACTATTCTCACTGGTTTACGGATGTGAGGCTGTTCTTCCACTGGAAATCCAGATTTTGTCTTAGAATAGCCATTGCTAATGAGCTAACCTCAGAGAATAATGATCGCTTACGGCTCCAAGAACTTGAAGGATTGGACGAGAAGCGTCTTCAAGCACAGCACATTGAGCTATATCAAGCCCGCATATCTTGAGCTTTCAATCGTAAAGTTAAAGAGAGGGTATTCAAAGTCGGTGAGCTAGTTCTAGCTGTCCGAAGATCGATGGTGATGACTCAGAAGAGTAAAACCAAATTCCAAGCAAAATGGGAAGGTTCTTATGTATTCGAGACAGTATTCTTTAATGGTGCCTATAGGTTGTCTAAACCTAATGGAGATTTGCTCATGATGCCAATTAATGGCAAATTCTTGAAGAAATATTATGTCTGAATTTTTTTTTTTATTCTCCAGCTACCAAGGTTTGGTTAAGCTGATTATTTGTTCTCTTAAAAGAGAATTTTGATCTTCTGTCTTACCAGCTGATTTTAGAAAGAAAAAAGATTTATTATTTATCATGTTCTCATGACCTCTGAATAAATATTAAGTTTACTTCTTTTCTTATCTATCATGTCCATATGGCCTCTGAATAGATATTAATCTATTTTCTTTGAGTTGTTATGATCTGTCACGTTCATATTACCTCTGATAGTATTATATACTCTAAAAAGAAAACAAGATTCATTATCTATCATGTCCACATTACCTCTGGATAGATATAATCTACTTTGTTGAGTTTAGAAAGACTTATCATGTTTATATTACCTCTGATAAGTGTTTTCTATCTCATACCTATTATTTAAATTTAAAATAAATGATAGGGTCATAAAACAAATATTTCATTCACTTCTTGAAATATTACAGAAAGGAAAAGATAGAAGAATACAAAATTCTTTATTGATGATATAAAAAGAAGAATACAAAAAATTCTTTATTTCCTAAGGTGGAGCAGATACATCTTCAAGCAGTTTCTGCAGCTCTGCCAAACGCTTCTCACGAGACTCAATACGATTGTAGTAGCTCTAGATCATCGAGCTTCTAGAGTACAGAGATGAGAGAGTTCGACAAAAGTAGCTATCATCTTATCATTGGCTTCATCAAGGGTTTTGATAGTAGCTTCAGCACCAAAGACTTTCTCCTCCAATATTGAGCTCTGTGCCAGATGTTTGTCTCGAGCTGCAGTCATCTGCTCTCTCTCCTCCTTCAAGCGAGCTAATTCTGCCTCAACTTCACGAATTCTATCATTATGTTGATAAATTCTCATATTTGAAGTTTCATAGGCTTCTCTGTGTGTCTCCAGCAGAGGTTTAGTTTCAGCCAAAAGAGCTCTCTCTCTGGCGACTTTGTGGCTATATTCCTGGAGAGATTCCTTAAAAACAGTCTCCCGAGTAATGTATTCTGCAGATAAAACATCATACTCGATTTGGATAAGACTTTCAAGGGTTTTACTTGACAGCCTTAGATATTCTTTAACAGGCTGTTCAAGTCCTTCTACCACCTTCTCCAGCGCTGCTGCTCTCTCTGCGTCATTGAACATAGCAACGTTTCCAATGGTGGAAGCAACCGCAGCCTTCAAGCTTTCATAATTTAGGCCCTTCTTCAAGACCATCTTGACCAGAGCCGCCAGGGTTTTATAGAAAGCTTCTGTATGAATCTCAACTAGAAGATTCATTTCTGCATTAGAGCTTGGTGTGGCAGCGAGCTCTACTAAATCCTTCTTTTGAAAACTGGGAACAGATGTTGTTACTTTGGTAACAGGCTAAGATGAAGTCATAATTGTTGTTGTTACCAAGGCTAACTGATCCCCAGAAGTTCTAGAGATAAAATCTTCAGTATGAATTATTTCTCTAGCCGTTCCTGGAGCTGAAACTACTTGAGTTTCGGTGGCGGTGATTGTTGCAGGAGGAATGGTGACTGTTGTAAATAATTCAGGTTCAGACATTGTCGTCTCAAGAACTTGTGCCGGATCAGTAGCAACAACTGAAGATGTTATTACTATGTCTCCGATTTCGGTTGATGGGTTGACAATATCTTCATCACCTTTTTTGGCTGCAGGACCTTTAAGTTCTGGGAATATTTCAGCTGCAGTTGGTTCTTCTGCAACTATTTCTTCATCTGCAGTTGGCTCTTCTGCAACTAATTCTTCTTCTCTGTCTTTAGCAAGAGAAGGAAATTCTTGCTGAGCCTCTACTGCAGGCTCTTGTTGTACCTCCGTAGATGGGGAACATTCTTCTTGAGCAGTATCTTCTTCTGAAGAAGAACTCTCTCCTTCAGACTCTGTTTCTTCTTAATGGATAGTCTCTTGAGGAGGAGGAGGAGCAACAAAATTTGTTGCAGTGATAATACCTACAAAAATTAAGCAAAATAAGTTAATATACAAAATCATAATACATAATTTTGTATAGATTTTGTGTAATTTATATTTACCTGGAGTAGGTGCAGGACGTGCCAAGAGTTCGTCATAATCTTGATCCCAGTCATCATCTTCTAAATCAAGAACCGGTTCATCCGAGGGGATGGGCTCCGGATCATTAGTATGAGTCGTGGCGGTGTCCTCAATAGCTTGCACCTTCTGTGGAGAAGTCAGATGTGCAGAGGTGCTGAGACGTCCAGGAGATAGGAACCCCATAGTTTCTGTTGCTGCTGCTGATTGCGATGCGGAAGACCCTTCTCCAGGATGAGCTGAAGAAGATGCAATGTTCTGAGGCTCCTCAACTGGAATCTCTCTGTCCGGAGTAGCAGTCCGCTGCCTGGAAGGCCCTTTAACAGTGACCTTTTTCTTTTTCTCTTCAGGAGCAACCGCTGTGTCGGATTTACGCTTCTTAGAGGTAGAGATTTTGATGGGTCCTGCTGGTGCCTCTCCAATTCCCGTAGGGATCGTCGCCAGATATTCATCTGGAACATCAACATCATCAGGTACGTCTGAAGGTACCATGACTGGTTCTTCGACATTTCCTTCTTTGACCCCTCGAAGACTCCCCTTCATGGTGTAGTCAGTTGCGAAGGAACGGATGGATGCATAGAAGCGAGCATACGAATGCAGCATTCATAGCTCAGTGGTACTGGTGACAGTTGGCACACGGAATTTAGCACCAGTACATCCAGCGCTGAAATACCTCCATGCCCTTGCACCATCAACTAACTTCCCATAATGGTTGAAGGAGGTGGAGGGATTACCAACGTGAAGTTGGTCATACCCGAATTGACGAGCGAACCGACTGGGCAGGTAAGGTTCGAAGGCGCAGTCATCATCAGTTCTATACATCAGATGTGATGGTCTGATGCATATTAGCCAATTCAAGACAGGCCCAGGAAGCCCCGTCCTCTCTTTACCTACATCTTCAAATTGCATACCGAAGCAGTCAGCTGGAACTGGCAGTCATATGCAGAAGAAGTTCCACCCATTAAAGTAGTTTAATGCTGCTCGGGTATCTGCCACTGAATTTGCAACCCACGAGGCTTTATAGAACTTCTGGAGGAACACCTCCACTTGATCTTCAGGGCCTGGTGGCAATAAGCTGCAGTTGTGATGCAGCAACCAGCCCATTAGATAGGTATAGGGCATCTCCACCCGGGGGAAGTCTTTACGGTAAGGAGCATTATTAATTAATTTCTCGCCAAATGTTCGCAGACCGGCATTTATTCTACATACCATTACTAGTAATAGGCTGCGTCTGCCTTTAAACACCAAACGTACTGCTGGCCATAGCATATTCTGGTAAATTCTATCAAGCGTACCAGTTTCTAGTACGACCCATCTTCGCAGCCACAGGGAAAGAAAGCCCGCCAGCAAGGCTTCCTTTGAGATCTTTCGACTGCCATGCTTCAGATAGCTCAAAGTTTCAGTCCCTGCAGGGATGTCTCCAGTCTTGGTGGTCAGATACTGGTTCGAAGATTTATGTGTGATCATCCAACCATGGATCAAATCTGAAGGAATTATTGAACAAGGATTGATGGTTTGAGCCTTCTTATCTTAGAATCTTCCCTTGTCGTTCTTGGATATCTTATTCTCGTCGTAGAATAAGTAGGTTGTCCATTTATTGGTATATGCCAAATGTGACCCACTTTCATACATAGTAGTGCAAATCAGATAATGGCACATCAATTCTTAATACACTTTGACTAGAACAGGATTTTCTCGCTGATCTCTGCTAGTTCCTGGTTGGAAGGAACGTATTCTTCATATGGAGCACCCCCAGTGGCAGCTTAGAGATGAATTGCATCTCATCTAGTACAAAACCCATTTCTCCTATTAGGGTTACAAAAGTCCATGTTGAGCTGATGTACAACTCCATTAAAGCTAAGAACAGGTTATTGTTTATTGGTATGCCCTGATTGGTAGAGGCCACTGCTTCAAACAGCCCAATAGCTCGCAGCTCTGTTTCAAAGTGATTCATAACCCAGGTACTGAGTTGAATCCAGTTCTTATTATGTGGGGTCATCCACCCTGGAAGCCTAGGGTTAACCGGAGGATATAGTTCTGAGGCGTTCATAAGCTTGTTTATGAACATCGGTATCTGCACTGGTTGGATCAGAGCTGAATCTTTGCTTAGTGTAAATCCAGGCAGTAAACCGAAGAAAGGGACAACACCACCACTGGGAGCACTGGTATGATAGCCCATTTGGTGGGACTCATCTCTCTTGAATATGATTTTTCCTGGTCTACCATGATTGTTAGGAGACAGGTTCCAGATCATATGTCTTGTGTGGGTAGCATGAACGAACGAAGACAGGGGATAATCCATTGACATTGACGGGAGATACATCGCTCTCTCCCCAAATCTAAATACCCAGAATTCATTCTTAGGATTTGTCTGAGATTTGAAGTCAATGGCGTCTCCAAACATGAAGGCAGGCTTCAAAAATTGTTGGCCACCCATCGATGTTAGCAGCTCTCCATTTATCAAAGTCAGCAGCATCCTGTCTCCCTGGGCAGCTATCAGTTGTTGTCTCTCTTTAGGATACTGTTTGTCTGATTGTGGGAACTCGACATGAGACAGATTCTCCAAATAGTTGGAACCCAAGATACCAGTTGGGGAACCAAAGATCTCAGAGAGGGGATGAATCTGCAAGTCCACTGCAAAAAGAAGATCAACAAAAAAAATCAAAGTTAGTAGAATTCAGAATTGATCTTTTCTACGCAAATGCTTTTACGCAAGTAAATGATTATGCGTAAAGATCTTGAAATTTTTCATTCTTTGTTTCAAAAAGATTGGAAAAATCCTAAGTTGGTTCATCTCTACGCAAGAGCTATTTTACGCAAGTGATAATTTGTACGTAAAGGTGTCTGACTAAATGTTTTACGCGTCCTTTTCTCTGTTTAAAAGAGTAAAAGTTGTACGCATAAAAACATATGTTCTTTTACGATGACACGTATGAATGTGGGTGACTTGCGTATTTTTAACTCTACGCTGGCATGTATAAACGTGAGCGTATTTTTATGCTTAAACATTTTACGCGGGCACGTATTGACGTGAGCGTATTTTGTTGTTTACATTTTACGCTGGCACGTATTGACGTGAGCGTATTTTATGCTTAAACATTATTACGCGGGCACGTATAGACGTGAGCGTATTTTGTTTCAATTTTTACGCTAATATGTGTAGACGTGGGCATATTCTGTTCTTTACGCTGGCACGTATAAACGTGGGCATATTTGGTGATTTTTATTCTACGCTGACACGTATGAACGTGGGCGTGAAGTTTAGGGTTCAGTCCTTCTTCTTCTCCGACGAAACCCACGGCCAAATTAGATAGGGTTCTACCTATCATGGCCGGAGCCACAGCAGGGTTGGTCCTTCGGGTTGTCGCTGATGATGCGATGGCAGTCGCTGTACGCTCACTCCTTGACGAAGCAGCGGCGGGCTTCTTACCCTTGGTGCCGGCGGCGGTCTTGCTCTTAGGGGCCATTGATTTGAATTAAGATTTCGAAGAAAGAGAATAAAGAAGTTAGAGATTGCAAAGGACGAGTAAAGTTCTCTCTCTACTCGTAAAGCTCTATTTATAGAGAATTTTGAAATTGGTTCAAATTCCCAAAATTTATGCTGACTGTTGGATATCCCAAATATTACGCTTCTAAGCTGACTATTGGGTATCTCGAACTTTACGCGGACTGTTGGATATCCCGGATTTTTACGCTTCTGTTCAAAGTATTTCAAATCTTAGAAAAAATTTGAAAACTTTGAAGGGGGTCTTGTAGAAGCATAAATAAATTTCATAGACCAAGTCAAAGAAGTTGAGAGCTTTACGCAAGTCAAACTGAGTCAGATTCAAACTTTACGCAGAGATTAAACAGAGTCTAACTCTACGCGAACTACTTTACGCGAGAGCCATTCTCAAACCTTTACGCGGGAGACAGGCTGTCCACATCGTATTTAATGCACGTGATACTGTTCTGACATAATGACTTTCTGACAGCACGTTGCACAGAAGCCGAGAAGATCTTTTTACACCAAATCCAACACTTGTCGTTTAGCGTGCAGATGGGCTACTTTACGCTCAAGAGACTGCTTCTTTTACGCATGAAAGCTATTCGAGTTTTTACGCTTAAGGCTTTCGTGTGCGTAGAGTTTATTTGAGCTAATTATACGCTTAAGGCTACTTTTCAGCCACTTTACACAGGAAGTCTATTTTGGATTATTTTACGCCCAGTCTGCTAGTTTACGCAGAAAGTCTATTTTGGGTTATTTTACGCCCAATCTTTTCTGGCTATGTGAGAACGTGGTCTGCATACGTGGATTTTATGCCACACCTATCGAGGAACGTGTGTACGTGCTCTCCCTATATTTTTGAAGTTGTGGGACACGTGTCACCATGCATAGAGATTAAAACTCTACGTGGGACACGTGTCATCTCGCGTAAAGGTTGATTTTCAATCGTGGGTGGCAGTTACTTGCGTAGAGACCCAATTTTGTTGCTTTTTATGCACAGAGGGTCTAGTCTATAAATAGACTTATTTTTAACAAAAGAGGGACATCAAGAGAGATATATAGAGGAGGAGATTCTGAGAAAACTCATACTTTCAGAGTGATATTCTCAGAAGTATTTTTTCAATTTTTTTTCAAGAACAGGGTGAAGCAAAGCATGAAAGCATTCGACTGTGCCATCAGTGCCGTTGTGTCGATAGCTTTCTGGTGACTTAGTTCTTTCAATTGTTCATCTTCCTCAAGCAGTTCTCTTCATCATCATCGTGTGGTCCAAGGAACAAAGTGATCGCTCTCAGATCAGAATTTCATAGCAATACTTTCCAGAAATAATTTGTATTTTTGTATTTTTTCTCGTTTTCTTTCAAAAGCCAATTTTAGGTATTCTGTTAAGTAAAACAAGGCAGACTGCAGAACCATTCAAATGCTACTCCCTGCAAGGTGCTGATAAATAGCTTTGACAAGAACGCATTGTCTCTTGGTAAGTGCAGCGTTTGTGTGTTGAAGTATGCCATATGTTGGCAAGGAGAAGTCATCCCGTCAAACAAATTTAGCGTCAATGGCTTGTAGTTAGGAGGACAAGTGGCATTCTCTCATTCATGAGGATAAGGTTGAGATATCCCCATCTTATAAAGCTCGTCTTTGTGTGAGATGGCATCGAGACGGGCAATAAGAGAATCAATTGTATCCTGCTGATTGAGCAGATGTTGAGAAACGGTTGCTGTACGGTTGTCAAGTGCTGTCGGCGAAGGACCACCGCTAGCATTTACGGGATTTGGAGGAGGTACAACGGAATGTACTCCCTTTGTAGTGAAGGAGGGTTGCTGCTATGAACCGAACTAGTGTGTGCTGAGACATTTGGTTGAAGTGGGGGAGCAACACCAGCAGTTTGGACAGCCATGATGCTGGTAAGCATTTCAGTTATCTTGGCAAACGCCACTTCAAGGTTCTCCAGCCGCTTGCTGGTTTGACCACTGGCTTCAGGTCTTTCTTCATCTGCCATATACGCCGATAGCAGTGAGGATGAACAGTACAGTTGGTGCTGATACTGTCCTTCATCTTCAGGCAGGAGAGGTAGATAGTCACTGTCAGACTCGAAGAGACCATCATCATTTAGAAAGTTACCCCCGGCGTAGAGGTCATCTATTTCAGACTCTAAGGGAATACTACCCCCAGCTTGAAGTTCTGAGGGAACACCACCCCAGCTTGAGAGTCCTTGCCATCTATAAGGGATCTAGTCCTTGACCGAGTACCCATATAGACTCTTTCAGATGTAACAGCTCGCTGGCTGTTTGCTGGCAGACTTCTTCTTCTTCTGTTCGCAGAACTGGAAGAAAAGGTTGGATTAGTGATCCACCTTCATTGATTGGGGCTTCCATAGGGAGGACCCCACGAAGCCATGTTAGATGAAACACATAGTAGCATTTCATCATCAGAACGTTGCAGTCGTCGAAACACGAACTGCCTTGAAGGAACTTTCGTTGTTTTGGAGCAACAACAGTTGATGACAATACTAGTGCACGGGTGCACCGGTAGAGGCACCTCATGAGTAGTAATGATCTCCCTCACTTTACGCTTGTGAGTTATCATGTCGTGTAAATCATCATAAGGGAGCTTCGCCTTAGAACCCATTTCACATGCATTGCCAAGCTTTGTATATGGGTTTGTAAGGAAAGTTGGCACATCCGGACTTAGTTCGTGTGCAGGGGCAACTCCCACACCTAAGTTCCGTGATGACCTTGAAGATAGCCCCGTGCTATACGCGTTGAGGTCTACCTTTTTGTTGTGGGCGCATAGGCCCTAGGGCATGCCTTTGGGCGCATTCTTTCCAAGAAATCTGGCAGCACGCTTGGCCTTCCTAGTTGTGGGCGCATAGAAGGGGTCAGCAGAGTCTGGACGCATGGTTGCAGAAAGTCTATGGAAGACAGAAGCCTTCTGACCAGAATCATGCGCCCACATACTCCTTTGGGCGTATGGCATTGGTCGTGTACTTTGGAAAACATCGACGTTTTTCCCCAGTTTTGCCTTCTTTGTTTACAAGCTTCGATAAGTTTGTCCAGAGTGTCGAGCACTTCGATTCTTGGCATCGTAGTATTTTCCTTTGTCGAGCCTCGAGTGTTGAACACTTTGTTGTTGGTTGTTCAGGAGAGGAGTTGCCGGGCTAGTAGAGCCCTGAACAGCATGCACCTTCTTCGCATCAGGAGCCTCTGTGGCAGAGATATGCACCCATAGGGGAGCTCCATGCACCCACATGGAAGGCCTATGCGCCCACATGACAGAGTTCTTCGGTTGCACATCTTCTACAGCACTGGTAGGATATGCGACACGAGCCTTCGGAAGCCAAGTCTTGCGAGACTTGTTTGGCTTCACTGATTTTGAGGGAGTAGAGCCATCCCTCGAGAGCATTTTTTTGAACGCTTGCTGGTCGAACTTTACGATCAGCATCTTCTGAGTGCTTTCCACCTTAGCAGTATCGAATTGTGTCACCACCTTCTCGTCAGAGGAAAAGGTAGTCCCCAGCAGAGTCGACATTTTTGTAGACACTTACAAAAAAGAGAAGAACCACTGTCTTTTTTTATTAGCGCAAGGCACTACAAATCGAGTACAACTGAGAGATCCTGCACTGAGAATCCCCGAGTACAAAAAGAATTTTAGGAAATGGGACGATGGAGATCGAGCGACAATTGCCCTTTTACTTCGTTGATACTCCGATTTACAAAAGTGGAAGAAAACCAAAGAAAATTGCTAACTCTCGGCTCACTGGCAAGAAGGACAGCAATTTGGCTCTGAAATGCTCTCTGTTCTCTCCTTTTGAAGAGGCACATGTCCTCTATTTATAGTCTTTTTGTACTGAAACGACTGTTATGCGCACATAGGTAGAAAATATACTAATTTTACTATGGACACATAGTGTCCCTTTGGGCGTATAGGACGTAGGCGCATAAAGCCTACATGATCGTGGGTAGATCGTGGCCGCATGCTTCAATGCACGACTGTTCGTGGAGACTGACGTGGCCGCATGCCTCGGCCCATGACTGACCGTGGGTGTTGACCGAGTTGTAGGGTTGTCTCTGCCTTGGGCGCATAGTGCTGGGAGCAAACTATGCGCCCACACTTGGGCGCATGTTTCACTATATGGAGAAAATGTTGTGGGCGCATAGCCCCTTTGGCCATGTCGGCGCATAACATCTTCTTCATGTGGGCGCATAGTCCTGTATTTTTATGCATCTACAGGCACGTCCTCTTGCTTAATCTTCAATTGATGGTAGTCAAAACGAAGGTCTATTTTAGAGAATACTAATGTACCCTGATATTGATCAAACAAGTCGTCAATTTTCGGCAATGAATACTTATTTCTAATGGTGACCTTATTCAACTCTCGGTAATTAATACACAGTCGCATAGACTCATCCTTCTTCTTACACCGGTGCAACCTAGAGAAAGATATTGAGACGAATGTACCTATGGTCCAACAAATTTTGTAACTAAATCTTAAGCTCTTTTAATTCTATAGGGGCCATTCTGTACAGAACCGTAGATATCAATCGGGTATCTAGAAAGGTGTCGATGGTAATTCAATCTCTCGATCGGGAGGTATGCCAGGTAGCTTGTTTAGAAACACATCCAAAAATTCTGCTACAATGTCAACCTACACTGCATCTGCACCATTCATACGAGCGTCTATAACAGAAGTAAGGAATCCTTCACAGCCAAATCGTAACAACCGTAGAGCTGATATAGCATAAATCACCATAGTTGTATTTGACCCCGGACCGTACGAGTACGACAATTCAGGTTCCCTGAAAAAAAAAAAGAAATACGACTCTCTTACCCGCACAATCATTCGTTATAGAGGAAGCAGCGAGTCAATCCATACCCAAAATGATGACATACTCCTTAATATCTAGGACTATGAATTCAAGAGATAACATCATACCTCCAATACCTATACAATCGACTGTAAAGATCAAGTTAGCATGTAGATCCAGTCTAGATATGGTACTACCACTAAGGTTCATATCTAGAAAAGATATCTTAAATTTGTGCTCCTCGGCAAAATTTTCCAATATAAAACTATGGGTAGCACCAAAATCAAATAAAACTCGAGCTGGAACATTACTAAACAAAATACTTGAGACAACAATGGTCGAGGCAACCACCTCTTTCTATATCATAGCATAGACTCGTCTCTGGGCATTGAGGCAACGGTTCTGATTATCCTATGGTGCTGTATATGAGATCGTAGAGCATGACCACAGTTTTGCTGATACGGATGTTGTGGAGGACGCTAAGGCTGATTCGATCTTCCTACTTGGCAATTGCATACGAGGTGGCACATCTAACCACACTTCCAGCATCCCCCTTCAGGAATTCGACACTTATTCGCTAAATGCCCTATGTTATTGCACCTGACACATAGTGGCCCTGGAATATGCCCTTGATAGTTGCTATTGTTGTCGTTATTGTGACGCTTATGCATGTTGTTGTCTCCTACAATACTAGGGTGCTTGTGGTTAACATTCTGCAAAATACCAAAAGTAGCTGAAGGATAATGAGGCTCTAAGCGAAGGGCATTATTGAGCGATTCTCGCATCGTGTAGTACTGCATAATGGATCTACTCGACACATCAGGAAGATATGCACTTGCGAATTAGACAAGCTTGTTGAGTTATGTTTCATACTGATGAATAATTATGTTCTCTTGTCTTACCAGCATAAACTTGTTCTCCTTCTGTTGACGGATAGTTGGAGGAAGGAACTCATCTTCAAATGCCTTACTAAACGTGGCACATGATCTTTGCCGACTTGTCATCACTCTCGGGGGCTCGCTCGGCCGATGCGGTCATCGCTAAGGTGGGTGGCTCCGATGAACCTATCTTTTCTTAGCATGGACACATAATAATATGGACAGTATTGCTAAATCGCTAGGCAATAATCCCCTGCATGCTAATAAAAGAACTTAACGCATCTAGCTAAGGAAATAATTCTATCTTGTATCGCTTGGGTAGAATATGGAAGTGAACTTAGAACTTTACTTGAACCCTCATACCGCACTCTATGCTTGTACCAAGGCACAGCTTACATTTTGAGTAGATTTGCTTATTCGCTCAATTATGTCTGAATTGCTTGTCAATTAGATCGTACCACAACTTGAGGCACGATACAATGAATGGTTCACTGAATTGAGGCAGAAAGACTATCAAATAGTCATTCCGAGCCGAGTAATGCAAACATGGAAAGGCTTCGGAACAGTTGGGTCGCCAAGGCATCTCCCATACTGGGAGCTGCATAATGATAACAAGCGAATGAACGAACGAATGAATTAATTAATTAATTAATTAATTTACGAATGGATGAATGAATAAATGAATGAATGAATGAAAGAAAGAAAGAAAGAAATGAATGAATGAATAAAAGAAAGAAAAGTATGATTAGCAAAAGGTATGTCGGGGACGTGCAACGAAGCTCGCTACCCGCACTGCACGGATGCCGCCGCCAACCTAGTTGATAATCTATTATGGCTCAAAGAGCCCGTTAAGTTAAAAATAAAAAGAGAATACGAAATGGTTGCGAACAACACGTGTACAAGGTATATAGAGGAAGGATTTCTTGGACGATCAGAAGCTGGGTTACCAAGGATTGTACCGACCTAGGAGGAATTTATGGCTTACATGTGACTTGGGTGCGGATCTAGCCACACAAACGACTTGATGTCGATATTGTGTAGCCTATCATGGTGTCCCGGCCATCACTCTTGGAAGGTAACATCACTACGAATACCATGTATGTATAGTCCAAATGGCTTGTGATGCCTGTGACTGGTGCATATAGATTAAGTTGGCTCACTTGCGACAATCCACGTGCGAGCCCTTGCATTGAAACAAGTAATCTGAGTAAGCTGAACAACTGAGTAACTAAATGAAACACATCTTAACAAAGCTTGTGAATAAAAAATCTTGACAAACTTGAGTACTTGGTTCACCTGAAGCAGAAACATGCCTATGGCACTTATAATTTCTTATGCAAATCTATCAAGTTGTTATGTATAAAATATTGGCTAACTTGGTTTACCTTAGACAGGGAAGATCGTATAGTAAGTATGATAAGTTACGCATGTTATCCCTCTGCGACACTTAATATCGGTAACACGAGATAGGTTTTACATTATATGCCATGAAATTCATCATAAGGCAAGATTAGAAAGAAGATCAGCTGATAGATGGTGTACAAAACTAAATGAACGTGTTTGGTAATGATAGCGAATGGGCGAGCTAGCCTCCCCACCAGTGCTTGCAATGTACTGATAACCACATAGACTACTTGCAGGGTGCAGGAGAACCTCGTCTGGTGCGGAGTATTCCCTCGAACGTGCTAAGGCACGGTTCTAACTATAGGGCCTTAAGGCGTTGCAAGAGAGCTGAAGCACCATGTACAGTACATAATGTATTGGAACATTTCCATGTATCATTCCATATTATAAGCCGCTTGGCACGCCTTTTATGTTTAGAGAGAGAAAGCTTGAGCAAATTGTAATCTCAGCCTAGCGCCACTTGTAATACTTTTTGTATATCAATAAAGAGTTTGGATTTGTTTCAACTTGTGTTCATTTACTTTTCGCCGCAATGGGGACACTATGTACAACTCTGTGGCCTAGCTTCAATCGACCATTTTGGGACTTGGCCTTGTGCGAGTGCAATTTAGGCTCGTGCGGTATCATGCCCAAGCGAGGACAGTCGCTCCTCCGAGAGCGGGGCATGACAAATTGGTATCAGAGCACGGCTACGTACCAATGACAATTCATAGTTGATTATATGGTATCTTTTATTCCTTTATTTTGTGGATGAGATTAGTTAGCCTTGGTTTTACTACATTTACAGCTTATGTATACATACGAGGATTTCATATATTGGAGTATACTTCGTATGTATGCAGCTGGCATGTCTACGTACTTAGTCCTAAGTATTTTGGGACTGGGGCGTTACATGTTGATTCTTTCAGTTTTGAAAGCTTGTTCTGGGATGTAAACCCCCTAAATTTCTACTATGGATTTTTTTTTTAAAAAAATTTGTGTTTATTTTGTACTTCGTATTTGCACGTCGCATACGAGTTCGCATTGTTGTATTTGCGTAGCGTGCAAGATTTGCGTTTCATATTTGCTCGACGAGTGCGAATATGTGTCGAGGTACATATTTTAGAAAAAATATTTTTATTATAAATTTTATTTTATATAGGAAAGTAAATGTTCAAACAAATGTGATAAATATTTTTATTTTGTATAAAAGAGTTATTTTATTCGTCGTTTAAAAATAAGTAGTGATTTGGAAATTGTGGTTTAAATGAAATGTATTCCAAATATTTTACAAAATTTGAAATTTGTTTATTAATATATTTTTGTTATTTATAAAAGCTATTTTATGATTTAATATTTAAGTATTTATCATGATTTTCGAAATTAACTATATTATATTTATTTAATTATGAAAATGATATTTGAGATTTCGTTAATTTTAATATTTGATTAAATATGATAATTTAAATTAGAAAAGATTTTATTTGAATTAAATGAAGATTTTATCTATGTTTGATTCGGATTTGAACAATTAAAGTTTAAATCGAATTAAATTTAATATGATATTATCTAAGGGGGAATTTATATCCTCACAATCCTTATCCTAATGGGATTTCCACCTCCTATAAAAGGAGAGGCACTTGCCCTCTCTTTCTCCATAAAATCCATAAACCTTACCAACTCCATACCAAACTGTGCATCGTGTCCGTGTCCGTGCCTTTCCCATCCACTATTTATTTTCTTTTACAAATACATTATCTTCATCGCGTCCGACACACCAGGACGCATCTCCTCGTCACCATCATCGTGTTGGACACACCCAACACGGCCCAATTCCTAGCTAACCCTAAGGACCTAACCATGCCCCTGTTCTGCCTCACCAGCGTAGCCGCTTCCCTTCTAGCTCCTCCACGGCATGGCCGACAGTCCCGCCAACCCTTCCGCCATAACCCGAATTCTCGTCCAGCCACCACCACCACCAGCATAACCACCGCCACTATCAGCGTAGCTACGACCACCAGCACCCTACCTCCAACCACCAACATCGGAAAACCTTGCCTCCTTCTCCGACACCAAATCCATCACCACCAAAACCGATCGTCGCACAGAAACCCAAATCACCACCACCAAAAGCAGGAGAGAAGGAAAAGATCTTACCTAACCCCGTCGGCCAGAAATTTGAGTGCCACCCGTGCGCTCATCTCCGTGCTTCCGTCGGTGACCCGCCGCCCGCACCAGCCTCCCGTCGATGTCGCACCCAGCAATTGCCCGGATCCTCCACCGCAACCGTGACTCTCCGTCGCGTCCTGCCCGTCGGCCACCTGCGTGAGCGCCGGAGCGCTGGCACGCCATCCCAGCCAAGCCGCCCTCTGTGCGCCGGAAGCCGTCGGTGAAGACCCCCAGCCGCGTCCTCTCTGCTCCTCATCCCTTCCGGCCTCGACCCACGGTCCTCCTCCGGGTCGCCTCCGACCTCCGGTAGTCCCCGCCGCGGTCGTCTCTCTCGATCGGATCCTTCACAATGGTAACCCACTTCTCTCTCTTTCTCACTAAAAAGATGTGGGGAAACTGCAGATGTTCTGCTGACTATATGTATTAGTATTATTTATTATTATTATTATTATTATTATTATTATTATTATTATTATTAACAGTAGTATTATTAATATTTTTATTTCATGTTAAAAGTATATATAGGTATGGGTATTTTGCCATTGTTATTATTAGTGACAATATTATTTTCAAAATTATAATTGTATAAAATAATTTGATTAATATTTTAAAAATATTTGTGGAAAAAATATACTATTGCATACTATTTTATCTAAGGATTTTTTAACTACAAAATTACATCTTTACAATTTAGTTTTAACCCTAAGAATAATTTTCTAGATTTGCAAAGTATTACTTTAAAATATTTTGACTAATAAAAAGGTAGTTTCATATTATGATTTTTAAATATATATGTATTTAAGATATTTTGTTTAAAAATTATACATTGTTTTTAAGTATCATAAATATTTTTAAAATAGGATACATATGTATTTCCACAAATTCTCCTCGATTAGCACTATTGATCGTGACTAATCATGACTAGTTCCTACTACTAATTCCTCGCAACTTCAGGCCTCTACCTATCGACCATGGCTATTGGACTAATCGGAACATGTCAGAACATCGCATCATAACAAGCAGCACACCAGGCAAGATACCTTGCCACCTTACTCTGTGATTTACATATTCTTATTTTCAGTTGTTATTTTCAGCATTTCTTCTTTGTTATTATAAAACTTTGCGTCCAAGTCACACTTGGGTGCAAGCGACTCTATCGGTCGTTTTTTTTGCTTTTATTTATCTCTCTTGCATCGACTTAGCCTAGTGACCACCCATTGTTGATGAGGTATTGGTATATCTCATACGGCCTTGACACTTACTTTACCACATATTATGAGTCATATATAGGACACGTACTTGCGTAGTCGGTCGGCCACCGATACGTATAAGGCGTGCGACGGTTAGGAGTAACTGCCAATAGAATTGCATGCTAGTGGACTTGGCAGTTACTAGAGGGTCAAATGAGTCATGGATGTGACTCCACTAGGCATGGGGTGGGAAGAACAGTTCCTTGATGTATGGGCCACATATTAATTACTATTATACCTGAAGCTCCGCTGGAGACGCGGGTTCACTTTACTATTACTAATTCCCTCTGACGTTCATGGAGAGTTATGGATGTTTTCTTACTTATTCCTTCTGACGTTCGCCGAACGTTATGGACGGAGACGACTGGTTCCCAAAGGAAGGGACGATGCCACTGCTATACAGCCTGAGTGCCCATATGTGAAGGATTGTTCTTTATTGCATATTCACTATAGTACGGTTAGGTACCATATTGCATGCATCCCTTATTTTATATTATATATCACAATTTATATGGCATGATATTGTGTATCTTGTTACGTCCCTCTGAGGACCTGGTTATCTCCCCAGGTGTGTGCTCTTGTCTTTCGTAGGTGTTCTAGCCGTGACCATGATCATCTCTATTTCTTCGAGGATGATTGCACTTTGATTGTCTTCGCTTCACTCGCAAAACTCTTTCTTTTGTCATGTATTACTTTTCATAGTTGGTAGTAGATTTCTTTTCGCCCAACTACATGTACCAATGATAATTTATAGTTGATTATATGACATCTTTTATTCTTTTATTTTGTGGATGAGATTAGTTAGTCTTGGTTTTACAGCATTTACAGCTTATATATACATACGAGGATTCCATATAGTGGAGCATACTTCGTATATATACAGCTGGCATGTCTATGTTCCTAGTCCTACGTATTTTGGGACTGGGGCGCTACATAGGGTAAACGAAGTGTGTGCTCCCTCTCATTGTTTTTTGGGATGTTCCATATAATAAGTCTAATATTTTCAAAAGTTTATGCAAGTATTCAATTAAACGGGAACGATATACGAAGGCCTTTGTGCCAAACTATGTCGGACTTGAGTTGAAAGGAACCCATGCTAAAGTTAGCAAGTGGTGTGCGTACCTGAATAACCTTACGCTGACACTAGCAAATGAGTGTGCGATACCAGAGTATTATTCGAACGGGATGGCTATGCACACAGCCTTTTGGCTAAGTTGTGTCGAGTATCACGCACATGGACCTTCTGGTGCGAGCGAGTTTGCGAGCGAGATTGAATACCGCTCGGACGGAAATAAGTTAGACTTAGACCGTATATCGATAGAGATGCTATCGGACCAACGCTAAGGCGAATATTGAGAATGGTATTTGGGTTTTGAGGAATAGTTTGAACGGTTAATTGTGTCAAGGATTATGAATCAGAAATATGATTTGCATGATAGACTATCGATAGAGATATATGATACTTAGATCATCGAGGCGCCACAAGCAATCACAAAGAAATTTTGAAGGAACGGATTAGGGAAATGTATGAGCGAATAATGTAAAAGTGATTGAAGACAAGATTGGATGACTAGATCCCTGAGTGGTGTATGCGACAGGCTCGAAGAGGAATAAGAGTGAGTTTTGACGATTGGTCGAGTGGCTCGAACCCTGAGTGGTGTATAGATCGTCCTGGAAATTGTTCGAGCAAATTTGAGGATTTACGGGTAGCAACGAATATATCAACAAACGATGTGATCGTCTAAACCCCCTAAAATTTTACTATAAATTTTTTTAATATTTGTTTTATGATGGTATTTGTATGTCAAGTGCGAATACGGATATGCAAAATATTTATTTTTTTACATAAAAAGTTTTACTATAGGTTTGGTAACTATAGAAATAAATATTTTGTATATAAATATTTTTTCACCAAAATTTAGTCAAATGTTAGATTTAATTTCATTATTATAAAAATGTTTTTTTTTAGTTATACAAGTATAGGTAATAAATGATATTTTCTTTATAAGTATTATGTACTACTAGAAAAATATTTTATGTAATTGTATTACTGTATGCGAGTACATGAAATTTAATTCATGTAGATATTTTGATTTTTTGAATTTTTTTATTATTTATCTTAATTTATTAAAAAATCATTTTTGAAGTATTTTATATTATAATTTAACTATTTATTTTGATTTTCAAAATTAATTATTATTATTATTTATTATAAAGATATTTAAAATTTATGGATTTATTGTTTAATTAGTTGTGGTAATTTAAATAAAAATTTGATTTATTAATTTTGATTGATGATAAAACTTTATCTAAGATTTAAATATGGATTTGGATTGAACACATTTTGATTTAATTTAAATTAAATAGTGAGTTATCTAAATGGGGATTTAATTTTTTTCCTACATCTTATCAAACTAGGAGATCCACCCCTGTATATAGGGGAGCCTACATATGCTTTTTCTTTCATAAATTATTTCAAAATTTTCTCCACCAGGAGTGTGCACCGTGTCGGTGTCCACAATTCCCGTGTCAGCCGTGACGGTCTCGGGTCCGACCTCGGGTATCTTTTCAATAAATTATCTTTTTACATATATATTATCCACCATCTTCGTGTCCGACACCCCGGACACGACGACACCAATTACAGCTCTCCCTAATCCTAACCTAACCATAGCCGTCGTCTTGCCAGAATCTCGTTGCTACCATCTCCCGACTCACCTCTTCCCCGATCGGTCTTCGACCACCACCAACAACCATTCTTCCCCAACATCTTCCCCAAAACCCCATCACCACGACGATCAGCCTCCAAACTGTTCTCCTATCCATCGCCTCCAGGACCCCATCGAGCATCCCCATCGCACCCCATCGAGCATCCCCATCGGCCTACACCTCTGTCACATGCACACCAAAATCCGGCCAACCCTCGCCACTGACTCTACTCGCCCATCTCCACCACCACAGCCACCGTGTGGACCACCACCATCCTTCGACCTGGTAGCACCACCACCGCGCCCGACTAGACACCAGCGCCTAAACCTTTTGCCCCGAAAAATACCCGGCCATCACCCACAACCAAAGAAATAATAACAAAAACACCATAGCACCACACGTCCCTTATCTATTTTCGCTGGGCCGCCCCTCGCGCTGCCGCCAAGGCACCTCACCTCCGTTTGTACTCTCCACCGTCGACCGGGTGGGTCACCTCAAGCGCGATTCCTCCGTACCCCCTGACCGCAGCGGACAAGGCAGCCTAGATCCGACGTCGGCCTCCGCATAGCCATCGCCACCATGGGACTTATCGAACTTCGCCGCCAGGGACCTCAGTAACCAGCTCCACCGCTCTCTTCCGCCAGACAGAACCCCCTCCCGCTGGTAACCTATTGTCACTCCCTATTCCCGGAATACATATTTTAATTCGAATACTGCTTGCCTGTATTTATTTAGTATTTGTTGTATATTTATTTTGCATTTAGTTTCTGTAATTACCTACTAATTATTTTTTTTGTATTTTATTTTTTGTTCTTGTCTAGCTCTTGGTTCATTCTGGTTCATGTTGAACCAACTTGGTTTGGCTTGGTTCATCATGAAAAGGGATGAATGGCTTAGATTTAGTGAAGAGGAATGAATGGTGGAGATTACTTGGGGTTGGCATACATACCACCCATTCTCTCTCTCTCTCTCTCTCTCTCTCTCTCCTCATTCACTCTCATTTATTTCTCTTCCACCAAAACCCTAGCCATTAAGAGAGAGAAGTACATCTTGCATAAATATAGAGGAATTCCTTAAACTTTAATTTATTGTTCTATTCTCTTCCTCTTTTTTTTCTTAGCATAATTAATGTTCTGGCCGTAGCATTTAAATTTCGTTTTCTTGTGTTTTAATTACTTTAAAGAAATATGGGTTCTTTAAGAAAAATAGGGTTTTGATCTTCAAAACTTGTTGTTCTTTGGAAACAAATGGTTCTATCTTCAAGATGGTTCAATTTTAAGCAAGTTTGCTTTTTGTTTCATCTCATTTTGACTTATAGATTAAAAGTTATGATCATTTGAAGTTTTGGTATTTCATGGGTTTTCGAGTTCTTGAGCTGCTGCACCATTCGTGGTCTACGCCAATTGACTGTTGTACCAGCGCTAATTGACTGCTGCACCATTCGTGGTCTGCGCCAATTGACTGCTGCACCATTCGTGGTCTGTGCCAATTCACTTCTGCACCATTCGTGGTCTGCGCCAATTGACTGTTGCACCATTCATTGCATGCACCATTTGTTGTGTGCACCATTTGCTGCATACACCATTCATTGCATGCACCATTCAATGTGTGCACCATTTGTTGCGTGCAACATTTGTTGCGTGCACCATTTGTTGCGTGCACCATTCATTGTGTGCACCATTTGTTGTGTGCCCCATTCATTCTTTATGTCAATTGTTGTTGTACCATTTGTTGCTTGCACCATTTGTTGCTCGTACCATTCATTGCTCGCGTCATTCACAGTCGCACCATTGCTATATTGATTGGACATTGATCATGCGTTCCTATATTTGGAACTAAGGGACTGGCTAGTCGACATATTGAATTGAATGAGACACGTTCCTGTTTATACAGCAAACTATTACGGCTGACTAGCCGACCCTGATTATTGGCATGTGTACTCGTGCTGATATTTCCAATTATGCAATTACTTTCAATTCACGCAATATTGAGTATGTGCTAATGCACTAGTAAATATTTTCTTATTACAAAATCAGCACGTATATATTACAGTCAATGCATGATTATCCCATGGCTAGGATTCTTTGCTGCATTACGCTATATAAAACCTACAACCTACTTGCACTGGTATCGTTGTAGAGTTATGCATATGTACCCCATACAGATGTACTCATTCAGAATGATCATGACCTACGGCATGTGATTTCAATTAACGTAGGGACAACTAAGTACATAAAATAACTACTGCATTGAGAGGAATGAATTCCCGAGTTCTTACATGACTGTCATCTTCGGGACAAGTAGTATCCCGACATGTTGGCTGGTCCTCGCGGATACTGCAAATCTGCCACACGAGCAGGGAGTGGTATCTGTTTATATTTCTACAATATTATTGACGGATGTCTTGATAAGGACCCGTGTAATTCATGATTGGCGCAATTGATTACGGATCGACTAGCCTTGTTTGTACATGGTAAGAACTGAGGAATTCCATAATGCATCTTTTCAAGATAACTTGGAACTTACAGTTAGCAAGCCGTAGTAGTTGTATTTCCACTTTAATTTGATTTGACTGTGCACTGTATCATATTCTGTTAACTACAAAAGTGAGCAGAATGTCATAACATACCGGGTCAACTTATGTCCTTGTTTGGTTGGGGAGTTGGTTCGAAGTGTCACGATGTCACATAAACCCCAACAGCAAAAACAGATACTAATATTTATTATGTTTTATTTACTTCTTACTGGTTTTATTCCTGTATATCGTGCTTCCTTGTGGTAGTTGCTATTTGGGTTCTAACCTCACTAGTTTTGCATGACCAGATTTATAGCCAGTTCCTGAGGATCCAGCTTATTCTACCCCAAGATGGTTAATACTAGAAGCATGGCCGCTGGAGATACGAGTTGGTTCCTTGCTTCCTTGCTCATTTTACTACTTACTTTACTTTTTGCCGCTTGGCACCAACCTGTTAGTCGGATTGTCTTGCACTTGCTTTTACATAATTGTAACTAAATCAGACTGCAACTGATAACAATTGTGTATACCTTGTTATATCATCTGGCTATGTTTTGTAAAGCCAGATCTCCAGATAATTTGACTGAGCATTTGGGACGCCTTACTGCTTTATCTTATATGTTCTCTATTATTGCTTCTCGTTTGAATGATTGAGACAATAGATATTGAGTAACCCTAGTGAGACATGTATATAGTATGCACCTCTTGTCTTGTAGACAACATTGATCATATTATACGGTATTCATCTACCCGTAATATGTAGCTGGCTAAGTCATTCCTCCGCCCTCCGGTATTCTGGATCTGGGGCGTGACAGGGTTTTAGTGGTGGCCCATGCAGATCTAATTTCAGACTTGTAGGGTATTTTGATTTATAGGATGTCTCAATCACACATGTTTTCCCTTGATCTCATGATTCGTTATTCTCGATCCTAGCTTGACATTCCAGTATCATTTGACTTCATTGATGTTTCATGTTTGGTCGTTTGATTGTTCTCTTGACCCTTTTCTTAGGGGCTCTTCGTCTGCATCTGTCATAGCTGGACAGCAACAACAAGGACAACACGAACAGCAGGACCATGTTGGTCAGTAACAAAGGCCAGTGCTACCTCAAGAGCACATCCAAGAAGAGGTGATAGTGGAACCAGCAGCCGGACCGCAGTATTCGGAGCTTCCAACACCACCAATAGTTCCACCCACCCCTATGGCAATAGACACACCAACTCTTATGGAAATTATAAGAGGGATGATGGCTACCTAGCAATATCATATATTGGCCCAGCAGCACATGCACACTCAACTGCAAGAGCAGAATGTATTACTCAACCAAGGATTGCAGACGGCTCTGGAAAGAGGAGTGAGGGCTGATTCGGGGGCATCAACCAGATTCTGCAAGTACAACCCCCAGCGTTCGAAGGCACGATAGATGTTATTTCAGCGGATGCATGGCTTAAGGACATCGAGGCTATTCTGACAGCGGCTAGGGTTCCAGCTGAAGAACAAGTGGATCAAGTGAAGCTGTTACTTCAGGATCTCGTACGTAATTTGTGGGAATCAGAGGAAGTGGGCACCAGATTTCCTATTTCTTGGGATGATTTTACTACGAGATTCAAGATGAAATACTATGGAGTTATGGCATAGTTTGAGCTACAACAGAAGTTTATCAACCTCAATCAGGCTGGTAAAACAATGGATGCTTATGTAGCGGAGTTCTGCAGACTGAGTAGGTTTATCCCGGAGATGGTAGCAACGGAGGGCCAGAGGGCTATGAGATTTCAGCAAGGGTTTCATCTTAAACTCTTGCAACTGATAGAGGGGCACAACTACCAGACTTTCGATGACGTATTGACGGCAACCCAAAGGCATGAGATCACCATCTAGAGGATGATATCAAGAGCTGGAGGCTAGAAGAGGTCTCACAATCAGATTAAAGGAGAAGGGGGAGCAACACCTCGAGTAACAGCACATCCCCTGGCATTTGTATTCATGATGTGGCAATGCGAGGGCCAGCACCACCAGCAAGACAACAACAACAACAACCGAGGAAGAACCAGTAACCCCCAACGGGCTGCACCTATTATGGGAAAGCATGGCACACTAGAGGTATGTGTCGAGCATTAAACGGACAGTGTTTGATATGTGGGAGTTTAAATCATTAGGTTTCCACATGTCCCAGGAATTTGAGGCCAGGAGGGCCTGTACAATAATTTACTGCACTGTCAGCACTAGGGACAGGCCAGTATCGAGGACCAACGGTAGAAGTGAGACCGTTGGCACAACGTCAGTTGATGATGCAGGCTCAGATGTTTCGGCAGCAGGTGTTTGCCATTGATTGTAAAAGAACAGAACAATTATCGGAGGACTGAACTTAGACTCACAATACAAACTTGCTCGTACAAAGAAAGCCTAGGAACGAAAACCTAGGTACAGCAGACTAAGTACGATTGTTTATTTTTGATTCTGGGGGTGACAATAGAGGCTCGGGAAAGCGACGGCCGCTCTGCCTTACTCCTTGGACGATCGGTATACAGCCTTGGCTCGGGGAAGATCTGCTCGGCGTTGACGAAGAAAGGCTCTTCTTACTCTCCTCGGGTTGCTCTCCTGGCTTCTCTCTCTCTGTGATTATCAAGAAAAGGGGGAGCTCTCTCTGTGTATATCTCTCTCTTCTTCTTCTTTTTATTCTTTTTGTTGCCGACCTCTTTTACATGGGAATGATGCTGGCTATTTATAAGAGTGGGGTGGGATCATTAGGGTTTGCTGATGATTATCTGTTTGGAATGTCGGCGCTCCTTCATTCTATCTGGGCCCTTGATCCTGATCATAATGAATCTCGGCCACTAATGCGGATAGCACCAAATCTTATGAGCAGTTAATGCTGACTGCTTTAAATCTTCGTGATTGATTATGCCAATATTTGATTGCTCGCCACGTGTCCTATTGGCTTGATGATAAATGATATGTCCTGATCTCGGCAATTATGATGATGATGTCGAATATTCTCGTTGGGATTCTGTTGCATCTTCAGTGCCACGTTTTTTTAATTGAAGATCCTGCCAGGGCCGCATAGGGTGACCAACACTTGAACCGCAGGAGGATACTCCTCGTGAGCCGCATGAGTCAATGCCTCATCGAGCCGCAGGGGACGAACTTTTTGTGAGCCGTATATGCATAATCTTTGCGAGCCGCAGGGGACGATCTCTCCATGAGCCGCATATGCATAGTTTCTGTGGGCCGCATGAATTAGCGTGGTGTTGAGCCGCATAGACCGGGCTATGGGTGGACCGCATATGGCAGATTTTTGTTAATCATATTAGAGTGACTCCTCAATGAGCCGCATGAAGCTGTTCTCTATCCGAGCCGCATAAGACTTTTGCCACGTGGCAATCTAGGATTTTTTTGTCAGATCGGGTCAGAGATTTTCTTCTTTTCCCGAAGAGTCTGTCATTATGGCAGAGCCATTATGATACTTTATGTCAGAGACAGCCGTCGAGTCGTGTCAGAGCATTAAATGAGGCTATTACTCCAGTGGCCAACTGTGGGAGGGGTCACACGTGTCGTCAATTGAGCCGCATATTCCTGCTGAACCGTATTCATCCCCGAGCCGCATGAGTCTGAGGGTCTTCTTTTGGGCCGCATAGGGCAACTCCAGTATGAGTCGCATAGACTTGCTACCCAAAACCGCATGGGCCATTTATGCCTTTATTCTAATATTTTCCATGCTTCTACAGGACCCCCTTCAAAGTTTCCAAATTGTAAATTTGGAACACTTTGAATAAGAAGCATGGAAAGTAGATTTGTTTAGGTGTGGCAATTCAATCAGAGGTAGCATGGACGTGATATGTTTGGGTACTTCCGCTGGGGATTTTATGTGGACTTATCATCCTTGGTGTACCTTGGTTTTAGGTACGGATAATAAGTTGAGAGAGGGAACCATCATATTTACTCAGAGGTGGTATGGACGTGGTAAATATAAAGTTGATGGTAGAGCCTTCCTACTCAGAGGTGATATGGACATGGTAGGAGTGAACTTGAATGAGGATACATAGAACAACTCAGAGGTGCTATCAACGTGGAAGTTCTATGCATTGGGTGAAATAATACTATGGAACAGCTGGGCTCCGAAAGCATGTGATGATGAGGAAAGATGTGGATGTACTAAGGGACCTAGTACGACATTTGTGGTCAGCAGAGGACATTTGTGGACCTATTATCCTTGGCATACCTTGGTTTTAGGTACGGATAATAAGTTTGATAGGGATACCTAGGACAACTCCGCGGTAAGGCGGATATGGAGATTCTTGGTATCGGGCGAAAAGAATGCCATGGAGCAGTGAACAGTTTTCTATTTTCTTTCACTGTTTTTCTTTTCTTTTTGTCAAGGGATGTGATCCCAGATGATGTAGTACTTTGAATTTTGATAAATGAGCATGTTTCAACTCATCTTCTCTTTCTTGTACTTGTGGTGTTTGTGGAATCGGACCTGCTGGGGGATTATTTGTGGACCTGTTACCCTAGGCGTACCTTGGTTTTAGGTACGGATAACAAGTTTGGTCAAGATATCCGGAACAGCCATGGCAAAGTGGTCATGGGTGCTCTCGGTATTGGGAAAAAGAATGCCGTAGAGCAGCTGGGCTCCCGGGGCATGGTGAGATGGTGGATTTATGCTAAGAAGCTTAGCAAGGGATATTTGTGGACCTATTATCCTTGGCGTACCCTGGTTCAGGATACGGATAATAGGATGAAAAGAAACCAACATATTTTCTCAGAGGTTATGAGGATATGGCAAGCATGAGGGTTTTACCGTGGAATCTTCCTGCTCAGAGGTAATGAGGACGTGGCAGGGGAGACTTCACGAAAGATATTCGTGGTCAACAGCGGACATTTGTGGTCAACAGAGGATATTTGTGGTCAACAGAGGACGTTTGTGGTCAACAGAGGACATTTATGGTCAACAGAGGACATTTGTGGTCAACAGAGGACATTTGTGGTCTACAGAGGACGTTTGTGGTCAACAGAGGACATTTGTGGTCAACAGAGGACATTTGTGGACCTATTATCCTTGTCGTACTCCGGGTGTGGGTACAGATAATAGGTTGAAAGGAAGACGACATACTTGCTCAGAGGTAATGGGAACATGGCAAGCATGAAGGTTTCTTCGACGGAGCCTTCCCACTCAGAGGTAATGAGGACATGGCAGGAGTGGGCTCAATGAAGAGGGGGTACATAGAACGACTCAGAGGTAGGAGAACGTGGAAGTTCTATGCGAGGGGGCGGTTTGTTTTTGGTGGAAGTGAAAACGACTCAGAGGTAATGAGGACGTGACCGTTTCAGAAATTTGTGGATCGATTACCCTTTTTGTGCACTGGGAGTACGGGTAGTGGATCATGAGGGAGGATCCCTTCCAGGAAGAAAGTTCAGAGGTATATTCATACGTGACTTACTATCTGAAAGAGTGACCAAAATGTGAGTTCAGAGGCACCAGCGGGTACATGACTAGATAATCTGGAGTAGATATGAGTTCAGCGGTACCGGGGGGTACAAAACTCACCAATCTAGGAAATTTGGAGGCGGAATGTGAGTTCAGCGGTACCGGGGGGTACATAACTCAATCATCAGGGTTTTTTTTTTTTTTTTTGGATGTCGTTTCGGACGTAATACTTCTTCAGGAAGTTGCCGTTGATGGGCAACATGAGCAAGTCTCAGTGTGAGCAGCCACATACTTGGCCAGCTCCAACTCTTCTTCAGCCACCCCCTGTGTAAATGCAGACTGAGAGGATGATTTGGGCAACTTGATCATCAGGGGTTCTGTTGGTGGAGTCGAGCGGGGAGTTGTTGGCAAACTAGCGACCCCCAGTTTGGTAGTTGATGTTGGACGGGGAGTTGTTGGCTCGCTAGAAGCCCCAGACTTTGCATCGGGGTGACGACCCTTCTTGGGAAGGCGTATCGTCATCGGCTTGTCGGAGGGATTGGGCTTCTCCGTTTGCGGCTGGCCGGCTCTCGGCAGCCTGATTGTCAGTGGCTCCGTTGTGGGTCTCGGCACTTGGCCGGACCTTGGCAGCCGGATTATCATCTGCTCTTCCTGTGCCGAGAGGCTGATCGCGTCCTTCCGCAGAGTGGCAGTAAGGGGTGCGGACCTTCCCGGTTTACGAGCTTGGAGGTGGATCGTCAGAGGCTCTTCTGTTCCTGTGGCCGTCTCGGTATGAGCTTGCACATCTTCTTCGACCAGGTGCTTCTTTGATTTTTCGTTCAGACAGGAGTCTGAGTAATAAGATTCGACCCCCTTGAAGGGATCGATATCAGCAAATTCCGTCCTCACGAAGCCATGCTTATCGACATATTTGAAACATTGGTACAGCGTGGAAGGCACGATCATGTAATCGTGTATCCAAGGCCGTCCCAGAAGGATATTGTAAGAAGTGTCGGCATCTATGACGTAGCAGGTGACTTCTGATTGGAGATCGCCAATCTGACATTTCAAGCGAATCTTTCCTATTGGGTAGCTCCTGCCCGAATTGAAACCGCTAATGGCGGTGCTTGTAGGCGTCAGGCGATGCATTGGAATGCGAAGATGATGTAGCAGACCCTTCGGAATGATGCTTATGGAGGACCCAGGATCAATGTGCATTCGGTCCACCTTTACGTCGCCGATGTATCCAGTGTAGTACAATGGGCGATCATGCAGGTTAGTTTTGATGAGCATATCCTGCGGAGAGAAGACGATATTGGGTATTGCACCTGTACACGCACTATCTTGGAGATCTGTAGGCTGATTATCTCCTGTGAGGTTGACCTGAGCCAAGTATGCGTCGGCATTTTGGAGCACCTCACTTAGAGCCGTGCGGACATCCTTCGAGAGCCTCAGGAGTTCATATAAAGATAATTTGGCCGGTGTATTGGCCAATTGAGCCAAGATGTCGAAGTTGTAGGGTCTTTCCAGCCCCTGAGGTGTCTCCTTTCGGAGGGATTTGTCGAAGCGGGTCTCTTTCGGCCTGGGTTTGTCGGTCGTTGAAGGCTGAGCCGGTCCCGGAGTATCAGTGTTTGTGGGCTGCTGATCATTAGTCGGATTCTCGGCCACTGGTTGGGCTTGTGCTCCAGATCGAGTAGTGACGGCTGAGACTTCCTCCTCCTCTGCCGAGGCGGTGCGGCATGATCTGACCTTTCCACTTTTCTTTTTAGAAGGTAAAGTGGGCTGAGTCACCTCGTGGACTAGGTCCGGATGGACCCACATGATTTCCCCTCGTGATGTGGTGAGGGGTACTAGGCCGGAAGTTTGATCACGGGCAGGCGGAAGATTAGTGATTTCCATCGTTGCCAGAGGGATGGGTATGACACCGTCTTGAGTCTCTGTTGGAGGGAAATTGCCGAATTGTACGGACACCATGTTGGCTGCTACGGTTACCTCTTCGAAGTCGATAGCCAGAGCGTTCGAATCGATGAGGTTCTGGATATACCATTTCAGTTGGTAGCAGTCGTGTGTAGCATGGTGGACGTAGCGGTGGTAATGGCAGAACTTCGGATTTTCCAAATCAGCCGGCCGAGGTTCCCGCCTTGGTGGAGGAAGCTGAATTCTATCTCGTTGTATAAGCATGTCCAAGATAGGCTTGACGTGGCCGTCTTCGAAAGAATAAGTGATTTGAGGCCATTGTTTGTCTGCTGGCTGTTGCTCGGGCTTCTGGGCTGTATCGGTCACCATGGCCTGCTTGCCTTTGTTGTCCCGGTTGTTGGAGGGGCTACCCCCATTGTCGTTGCTGGCGTTGGGACGCTTCCCCTTGTTCTCTCCCTCTGAGATATGCAACCCCAGTTGGCGAGCTTTCTTCAATCGTTCCTCGGCACTTGTAGCGCTGATGATAAAGGCCTTCCAGTCCTTGAATTAACTTTCGCCCATCCAGAGACTAATTGTTGGGAGTAGTCTCTTTTGGCAAATTTCAATCAAGGAAGAGTCCGAGTTGCCAGATGGTAACTTCATTGCGGTTTGACGAAACCGCTCAATGTAATTTTTCGTCAGCTCTTTCTCTCCTTGGACGACATCCATGAGGGTAGACATCGTGACGTCCTGCCCTACCTCATAGAACCTCTCCAAGAACAAGCGCTTGAAGCCAGCGAAGGAGTGGATGCAATTATCTGGCAGGTTGCGGTACCAATCGAAGGCGACTCCTTCCAGTGCCCCAATGAATAACCGTGTGAGGATGGCATCATCATGGGGCAGATGGTCGATAGTGACCTCAAAGTAAGTGATGTACCGGCTTGCTGAAGTCTTACCATCATATGGGTTGATATTGAACGGCTTATATCTTGGGGGAAAGGGCACATCCCTCCATTCAGCAGGGTATGGTTGCCGTATTCTGAGGTCTTGAGAATTTTCTCGGGCGTGGAACATCGCTCGAAGCTCCTGAACCTCTCTCCTTACTTCTCGGGCCTCATCTGTCGCGGTAGGGGTCGTTATCTCGGGAGCATTATTGCCCGGGTTTGGTGCCGTTGAATTTGAATCTATGTTGTTCGCGGGACCCGTACTTATCTGACCAGGTGTCACTCCCTGCAGAGTAGGAAGCGCTGCTTTGATCTCGTCTACAGACTTGACCAAGGCGTGCAGTATGGCCTCCAAAGTGTCGATACGTTGGCGATCGTCAGAACCACCTTGGCTGTTGTCCGTCATGAATACCGTCCTCACGTGAGGAGTGACAGAAGGAGAGGTGGCGGACATGCCCTCCGAGTCATACTCATGCATCGAGAAATCATCAGGATATGCGGGGATGTTCTCTTCAGGTTCGGACTTGGAAGGAACAGTACCCCCAGCTTCAGAGCTTGCTTCGTTTAGGACGTCCTCGGGGACGTCGGTATCTGTTGTATCCGTCGGAGGATTTGCTTCCTCCAGTCCGTCTTCTTGGAATGTCGGGTTGTCGTGGAGGTTTGGAGGAGTGCTACCCCCAGTTCCGACGACCCCCAATGACGTAGACGACGAACTTCCTACTACAGCAGTTTTCGTCTTTGAACGGGTGTGTTGGAATACTCCAGTAGAGGATAATCCTTTAGACGACGGCTTCTTAGCTGCAATAGTTGACACCTTTGGGCTGGAGATGCTTGTCTTCTTCCCTCTCCCCTCAACGGGGACTTTCCGCACGGAATTGCAGGAGGCAACGGGAGGTGCCTCGTCTTCCGAGCTCGGATGTTGTAATCTTTGGAAGACGGATGGCCGGTCTTCCGTTACTGCCGTGTTGTTGCAACAGCAGTTGACGATAATCTGGGTGCAGTGACGTCCCTGTGAGGACTCTCTGCACGCTGAGGCTCCTTCTCTTTCCTTGCGTTTGTGGAGGATAGCTTCACGCAGGTCAGAGGAACCACTTTGTCCGTTTGCCGCCGGGGGCTGGACTCGAGTGGTTTTATACAACTTCCCGTCAGAGGCCCGCGTGATACTCAGCGGGACGCCCCGATAGTCAGAGGTTGGGGCAGCTGTCTGGACTTGATGAGCCCGCGCTGCCCTAGACTTTTTCTTTTTAGCACTTGTGGGTGCGTAATAGGAAGAGTCCACATTAGGTATCACAGAGTCTGGATTTTCATCCAGAAAGTGATCAGAGTTAGGACCGCATGAGAGTCGGTCGAAAACTGATCGAGAGAAGTGTAGTAGAGACGCTATGCGGCTAGCGTTGGGTACCGTGCAGGCTATCTGCATGCGACTGTCTTCTGTTGTGGGACGAGTTCTTATGCGGTTAGGAGTCACGGCCGTGCAGGCTGTCCGCATGCGGTTGGCATCTGTGGCCGTATGGGTTTTCTGCAAGCGGTTGACTTTACTAGCCGCATGAATCTCATCCATACGGTTGGGAACTGTAGCTGCATAAGTTATACGGCTGACAGAAGTGGCCGCATGAGTTTTCTTCATGTGGTTGACGGTTGTGGCCGCATGGATTTTCTTTCTGCGGCTAATACCCCTCTGCGATTCAGGTTGAGCAGAGACCCTCTTTGCCCCTGCAAGTCCAGCATCATAGTGTTTTCTTCTGCTGGACTTGGGGACAGCAGAGGTGTCTGCGATCTGAAGTAGGGCCGCAGGAGAGTCTTTCTCGCCGTCTTGAGCGACCGAGGGTATCCCATCGAGGGCTTGGGGAGGAGCAAACGACTTTGGCCTCTACTCTTTGCGAGCCTTCGTGGTGCGGGTGCGTTTCTGGACCGGGCCAGCGCTGCCTTCAGAGAGCATCTCTTCGAACGCCTGTTGGTCGAAGCGGACGACCATCTTCTGTTGTGTGGAGCCAAGTTTGGCTGCATCCGATTGCGTCACCAACTCCTCAGCCGTGGAGAAGTTAATCCCCAGCAGAGTCGCCATTGTGTTTGCCATTGATTGTAAAAGAACAGAACAATTATCGGAGGACTGAACTTAGACTCATAATACAAACTCGTTCGTACAAAGAAAGTCTAGGGACGAAAACCTAGGTACAGCAGACTAAGTACGATTGTTTATTTTTGATTCTGGGGGTGACGATAGAGGCTCGGGAAAGCGACGGCCGCTCTGCCTTACTCCTTGGACGATCGGTATGCAGCCTTGGCTCGGGGAAGATCTGCTCGGCGTTGACGAAGAAAGGCTCTTCTTACTCTCCTCGGGTTGCTCTCCTGGCTTCTCTCTCTCTGTGATTATCAAGAAAAGAGGGAGCTCTCTCTGTGTATATCTCTCTCTTCTTTTTTTTTTATTCTTTTTGTTGCCGACCTCTTTTACATGGGAATGATGCTGGCTATTTATAAGAGTGGGGTAGGATCATTAGGGTTTGCTGATGATTATCTGTTTGGAATGTCGGCGCTCCTTCATTCTATCTGGGCCCTTGATCTTGATCATAATGAATCTCGGCCACTAATGCGGATAGCACCAAATCTTATGAGCAGTTAATGCTGACTGCTTTAAATCTTCGTGATTGATTATGCCAATATTTGATTGCTCGCCACGTGTCCTATTGGCTTGATGATAAATGATATGCCCTGATCTCGGCAATTATGATGATGATGTCGAATATTCTCGTTGGGATTCTGTTGCATCTTCAGTGCCACATTTTTTTAATTGATGATCCTGCCAGGGCCGCATAGGGTGACCAACACTTGAACCGCAGGGGGATACTCCTCGTGAGCCGCATGAGTCAATGCCTCATCGAGCCGCAGGGGACGAACTTTCCGTGAGCCGCATATGCATAATCTTTGCGAGCCGCAGGGGACGATCTCTCCATGAGCCGCATATGCATAGTTTTTGTGGGCCGCATGAATTAGCGTGGTGTTGAGCCGCATAGACCGGGCTATGGGTGGACCGTATATGGCAAATTTTTGTTAATCATATTAGAGTGACTCCTCAATGAGCCGCATGAAGCTGTTCTCTATCCGAGCCGCATGAGACTTTTGCCACGTGGCAATCTAGGATTTTTTTGTCAGATCGGGTCAGAGATTTTCTTCTTTTCCCGAAGAGTCTGTCATTATGGCAGAGCCATTATGATACTTTATGTCAGAGACAGCCGTCGAGTCGTATCAGAGCATTAAATGAGGCCATTACTCCAGTGGCCAACTGTGGAGGGGGTCACACGTGTCGTCAATTGAGCCGCATATTCCTGCTGAACCGCATTCATCCCCGAGCCGCATGAGTCTGAGGGTCTTCTTTTGGGCCGCATAGGACAACTCCAGTATGAGCCGCATAGACTTGCTACCCAAAACCGCATGGGCCATTTATGCCTTTATTCCAATATTTTCCATGCTTCTACAGCAGGGACCACCGATACAGCAGCAACAACATAGACCACCCCAACATCACCAAGACAGAGGCTAGCAGCAATACCAGGCTAGGCCGCATCATAGAAACCAACAAGGAGGCCGAGGACAGGCATTCAACTTGTCCTTGGAAGAGGCATTGGCACGGGAGATGTTGTGGTAGGTAACATTCTCGTCGCCTCATATCCCGCGGTAGCATTATTTTATTCGGAAGCATCACATTCATTTATATCTGCACGATTTACGACACGACTAGGAATGGAATTCGAGATATTGCCAGAGAGATTGAATATACTCAATGGTAATGGGCTCGTAGGAGTTAGTAGAATTATTCTAGCATGTCGAGTCGTAGTATGTGGGCGATCCTTACCCGCCAAGTTGATAGAATTTCCTATGGGTGATTTTGACATTATTTTGGGCATGGACTGGCTGAAAGACAGTCATGCAACAATAGATTGCTATAGAGGAAGTGTATCTTTTGATATTCTAGGCATGGAGCAGTTTACCTTAGTCAGATCAGAGGTAGACCAACAAAAAGGAGTCGTAGCGGCATTGGAAGAAGTTCAAGTCCCGAAAGTAGTTGAAGAGTTTCTTGACGTATTTCCTGAAGAACTTCTAGGTCTACCACCTGTAAGAGATATTGAGTTCGGCATAGAATTGACACCTGGAACTAAACCGATTTCTGATCAAGTTTACAGAATGTTGGATTCAGAGCAGGCCAAATTGAACCAACACATATAAGAACTGAAAGCGAAGAAGTTCGTTCGAGCCAGCGAATCACCATGGGAGGCACCAGTGGTACTTGTAGGAAAGAAGGATGGGTTAACAAGATTGTGTATTGACTACAGAAAGCTTAACGCGGTAACAGTGAAGAACAAGTACCCATTACCAAGGATCGATGAGTTGTTTGATTAGTTGAGCAGAGCAAGAGTTTTCTCCAAGATAGATCTTCGGTCAGGATATTATCAAGTTAGAGTTCGAGAAGAAGATATTCCCAAGACAGCATTCAGGTCAAAATACAGGCATTACGAATTCCTAGTTATGTCGTTTGGTTTGACCAATGCTCCAGCAATATTTATGGATTTGTTGAACCGCGTCTTTATGCCATACTTAGATAAATTTGTCGTAGTGTTCATCAACGACATTCTCGTATACTCAACAAGTGAAGAAGAGCATGAAGATCACCTTAGAAAAATTTTACAGGTTCTGAGAGAGAACCAGTTATACGCCAAGCTCAGTAAGTGTGAGTTTTAGTCGGATCACATTTCATTATTGGGGCACATCATATCAGGGGCTGGAGTAGCAGTGGATCCAAGAAAGTGGAAGCGGTAGAAAGTTGGCCAATTCCTAAGACCGTAGCAGATGTGCGAAGTTTTTTGGGATTGGCAGGATATTACAGAAAGTTCGTATCAGACTTTGCAAGAATCTCAGCACCCATGACCCATTTGACATGAAAGGATGTACCATTTGTCTGGTCGACAAAGTGTCAGGCATCATTTGGAAACTTGAAACAGAAGTTGATTTTGGCACCTATTCTTACATTACCAGTTGGACCCGAAGGTTTCACTGTATACTGTGACGCATCAGGAAAATGACTTGGATGTGTCCTAACGCAGCATAGAAAGGTGATAGCGTATGCGTCAATGCAAATTTGAGACCATGAGAAGAATTATCCAACTCACGACTTGGAGTTTACAGCAATAGTATTTTTTTTTTGAAGTTATGTATGTTTTCCATAAATAAATTCCTTTATTTATTATGTATCTGGGAAAATTACAACTGTGGGAATCTGATCTAGAAGACGATCACTTTATCCCTTGGACTATGCGAAGAAGAAAAGCTCTCAAAATTTTGACAGTAGATAACTATCTATCAGTACCATGAATGAGAAAAAGAACTCTATTTATAGAGTCGAAAATAATAACTGAAAAGATAACTGTCTTCACAGTCTGTGCTTAGTTAAAAATCACGCAGGATTTAACATACGCAAGACTGTGAGCAGTTACTGGACGTGGCCTGTAACTGTTGGACACATGGCAATCATGCATGAGTCGTGTGCAAGTTACAGGACACGCAGGCGAGAGATCAGTGGCATGGCTGCCACGTACTCCAATTTGATGAAATCCACGCAGACTTGTTGAAGACGAAATCCACGCAAACTCGGGATAGAAAGCTTCAAAATCTATGCACACTTGGGGCAAGAAGCTTCAGAATCCACGCAGACTTGATGAAGAAAACTTCAGAATCCACGCAGACTTGAGGAAGAAAACTTCAGAATCCACGCAGATTTGAGGGAAAACTCAAAATACACGCAGACTTGGGATAGAACTGCCAACTGTCTTGATTTGGCGTGCCTCAACTGACACAAAATCTCTGACAGTGATTGCTTTTGTCAGTCGCATTAAATGACTAGAAGCTCTTTTGGTACGCCAACTTGACAAAGGTTGAGTCTTGCTGAAGAAGATTTCGAAAATCATGCAATAGACGGCTGTGATCTCTCAAATTCTGTGCATACGTAGCATACGAAGAGACATTCTTCGACTGTTGTGCTGTCAGTCATAATTACTCTCTGACAAATGATGAGCTGTCTCCCCAGCATAATTTATAAATATTGTCTGGATCAACTAAGCGTAACTTTTGACTCTGTCCTGATCAACTCAGCGTGACTGTCATTTTTAAAGGCCTACAAGACCCCCTTCAAAGTTTTCGAAAAATTGAAAAGACTTCAAAATTTTCGAAATACTTTGAAAATAAGATGATAAAATGAAATCAGTCACGCTGAGATGACTTCAAAAAGATATTTTTGGAAGTCGGAAAGACTTCGAAGTTCTTTGAAAATATCCAAATGAACTTATTAAATGTCATGATGACTCTTCATTTTCCGAGACTGATTACATCCAGTTTATGGTGGAATATGAACCACCGGCGAGCTCTGTTATATAAACAGGGAGAAGATTCATTTTTAATCTTCATCTTACGTCAACATGACACCAAAGGAGAAAGCTGAGGAAGAAGCACGCAAGTTGGGCTTTTATTCCCATGGTGACCCCACTTTTGGGGGTGAAGAGCCAGAGCCCCTTGTCTTCGAACTCAAAGATGATCCCTTGCAACTAGCCAAGAATTTCTTGAGCTATTTTGGCTTGGATGGCTCGTCCTCTTCTAGTGGGCACAGCCTCATAGAGCAGCGTGAAGTGTTTAAGGCTCTGTTGCACCGTTTGGGAGTTAGGAGCGTAGAAGAACTAGGTACCAAGCTCAGTCGCTCTGGAAAATAGAGCGTGTCTTTTGTGCTTTTGCTGCACTCTTTTTGTTTTGTCTTTTGTAAGGCCGTCAGTGCCTGTCTTGAAGAATAAAGTACAACTTCTGTGTTTAATCTGCGTGCATTAATGAAGAATATTAATTAGCACCCTTTGACTATTTCCAATGTTGCTCTGTCTTCCAAAGCACACGTGACACTCATTCCACGGTTTACGAGCGCTATTTATGCGGATCTTTTCCAAGAATAGACTTGTACTTTGCCCTTTAAATAGATAGAAGAGTTTCACAGATACTCATCTCCCATTCTTCTTCTTCTTCTCTGAGAATGAAATTTTTGGGAGATTTCACTCTCAAACAGGAAAGCAATATTTTCTAATGTTCGACTTCTGCGCACTGTATCAAACATGAGTTTGCCAATCCTTAGCACCAAACTTGAAGGTAAGTCAATGTAATACGTGTACTATTTTTGCTGTTTGAAGATAAGCTTTATGTTTCTGATTTGAACAATACACGCCTGTCTCTGTTTGATAAATGCACGCTGAATGATTTCTGTTGATCTAATCTTTTTCTTCTTAATGCTTTCTGCAGAAACTTGGCTGAAAATTTTCTTCAGAATTGGCATTGGGGATGTGGATGTTGTGGAGAATATCCTGCTGACATCTACATCAGGGAGCTCATACGCTTTTGACGCGTAAATCAGACAACTCAGAACTCTTCGTGGGATAGAAGGGTCTTCCTCAGATGGTAGGAAGAGCCTTTATACACGAGAGTTGGATGGTGGAGTCAACTCTACTACCGAGAAATCGGGTAGTAGAGTTCCTTTCACGGGAGAACTAGGAATTGTATCCCAAGGTTGGATACATTCATGTTTCCTCTGAAAGGTAGCTCCTAATCTACCAGTTGTATTGGCAGCACCACGACTTCGGGCTGCCACACTCTGTGGTTCTCCTCTCGTCTGAGAGAGAAGACCAGAGTTTGATTCCTGCTGATCTGGTCGTGACTGGGACCCAGACAGTCAGGAACTGCCACCAACAACGAACCTGACGGAGAAGATCCAAAAGAAGAAGATAGATCTCTATTAGGTTATCGTTGTGGTGTAGAATGAAAATCCAAGATTTGTAATAGATTTCCATTATGATTTGTAAGAAAGTCTAAGAAAATATAATAGACTTTTTGTGGTGAAATGAGAATGGAAATGATAATTCTTCTATGCTCAATGATTTGTATTTATGGATGAATTGTGGACATGATAGATAATAAAATCATCTTTTCTGTTTTAGAGTATATGATATTATCAGAGGTATTATGGACGTGATAATATGTAGGAACTCAAAAGAAAATAGATTAATTTCTATGCAGAGGTCAAAAATGAGCAAGTAAATTCGGAATTGATTCAGAGGTTATGAAAACATGATCAATAACGAATCCCCACTTAATAATATGATAGAAGATCATGAACGGACGAATAAATGAACGGATGAACCGTCAGATGAACGCAATTAATGGATGGATGAACCGTCGGATGAACGTGACGTTTCATTATTTGTAGAACTTCTGCCTATAAATATAGCAGAAATTTGACAAGTACGAACACTTCTTCTTTCAAACATAAAAATGTCGTCTGAAGAAGCATCCAAGAAAACTGGAATTGCCTCAAAGGTTCAGAAAGGCACTGAAGAACACCCTGCTGATCCAGTTCAATCGAAGAAAACGGAAGCAGGTGAAGGTTCGTCTGCACCCAAGCCACCAAGGGACATTCTGGATTTCCTGCTCGAACCAGGAAAGACTGAAGAAGAAGAAGCCATGAGGATGGCTATTTGCAAGTTCCTCGTGGGTTCTAGCAAGGAGGTTCTCGACTCTTTTGCTGATCACGTCTTCGAGAAGGACGGCAGTGGCCCACATCCAAATGTAGAAAAGGATGATAGTGATCTTCTTTAATATCATGTATCATCATTCATGATAAAAATAAAATAAAAATTTTATTTCTAAACATGAAACTGTCTGATGATTACAAGCATTTACATTTATACATAGTACTTTTTAAGGAATTTGCCGTTAATAGGCATCAAAACTTTTCGACCATCCAATTCTGAGAGTTGATAAGCTCCATTTGAGAAAACTTTGCTCACAATATAGGGTCCTTCCCACTTTGCGTCAAATTTGCCCTTGCTCATATGAGTCATAGTCATAGGACGTCTGACTATTAGAACAAGTTCTCCTTTTTGATACGCCCGAACTCTGACTTTCTTATTAAAAGCTCTTGAAATTCTAGCTTGATAGAATTCAATATTCTGTTGAGCAGATAATCGCTTTTCATCCAGAGCTTCCAATTCTTGAAGTCGAAGACGATCATTATTTTCTGCAGTGAGTTCATTAGCAATTGCTATCCTTAAAGAAGGAATTTGAATCTCTAATGGAAGAACAGCCTCGCAACCATACACCAGAGAGAAGGGTGTACATTTAGTAGCATTACGAACTGTAGTACGATAAGCCCACAAACATTCACCAAGCTTCTCACTCCAATTACGTTTGTTAGTAGAGACAAACTTCTTTAGGAGTTTGATGATGGTCTTGTTGAAAGCTTCTGCTAATCCGTTAGCTGCTGGATTATATGCGGTAGAAGCCACATTGTTGATCCGGTGATCGTCACAGAATCGAGTAAACTTCTGACTGACGAACTGTGGTCCGTTATCATGGATAATGCGTCGAGGAACACCAAATCTGTAGATGACGTGGTGCTTAATAAAGCTAATGACATTGGATGTCTTAACTTCAGACAAAGGAATGGCTTCGGCCCATTTGGAGAAGTAATCGGTTATTGCAAGAATAAACCGATGACCCTTGGATGACGGCGGATTGATCGGACCAATAATGTCCATGCCCCAAGCTTCGAAGGGCCATGATGCTGCCGTCGGATGTAAGAACTCCGAGGGTTGATGAATAAAATCCGCATGGATTTGACAAGCTTTACACTTCTTTGCATATTCGATGGCATCTGATACCATAGTGGGCCAATAATAACCCATACGTCGAATACGGTCTTGAAGTTTTGGTCCTGGCTGATGCGCTCCACAGATTCCATCATGTGCTTCACGAATAATTTGTTGAGCCTCGTCACCGGCAACACATCGGAGAAGTAAACCATCATAGGCTCGACGATATAAGGTCTTTGTTGTATGATTATAATAGAATCGGAATGATCGTCGTCTGATAGATGCTGCTTCACTTGGATCATCTGGAAGAATATCATACAATACGAAATCTAAGAAAGGAAGTCTCCAATCCGTATCCGTATTTTGATTCTCGGCCGAATTACTGAAGATGAATTCCATGCTAGAATCAGATGAAGATGATAAAGATTTACGACTAAATCCAAATCCTCTTGTTGTGTTGACGTCATGAGATGTTGATTCTTCAATGTCAACTGGAAGTCCTAGGGTTAGGTTATTTTCCAGATGAAATAATTCTCGATTGCGAACAATAATCATTTGTTGCTGTCTAATTGGGATAGCCAACACTGCTGCAAGATTAGCTAGAGCATCAGCTTCTGTGTTACATGCTCGTCTAACATGTTCAATGAAGAATACTTCAAACGAAGAAGCCATAATTATAGCTGATCTATGATAAGGAACCAGATCTTGATGGCGGACTTCATAAGTACCCCTTATCTGATTGACAATGAGTTTAGAGTCTCCGTACGCCTCCAAATGTTGAATATTTAGATGTTTAGCGAGTTGAAGACCAATAAGTAATGCATTGTACTCAGCTACATTGTTTGAACATGGCTGATCGAGAGAATAAGCTCTTTGGATAGCAAGACCTTCTGGTGATACAAGAACGATTCCAACTCCAGCGACAATATCACCATTAGGACCTATCCTCGAAGCTCCATCAAAGAATAGACGCCAAGTAGGATCTTCTTCAGCAATTTGGTTTGAATCTAGGACTTCATCTGGAATTTCGTCATAGAGTTTTGAATCTTCTGGAATTGAATGAGCAGCCAGAAAATCAGCTAAAGCTTGTCCTTTGACTGACTTCTGAGGAATATAATGCATGTCATACTGAGCAAGTAGGATTCTCCAGTTAGCTAATCGAGAATTCAAAACACTAGGTTTCTTCATCATGATCCGTATAGGATTGATCCTGGAGATGACATGAATAGTCTGGCTGTCACGATCCGCACCCGGTTTTCGGATACGAGACGTGTCCAAGCCAGCCTACGCCACAGAGTCGGCGGTAGAACACTGTCAAGCCCGCAAGAAATAAATGCTCAAGAAATCACATTTGATGCTCATTCACAACTCTACATTTATTACAACATTTGTACTTAAAGAAAATACAAGATTTACAGTTAATGAAATTGATACAATTGCTTTCTATTTCTAGGTCGGTCTCAGCATACCCAAGTTCTCCCAGTGCTAAGAGTGATCGCGGCTAAACCTAAAAAATGTTGGTTATCCAGTCAGGATTGGAACAAGTACACAAACCGACGGCAATGCAAAACACAATAGAATTGACAAGACATGAAAATAGCATATGAGAGATGAAAACTGTAAGATAACTAATGTCATAGCACGATAGAGAAGTAAGCAAGGAAAAACTAATAAAAGACATCTATCTAGGTGGTGTGAAATATCTGTTTCAACATGTGAACGGCTAGGGGGTAAATAAGGCACACTGCACGTGTCGTGTGCAGCGGCTAGCATTCACGAGAGACACTGGGATAGTTCTGGGTAGTCCACATGTATACTAAGATATTTCCCCTCCCGACTACTCTGTGTGACGAGCGTGTCAACAAGCAGCAAGATATATGTATAGACATGAAATAAAAAGACTACTATGAATCAGAAAGCAATCAGAAAGTGCACTTGCCTGAGGTCCTTAGCTGGAGAAACCAATACTATACCACACAATGAGCCACAATCAATCAACACATGCAAAAGTCTTCGGATGCTGAAATAAACATTACCAACGTTCTCAGAATAGTCAAATTAGCTAGGATTGCCTGTCCTTAAGTCTAATTCTGGACACAGGGGCAAAACGGTAATTTCGAACAAAAACGATGTCCGTCGTTGGACCCGCTTTGCACCGAAAAGCATGCCAAGGTCAAAGGTTTCTAAAGTCGTCAAACTATATGTCTACGGATCCAGTTTTCCTATACGAACCCAACCGTATGTCCAAAGTTGGATTCCGGCGGACCGTACACAAAATCGCCCGTTGAGTGGAACCGTGGGGCCCGCAAAACGACGTCGATTTCAACTGTCTCAGAATCGGACCAAACTTGGCATGCAGTACCAGAAAAATGATACGGTCCTGTTGGCGCAAGTTTCGTCTCGATCTGACTAGCGTGCACAAAGTTATGACTGAATTTGCATTGGGCGGATACGGGGCGATTTCGACGGATACGCGTCGAATTCGTCGCGCACACGCGACCAATTTGAATTCTGTCAAAGCCCACACGACCACGAAGCTGTTATGCAGCTTTCGATGCCTTCGGTGCGCGACCACGTCGTCCGGAATGGCGTGACGCACGTCGTGTGGAGCGATTTTATTATTTTTAAAACAGATTTTTCCCGAACTTTGGAGTTAATTTAACAGCAATATAATCGATGAAAAATAAATCTATAAACAGGGTTTCCATCTCGTATATGTTGTCAAAATTTACCTTCAAATGGTTTTTTCGAAATCGTGCATGGTTTGGGATAAAACTGGCCGCAAACTAGAGTATTTGGACTGGTCCTTCTGTCCTGTTTGGGACAGATTTTCGCCAATATTCGGACTCGTTTTACGAGGCACATAATGTAAAATAAATCGAAGCATTTGAAGGGTGTCGGGGTTGGTTAGATTGGTAACATACCTGAACAATCGGCTCGACAAACCGTCGAGCGATCGGGGAGAACTCTCTGCGCGAAGTCGGCTATTCCACCCGTCACCGCTGCTGCTTCTCTGTTTAGTATCCGCGCGCAGTTGTCGGCAGCGGTTCCCGGCCGTGGCTCGGCTGGTCGACGACGGCCGGCCCATAGCGGGGCGTGCGCGCGAGAGCAGGGAGGGGGCGCGATGTCAGGGGATGGGGAGAGCAAGGGTTCGATCCTCTCAATTTTATAGTCCACGAATCAGCGGGTTCCGCTCGGTATACGCAAGTTTGGGGTCGGCCTAGGAAGGACCTGGGCTGAGCTCGTTTTGAGGAAAAGTTTAAGTTGGTTATTCACTTCTAAGCCCCTCTCTTTTCGTTTATTTCTCGGCAGTGGGGAGCAAAGTCTGGGCTCGGGTTTGGAGAGCAGGGGAGGGCTTGAATGGTTTTATTTCTTTGATCAATCATTAGTTTTGCATGAACAGTACTACATGGTTGGCCATGTATTTGACCAAGTGAGCTTAAGGCTGATGGCAACCAACTATCACCTGGACTAAGCTGATGCACGATCACATGCTTGTATTTTGTTGTTGCAACAACTTGCAACTTAATATATATAGTAATGAATTGAATTGCAACTTAATATATATATACATATGTATACATTTATTTATACACGTCCTTATTTATATAAATGCACACACACATATATAATTATATATTTTATATGAAAACACACACACGTATAAACTTATATATATTCGTATACATATAAATCTATATACACACATATATATTTTTTTATTATAATATCCACTTATATACGTATATTTATATCAATATACACATATATTTAATATGTATCTATATATTCAAACACACATATATTTAATATACATTATACACGTAAAATATATATATGCACCCATACACCTTTGTACATATACATATTAGCTATATATACACATACATATTATATTATTCTTTTGATAAAGAATAAAATTAATAATAGCAAATAATGGTAAATAGTATATATTTATTAACCACAATAATAATATTATTAGTATTACATAACTTCAATAAAACAATAATGAATTTCAATAAGCCAATAATTTATTATTTATAAAATCTAAAAATTATCATTTAAATAAAATAATTAATAATAAAAATATATTTTTAGAATAATCCGGGAAGGGGAGCTACAAATCTACCCACCTTAAAAATAATTTCGTCCTCGAAATTTCAATTCATAACATTTTTTAAAATTTAAAGTCTAGTATTCCCTTAATCTCCTCGAATTTAATTTCTTAAAAAAAACTTATGGTCTTCTCTAGTCATTGGGTATTTACGAAATCTCGAGGACTTCTACCCACCTTTGGTCACACTACTCTCCAAGACATGGTCACTAAAACTTTATAATCCTCCAACTACTTGCTAAAATTTCTACAATTAGAGATCTACTGCTTATGGCCTCTATAATCCTCCTCTATCTATCAAACATCCCAGAATCTGACAAGCAACAAATTTACACAAGCAGCTAAGAAATATTGCTAAATTCTAATAGGCGTGATCATTCGTCACTCTACAATGGGGAGGACAGGAAGATAAGGAAAAAAAATAATCGAGGGAGAATAAGAAGTTTCTAGAGCGGTAGAGAGTATCCAATGATGTCGACAGAAAGAAAGTTTATAAGCCCTTGACTTATTTGCTAAATGTGCTACTCTAATCCAGTCACCTACTAAATCGAAGAGCCTTTCGTTTCTTAGAGTGGCCTGCCATCCATGCAATATAGAAGTCTCGTTCTCAAAATTCTAACTCAAACAAGGTTTCATAACAGAACTGAATTTGAGAAATCAAGATTGTGGTCTAAGGGGTTCTCTATTTGGACATCAGTCGTTGTTTGGATGAACATTGGGTTCCAATCTACGTGGACTAGACAAGATCCCAATAATAGAACTATTCCTACTAGATTAGAGTATCCTAGAATAGGGTTCCTTCCAAGTGGTTGAGCTAGTTGCTAGTCGGGTTGGTTAGCTAGGTCTCTCAAGCCAAAATGCACCTTCAGTGACTTTTGTGTTTAAGTAGCACATGAGGCCTCAATTGGGTGGCACACTTGTGGCATGTGCGTAGTAGGCTTCGGGTAGATCACAACCATATATTGGGTCAAAAGAATTGAATCAAGGTTGAGGTTCTAGTGGGAGTCGGAAAGTATAATGGTATTACGGTAAAGGTTATAGCTAGTCCTTTTAACCTGAAAGTCGTATCATAAAAATAGAGTACAAGGGGACGGGTTTGAGTGGGACATTGTATACCTAGATGAAGGTGGACTCGTCTAGATCTTGCATGTGAAATTTGTTGGAAGATAACAGCTGGTCTCGTGCTCCGAATATTAATGGTACGGTCGGGAACACAAAAGGATCTAAATAAAAAGTGGGAGTCCAAGGGCACTAATAATCATCCTAGTGGAAATTACTCTAATCACTCGGTAGTCCTGGTATATTCTAAAATTTTAGAAGGCTGGCGGTCTACCCACCTTAGAAGCTAGGCTATGGTTTTAGGAATAATAAGGTTAGAAGAATTTCAAAGTTTGGATATTGTACCTCGACCTTGGTCAATGAAGAACAAGGCACAGCGTAATGGGATACGGTGGATATAAGTCAAGCCAAGGGTCGTTCCTCAATTTCAGATGGCTAGAAGGTCCCAATAGTAGCTTGAAGGTCGAGAGGAGAACGAGTAACTCAAGGCAAGGTTCTTGTCACAGGACTGGACGATGGCAGCTTCACTGGTGTATATCACTATTATAGCCATAGGGATACTCTATCTCTATCTATCAATTGCGAGCTTTCGTCTTTCCAATCAGCGAAAGACAAAACAATGAAGGGTTCAAGGGAGATGTCACTGAACACAATTACGTGATTCAAAGGCGAATGTATATTTCAAGAGAAATTGTCAAAGCAGTCGCGGATGATATCCTAGAGACATCTACATCTCAATCCACGTAGAATAATTAAATAAAAAGTGAACCAAATGCATCATGGTTGATCAGACCGTAATACAATAATTCTGATTAGACAGTATGTTAGCTGGCGTCCCCAATAAACATGTGTCTTGAATCAAGCTCGATAAAAGAGTGAGCTTGCAAAACTAGGCTGTAATAGCAACATTGGTCAAGAGAGTCAAAAATATAAAATATGTGAGTTTTTTGAAAGTAGTCACAAGTGGTTCGAGTTTTGAGAGAATCAAAACCTTACCTGGTGTTCTTGCTTATACAGTCTTCCTACGATCTTACTATCCCTAAAGTCTTAGTCAACTAATAGGTTATGGAACTCTAAATTCTATATTCTAGGTAGATTCTTGGTTCTGTGATTCAATTGTGATAGGCTATCTGGTACCCTACCTTACATTGACACAAGGGTATCTAAGATCTAAGAGGTCAACTACGACATAATTTTAGCAATGTTCTATAACCTATGGTCTTCAAAAATGATTTTATTTCTATGGGTTGTGCTTCGCCAGTGCGCTGCTGGCTGCAGTGAACCCACATCTCCACTCTCAGATAATTGACGACAGTGCGCTGCTGTCTAACCATTCCCTTAACTATATCCGTAAAATTTAAGGGCTTCTAGAGGTTCAAACAGGTTGACTAAAAATAAAGTGTAGGTACTTGTCCTATCAGTCACAATACTTAGAATAAAACATGGAGAAAATATCTAAGGACGAAAGCAGTACAAACATACTAGTATCTGCCTCACAAATATTTCAATGGTTAAGGGAAAATCTTGAATCAACCTACCTCAAGATTCGCGTATGAATAATAGATTCAGAAATTATAATCTAACTTCTTACAGCAAAAGAGAATTCAAAATAGATAATTCTAACTTAGGGTGTATGATTTATATCTAATGAAGCAACAAAAATTAAACAGTTTATCAAAATTAACGCCAAAATTTTCGGCAAGTCTAACATACCAAGCGAATAGTATATTCGCCTTGGATCACATTGTTGTACCAAAAGTAATAGTGTACCTATAGAGATCTAGCAAGTTATCTAAATTGTATGGCCTAATTAATAACCTTAACTACCCAACGGTCAATTTAAACAAGGGACTCCTAGTCCTAATCATTCTCTTAAATCATTTTAATCCTAGTTTGTGAATGAGCAATTCTTGGTTGCAGGCTTGCAATAGTACGAATGGCGTACCATCATGAGTTCGCAATCTCTTGCAAAAACGGACCTGTATGGGCCACCACAAAAACTTGTCACGATCCGCACCCGATTTTCGGATACGAGACGTGTCCAAGCCAGCCTACGCCGCAGAGTCGGCGGTAGAACGCTGTCAAGCCCGCAAGAAATAAATGCTCAAGAAATCACATTTGATGCTCATTCACAACTCTACATTTATTACAACATTTGTACTTAAAGAAAATACAAGATTTACAGTTAATGAAATTGATACAATTGCTTTCTATTTCTAGGTCGGTCTCAGCATACCCAAGTTCTCCTAGTGCTAAGAGTGATCGCGGCTAAACCTAAAAAATGTTGGTTATCCAGTCAGGATTGGAACAAGTACACAAACCGACGGCAATGCAAAACACAATAGAATTGACAAGACATGAAAATAGCATATGAGAGATGAAAACTGTAAGATAACTAATGTCATAGCACGATAGAGAAGTAAGCAAGGAAAAACTAATAAAAGACATCTATCTAGGTAGTGTGAAATATCTGTTTCAACATGTGAACGGCTAGGGGGTAAATAAGGCACACTGCACGTGTCGTGTGCAGCGGCTAGCATTCACGAGAGACACTGGGATAGTTCTGGGTAGTCCACATATATACTAAGATATTTCCCCTCCCGACTACTCCGTGTGACGAGCGTGTCAACAAGCAGCAAGATATATGTATAGACATGAAATAAAAAGACTACTATGAATCGGAAAGCAATCAGAAAGTGCACTTGCCTGAGGTCCTTAGCTGGAGAAACCAATACTATACCACACAATGAGCCACAATCAATCAACACATGCAAAAGTCTTCGGATGCTGAAATAAACATTACCAACGTTCTCAGAATAGTCAAATTAGCTAGGATTGCCTGTCCTTAAGTCTAATTCTGGACACAGGGGTAAAACGGTAATTTCGAACAAAAATGATGTCCGCCGTTGGACCCGCTTTGCACCGAAAAGCATGCCAAGGTCAAAGGTCTCTAAAGTCGTCAAACTATATGTCTACGGATCCAGTTTTTCTATACGAACCCAACCGTATGTCCAAAGTTGGATTCCGGCGGGCCGTGCACAAAATCGCCCGTTGAGTGGAACCGTGGGGCCCGTAAAACGACGTCGATTTCAACTGTCTTAGAATCGGACCAAACTTGGCATGCAGGACCAGAAAAATGATACGGTCCTGTTGGCGCAAGTTTCGTCTCGATCTGACTAGCGTGCACAAAGTTATGACTGAATTTGCATTGGGCGGATACGGGGCGATTTCGACGGATACGCGTCGAATTCGTCGCGCACACGCGACCAATTTGAATTCTGTCAAAGCCCACACGACCACGAAGCTGTTACGCAGCTTTCGATGCCTTTGGTGCGCGACCACGTCGCCCGGAATGGCGTGACGCACGTCGTGTGGAGCGATTTTATTATTTTTAAAACAGATTTTTCTCGAACTTTGGAGTTAATTTAACAGCAATATAATCGATAAAAAATAAATCTATAAACAGGGTTTCCATCTCGTATATGTTGTCAAAATTTACCTTCAAATGGTTTTTCGAAATCGTGCATGGTTTGGGATAAAACTGGCCGCAAACTAGAGTATTTGGACTGGTCCTTCTGTCCTGTTTGGGACAGATTTTCACCAATATTCGGACTTGTTTTACGAGGCACATAATGTAAAATAAATCGAAGCATTTGAAGGGTGTCGGGGTTGGTTAGATTGGTAACATACCTGAACAATCGGCTCGACAAACCGTCGAGCGATCGGGGAGAACTCTCTGCGCGAAGTCGGCTATTCCACCCGTCACCGCTGCTGCTTCTCTGTTTAGTATCCGCGCGCAGTTGTCGGCAGCGGTTCCCGGCCGTGGCTCGGCTGGTCGACGACGGCCGGCCCATAGCGGGGCGTGCGCGCGAGAGCAGGGAGGGGGCGCGATGTCAGGGGATGGGGAGAGCTAGGGTTCGATCCTCTCAATTTTATAGTCCACGAATCAGCGGGTTCCGCTCGGTATACGCAAGTTTGGGGTCGGCCTGGGAAGGACCTGGGCTGAGCTCGTTTTGAGGAAAAGTTTAAGTTGGTTATTCACTTCTAAGCCCCTCTCTTTTCGTTTATTTCTCGGCGGTGGGGAGCAAAGTCTGGGCTCGGGTTTGGAGAGCAGGGGAGGGCTTGAATGGTTTTATTTCTTTGATCAATCATTAGTTTTGCATGAACAGTTCTACATGGTTGGCCATGTATTTGACCAAGTGAGCTTAAGGCTGATGGCAACCAACTATCACCTGGACTAAGCTGATGCACGATCACATGCTTGTATTTTGTTGTTGCAACAACTTGCAACTTAATATATATAGTAATGAATTGAATTGCAACTTAATATATATATACATATGTATACATTTATTTATACACGTCCTTATTTATATAAATGCACACACACATATATAATTATATATTTTATATGAAAACACATACACGTATAAACTTATATATATTCGTATACATATAAATCTATATACACACATATATATTTTTTTATTATAATATCCACTTATATACGTATATTTATATCAATATACACATATATTTAATATGTATCTATATATTCAAACACACATATATTTAATATACATTATACACGTAAAATATATATATGCACCCATACACCTTTGTACATATACATATTAGCTATATATACACATACATATTATATTATTCTTTTGATAAAGAATAAAATTAATAATAGCAAATAATGGTAAATAGTATATATTTATTAACCACAATAATAATATTATTAGTATTACATAACTTCAATAAAACAATAATGAATTTCAATAAGCCAATAATTTATTATTTATAAAATCTAAAAATTATCATTTAAATAAAATAATTAATAATAAAAAAATATTTTTAGAATAATCCGGGAAGGGGAGCTACACTGGCCAATGATATAATGTCGTGTCTTTTGAACAGCGAACATCAAGGCTAGACATTCTTTTTCGACCGGTGAATATCGAGGTTCAGCTCCGGTCATAGTACGACTGAGATAGTAGATGGCTTGTTCATGACCATTTTGATTCTTTTGAGCGAGTAATGCACCCAATGAATGACTCATTGCTCGAGTATATAGGAGAAATGGAATTCCTGAAACGGGAGGTACCAATACTGGAGGGCTCATCAGATATTGTTTTATATCATCGAATGCTTTCTGACATTCATCGTTCCAGACAAAAGAAACACCTTTCTTCATAAGTTTGTTGAATGGTCTGCAGCGTCCTGATAAATTAGAAATGAATCTCCTGATATAAGCGATCCTTCCTTGAAATCCTCGTAGCTCTTTTAAGGTGCGTGGAGGACGCATCTCTTGGATGGCTTTGATCTTCTCGGGATCCACGTGTATACCTTTAGAGGTAATGAGGAAGCCGAGAAATTTACCACTAGAGACGCCTAAGAAGGACTTAGTAGGGTTCATCTTTAATTGATGCTTACGCATTAGATCAAATATAGTCTTCAAATCTTGGATATGATCCTCCTTTTGTCGACTTTTGACTGCAATATCATCAACATAGCATTCGACTGTTTTCCGCAAATGTTCACGAAATATAGTGCTCATAGCTCGTTGATAAGTTGCTCCTGCATTCTTGAGACCGAATGGCATAACTGTATAACAGTATGTACCGATCGGCGTTCTGAAAGAAGTGTGCTTCTCGTCATCTGGAAACATTTTAATCTTATTGTATCCAGAATACCCGTCCATGAATGACATCCGTTCAAATCCACAGGTATTATCAATCATGACATCAGTGATTGGTAGAGGGAATTCATCTTTAGGACAAGTCGCATTGAGATCGCGGAAGTCTATGCATACTCTGATCTTGCCAGTCTTTTTAAGGACAGGAACTATGTTAGCCACCCAATCGGGATGTTGTTCCTCTCTAATAAACCCAGAGGTTATAAGTTTATTGACTTCAATTGCATCCATAATATCTGGACGAAATTGTCGCTGTTGTTGTTTGACCGGTTTAACATTCGACAAGATATTGAGCTTGTGAGTTGCAATTTGTGGATCAAGTCCTGGCATGTCTTCATAACTCCAAGCGAAGACGTCAATGTAGTCACAAATGAGTTTGATCATGTCTTGCTTATCAGTTTCAGAAAGACTTTCACTGATGAATATTGGTTTGGGAGATCCCTTATCACCAACATCTATTTGAACAAGTTTGTCTTCAGTCGGAGGTTCTTTTTGCTCGAAACGGAACTCCCATTGATTATCTAATCTTTGGGCCCATTGTTCCGATTCAGGTGAGATTTTAAACTCTTCTTCGTCTTCATCACTTTCTTCAGAATAGTCAATGGAAACCATGTTGGAAGACAGAAGGTTGCAGTAGAAGTCGCCGATACTCGTATCGGAATCCCAAGAAGTGGTACTAGAAGAATCAGATCTCTTATCTTCGTCAGACTCGGGATCTTCATGGATAATATTGATAAAAGGAGTAGGAGCTATATAGCCCAATCCGCATTTCGTCCTTCCATATTTCAGAAGAGGAATACGAACAGGCATTTTTCTTCCTTTTCCACTATTGAGGCCAGTCCTGAAGTCATAGCCCATATTTTTGATGATGTCTTTAGATTGCTGACTATAACGACGTAGTTGTAATCTTTCAGTGTCATCATTTTTGTCTTCATCTTCTAAATCAGAAGGACTTTGGGGCCCTTTATAGAAGAATATTGGAATGTCTCCTGGCTTTCTGCTGGAAACTAGAAAGTATGAAGATTGTACAGGTTCTAGGGATACATCTGTATGAACAGTCTGTACAACCCCTATGGTTATTGTGTTCAAGTCATCTAACAAATGTAAATAACTATGAACATAATTACACACATCAGCATACTGCAAAGATGGAGACTTTTCATTAAATGTAAAAGCAGCAGTATTTATATTGGGAGAAGGCTGAGCCTTAGAGATTTTAGCCAAGTCAATGACTAAAGGGGGAGAAGAAGAACGAGAAGAAGCGTTGTTTCGATTAAGATCGATAACAAATGGCTCAGAAGAGGTGAGCTCCCTTGAAGTTTGAGATGGAAGAATAATCTGCCCTCCAACTGGAATTAGCAGAGTATCCTGTTTCATATGTGGAGATGCAGGAATTACAGTACACCCACTGACAGGAATAATCATTGTGTCTTGAGCAAACGACTGAGGTAAAACCGGAATGATGAAAGAACCTTCTTCAGAGAGTTTGGAAGATTGTTGCTGAATAGTTCGACCTTTAACAGGAATTATTAAGGTCTCACTTTGTGAATTCTCTTTCTCCATAGCTTGTATAACCCTTGTATACTCTTCTTTGTACATTCGGGAATCATTGAAATAAGCTTCAACCCTATGGAAGGGATTTATATCAGCAACTTCTTTTTGTACTCTTCCATTGCTATCAATGTATTTAAAATACTGATGAAGAGTAGAAGGCACCACATTATTTTCATGAAGAAAGGGCCTCCCCAGAAGAAGATTATAGGATCCCACGATCTCAATCACATAGAAAGTGACTTTGGATCTGAAATCACCTATTTGAAGCTTCAGATGAATCTTTCCCAAAGGCTCGCTTCGGCTTTGATTGAATCCCAGGATAGTAGTAACCGTCTTAGAGAGCTTGTGAAGAGGGATTTTTAGTTCATCCAACAGACTCTTTGGCATTATGCTTATAGCAGACCCTGGATCAATGAGGATACGATCTATCTTCATTGTATCGATATAACCGGTGTAGTAGAGAGGCCGATCATGTCGATTATCCTCCAATAGCATGTCATCTTGTGTAAAGGTGATATTTGGGATAATTTCCAATACACTGTTGTAATGTAAGCAAGTGGCAGGTTCTGCATCTGGCTTCTTCAATTGTGCAAGACAAGAGTCAGCTTGTAGAAGTGCTTCACTTAATGTCTCCCGAGTCTCTTTGGAAAGACGTAGAAGTTCAAAGAGGGACATTCTAGCTGGAGTATTAGCAAGCTGAGCTAAAATGTCGAAATTATAAGGCTTCTGAAGTCCAAGAGGAGAGGACTTCTTGATTGGCTTATCAAACCGAGCCTGTTGTTTGTCTTTCTCCAGAGCCGTAGGCTTGGGAGGAACAGGTTCAGTGGATGATTCTTCTTCAGGAGGAACATTAGAAGCATCTTTATCAGCTGGAGGGATATCAAGAGGATCTTCAGGATTCTTGGAATAATCCTTTAGATAAGGTTTTCCCGTTCGAGTAGCACTAACAAGTGCTTCTTCTTTCTCTTTTGGCTCTGTGTCAGGGATAGATCCAAGAGAAGTCATATGACATGACTTAATCTTTCCAGCCTTGTTGGACTTTTGAGAAGTAGTCTTTTGAGGAGAAGGCGATTCAAAATCTGCCACTAGATCAGGATGGATCCACATGATTTCCCCTATTTCCAAAGTGATTGGCACTAATCCTTCAGACCGTGGAGGAGGAAGATTCACTATGTCAAGAGTTGTCTTAGGAATAGGAACAATCCTACTTTCAAGGAGTTGAGGAGGGAAAACTCCGAATTGCATAGAGACGACGTTGGAGGTGACGGTCTTCTCTTTTGGAGTAAGAGAGATAGCTCCAGATTTAATCATTTCTTGGATCTTTCCTTTCAGTACATAACATGTACGAATTGTATGACCCAGCATTCTGTGATATGGGCAGTATTTGGGATGATCTGTTTTACCAGCTTCATCAGGTTTCTTGATCTCAGGTAATTATATCTTATTACCTTTCAGCAGACATTCAAAGATACCAAGGACATCGTCGTCATCGAAAGAATATTCTTCTTTGGGGCGAGGTGTTCTTGGTTGTTGAGTTGTAGGAGAAGTTTGAACAGTTGATGCATCTTTGCTCTGAAGATTAACTACAAGAGTTTCTTTTCCCTTGCGAGCATTGTTTTTATTGTTAGTACCTTGACCTGTTTCTTTAGGAGTCATCTGCACTCCTAAACCTTTGAAGGTTTCAGCACTAATTTCTGCGGCCTTGGCACTAACTATGAAAGAAGGCCAGTCTTGGAATTGAGTGGATCCTGTCCACATGCTGATGATTGGCAACAAGTTTGATTTGCATGTGTCGATGGTGACAGCATCAGGAATTCCAAGAGGCATCTTCAGAGCTTCTCTTCGAAACCGTTCAATGTACTCTTCTGTAGTTTCATTATTTTTCTGCTTGATTCTAATAAGAGCAGACATAGTCATGTCATTGAGCCCTTCATAGAACCGTTCAAGAAACATCTGTTTGAAACCGGAAAATGAGGTAATGCTCCCATCTGGGAGACTTCTATACCATTCATAAGCCGTTTCCTTGAGACATCCAACAAACACCCGAGTAAGGAGGGCGTCGCTTGGTTGCAGCTGATCAGTCATTACTTCAAAGTGATTAATGAACTGACTTGAAGAAGTGGTTCCATCATAGAATGAGATAGTGGGAGGCTTGTATTTAGAAGGATATGATACTTGCTTCCATTCTATCGGATAAGGTTGTTTGATGCCTAACCTTTGTAAACCATCTTTCTGTTTGAATGCCTCGAATTGAGTTTTGAGATTCCTCAATTCTTCATTAACAACTCCAGAAGACTGTGGAGTTGTAACTTGTAGAGAATAGTTGGGAGGAGGAACAGCATTGTAAGCACTACCCCCAGCTCCAGAGAGACTAGGGTTTGGTTGAGCTGGTCCAGGAGCATTGGATTGTACTGCTGGAGGAACTTGTACTGGATTCATATCAGTGTCAGTTGGTATGGCATCTGGTATAGTCTGTCGATTTTGCATCTGTGTTGCCATGAGTTCATACATCGACTTCATAGTATCAGCCATAGACTTCATTTGTTGTTCCAAAGAAGCAATTCTTTGATCTTGAGGAGTCAAGAAAGAAGAAGGTTTATCAGTGTTCCCATCAACCATATAAGTTGTGACTGTATGAGGAATTATTGATGAACTGGTAGATGTTTGTTCTGAATCATTGCTTTGTGCATCAAAGTCAATTATAGGAGAACTACCCCAGTAGGAAGAGGTGGGAAGTTAGATTCTCCAAGGAATTCAGAATCATCTTCAGAAATCAAATTTCTTTGACTAGAAGCTAAGGCTCTTGCTCTGGTATTTCTATATACTACAGCATCCCGAGAGGTCATATTGACAGAAGCAAACAAAGGCTCATCTTCATCAGGCATAGGTTCACAATGAATCCGATTGAAGACAGATTGTCGTTTAGTTTGACATCTGCATTGCATTATGACTCTTGGCTGGAAGTCACATTCATGATCACCATGGTCTTGAACCGTTGATTGACATCTGCACTGAATTATGACTCTTGGATAAAAGTCACATTCAGCATGTTCCTTTGACATAGAATTACTCCTTCTTTTCTGTTGAAGATATTCCCGTAAATCTGTTTGGGAAGATTGAGGAGTATACTTCTTGTTCTTGGGTCTTGATGGCTCTTGATTATACAAAGAGTGATTAATATGAGCCACATAATTTCTTGCATACTCTGCATCTGGATCTTTTATCTTCATATCCAATTAGTATGGTTTCTTAACACCAGAAGTGCTGAGTTTTGTTCTTAAATCAGTGGAAGGTAACACATTGGTTTTGGAAACATGGAGTTTTCCTTCCATTGATCTGGATATTTGCAGAAAAGGAAGAGTTGAACCACTCCTTTGATTAGGAGTTGGTAACAGACCTTTTCTAGACAAATTTTGTGCCCAATTCAAAGAAGTCATAGAAGAAGACATTAAGGAATGTTTCTTCTTAGACTCATTCAAGTTTTGAGACATAGAATGTCCAGAAGGAAGAGTAGTCAAAAGACCATCTCCTTTCCTTTGACTAACAAAAGTATCAGTTAAAGCTGTTCCTGAAGTAAAAACTACAGGAGCAGAAGAAACAACTAAAGAGTTATTCCTTTTCGAAGGGACTTTGTGTGGAAGACCACCCCCAGTTCTAGTAGAACTCGGTGAAGAAGAAGAGATAACTAAGGAGCTATTCTTCTCTGATGAAATACACGCTGAAACAGGCTTGGTTAAAGAACCAGTGCTGTTGGCGTGACTGTTGACTTTGGAAATACACGCTGGAACAGATTTGGCTAAGGAACCAGTACTGTCAGCGTGACTGTTGAATGTGGGATTGCACACTAGAATAGATTTGGCTAAGGAGCCAGTACTGTCAGCGTGACTTTTAGAGTTGAATTTGCACGCTGGAATAGATTTGGCTAAGGAGCCAGTACTGTCAGCGTGACTTTTAGAGTTGAATTTGCACGCTGGAACAGATTTGGCTAAGGAGCCAGTACTGTCAGCGTGGCTTTTAGAGTTGAATTTGCACGCTAGAATAGATTTGGCTAAGGAGCCAGTACTGTCAGCGTGACTTTTGGTTACTGTCATCTTCGAGCGCACAAGAGTGTGCGTGTTTGCAGTGGAGTTCTTGCCAGTGTTAGGAGTAGACACTGTGGCAGAGACTTCACCATTGACTGCCAACTGATTCTTAGGGACATAGATAGAGTGTCCCTTCGACTTGGCAGTGATGATGGAGGCTGGAGTGGGCTTGCCACCCTTAGCCCGCTGTATATCTTCATAGGCGAGTTGATCGAATTTGATCGTCATCACCTTCTTCGTCGAGCTGACTGACGAAGTGTCGCATTGAGTTGTTGCCATCTCAGAAGAGGAGATGGTTTTTCCCAGCAGAGTCGCCAATTTGTTTTCCATAAATAAATTCCTTTATTTATTGTGTATCTGGGAAAATTACAACTGTGGGAATCTGATCTAGAAGATGATCACTTTATCCCTTGGACTATGCGAAGAAGAAAAGCTCTCAAAATTTTGACAGTAGATAACTATCTATCAGTACCATGAATGAGAAAAAGAACTCTATTTATAGAGTCGAAAATAATAACTAAAAAGATAACTGTCTTCACAGTCTGTGCTTAGTTGAAAATCACGCAGGATTTAACATACGCAAGACTGTGAGCAGTTACTGGACGTGGCCTGTAACTGTTGGACACATGGCAATCATGCATGAGTCGTGTGCAAGTTACAGGATACGCAGGCGAGAGATCAGTGGCATGGCTGCCACGTACTCCAATTTGATGAAATCCACGCAGACTTGTTGAAGACGAAATCCACGCAAACTCGGGATAGAAAGCTTCAAAATCTACGCACACTTGGGGCAAGAAGCTTCAGAATCCACGCAGACTTGATGAAGAAAACTTCAGAATCCACGCAGACTTGAGGAAGAAAACTTCAGAATCCACGCAGATTTGAGGGAAAACTCAAAATACACGCAGACTTGGGATAGAACTGCCAACTGTCTTGATTTGGCGTGCCTCGACTGACACAAAATCTCTGACAGTGATTGCTTTTGTCAGTCGCATTAAATGACTAGAAGCTCTTTTGGTACGCCAACTTGACAAAGGTTGAGTCTTGCTGAAAAAGATTTCGAAAATCACGCAATAGATGGCCGTGATCTCTCGAATTCTGTGCATACGTGGCATACGAAAAGACATTCTTCGACTGTTGTGCTGTCAGTCATAATTACTCTCTGACAAATGATGAGCTGTCTCCCCAGCGTAATTTGTAAATATTGTCTGGATCAACTGAGCGTGACTTTTGACTCTGTCCTGATCAACTCAGCGTGACTGTCATTTTTAAAGGCCTACAATGTAGGCATTACCTCGGTGATCGTGTGGATATATTCACAGACCACAAAAGTGTGAAGTATATTTTTACTCAGAATGAGCTGAATATAAGACAGAGAAGATGGTTAGAGTTGATCAAAGATTGCGACGTGGAGCTTCAGTATCATCCAGGCAAGGCAAAAGTAGTAGCAGACGCTCTCAGCAGGAGAGGCGGTGCATTTATGTTCACATCACAGAAGCACATTCTAAAAGATCTTCAAGAGATGGGCATCAAGGTTATACTTCCTAATGACGTAGAAATTCTGGCAAGCTTACAAGTTCAATCCGACTTAGTAGATAGGATCAAGGCAGCTCAGGCACAGGACCCAAAGATTCAGAAGCTTAGGGCAGAATGTGAGTCAGGACTCAGGAAGGAGAAGGAAATTCATGAGGATGGAACACTTCGATTTAAATCACGTCTATGTGTGCCAAGTGGAGATATCAGACAGGAGGTTATGACAGAGGCCCACAGTTCTCAGTATTCTATACACCCTGGAGGCACCAAAATGTATAAAGATATCAAACAACACTTCTGGTGGAATGGAATAAAGAGGAAGATAGCTAGATTCATTTTTCGTTGCTTAATATGTCAGCAAATGAAGATAGAACAACAGAGGCTGACAGGATTACTACAACCGCTTCCTATCCCAGAATAAAAGTGGGAGCACATCACAATGGACTTTGTGATCGGTTTACCGAGATCACCAAATAGTAATGATGATATTGGGTGATAATGGATCGGCTTACAAAGGTAGCACATTTTCTATCTTTTAGAGTAGAACAATCTACAGAGAAGTTGGCAGAGTTGTATATGTAACAGATAGTTAGGCAGCATGGAGTTTCTGTCAGTATTGTGTCAGATAGAGAGACCCATTTTACGTCACATTTCTTGAAGAGTTTACATCAGAGCATGGGTACCAAGTTAAGATTCAGTACGACTTACCATCCACAGACGGACGGGCAATCAGAAAGAACAATTCAAACTTTAGAAGATATGTTGCGAGCTTGTACCCTAGATTTTGGAGGATCCTGGAAGAGTCACCTGCACTTAGTCGAATTCTCGTACAACAACAGTTATCAAGCAAGTATCCAGATGGCACCATTCGAGGTACTATATGGTAAGAAGGGTAGATCTCCGCTAGCATGGGATAATATTGGGAAGAGGAAGATGTTAGGCCCAGAGATGATTGTCCAGACGGTTGAAGTTGTTAAAGGGATTAGAGAGCGACTTTGGATTGTACAAGATCGGCATCATCATTGGGCAGACCGGCATCATAGGCCATTAGAATTTTTTGCTGGTGACCACGTGTTCTTGCGGATTTTGCCTACCCGTGGAGTCATTAGATTCGGGGTTCACAGGAAGTTGAGTCCGTGATACGTGGGCCCATTCGTTATCCCTGATAGGGTAGGCGATGTTGTTTATCGTTTGTCCCTTATGCCTTCGTTACGAGAGGTTCATGACGTGTTTCATGTATCTCAGTTCCGTAGGTATGTATCAGACACAAGCCATGTCCTCGATCATTCTGAGCTGGTTGTTGGTACCAACCTGTCTTACGAGGAGCAGCCTGTGTCCATTTTGGACCGAAGGGAGAAGATACTCAAGAACCGAATAATTAGCCTTGTACGTGTTGCTTGGGGCCATCACTCCTTAGGAGAGTCAATGTGGGAACGTGAGGATGATATTCGATCACGGTATTCGCACCTATTTGACTCACAAGGTATATTTCATTCCGTATACCTTGATTGTCTTGATTCCTCATGCTTATCACCCTATGGGTAGAGATTACTTGGTGTCGTAGATTGATAATATAGATTGATTGCTTGCTATTGATATTTTAGGATGATCGCTTGCTTGCTAGAATTGCTTGTAGTTATCTTAGTCTAGTCCTGATATTTCTAGCCTGCTTGGATTTGAAATTCCGATGACGGATTTTTCTAAGGAGGGTAGAGATGTCACTCCCCGTTTCCGGAATACATATTTTAATACGTATACTGCTTGCCTGTATTTATTTAGTATTTGTTATACATCTATTTTGCATTTAGTTCCTGTAATTACCTGCTAATTATTTTTTTGTATTTTATTTTTTGCTCTTGCCTAGCTCTTGGTTCATTTCGGTTCATGTTGAACCAACTTGGTTTGGCTTGGTTCATCATGAAAAGGGATGAATGGCTAAGATTGAGTGGAGAGGAATGAATGGTAGAGATTACTTGGGCTTGGTATATATACCACGCATTCTCTCTCTCTCTCTTTCTCTATCTCTCTCTCTCTCTCTCTATCTCTCTCTCCTCATTCACTCTCATTTATTTCTCTTCCACTAAAACCCTAGCCATTTAAGAGAGGCAAGTACATCTTGTATAAATTTGAAGGAATTCCTCAAACTTTAATTTTATTGTTCTATTCTCTTCCTCTTTTCATTCTTAGCATGATTAATGTTGTGGCCGTAGCATTTAAATTTCGTTTTCTTGTGTTTTAATTACTTTGAAGAAAAATGAGTTCTTTGACAAAAATGGGGTTTTGATCTTCAAAACTTGTTGTTCTTTGGAAACAAATGGTTCTATGTTCAAGAGGGTTCAATTTTAAGCAAGTTTGCATTTTTGTTTCATCTCATTTTGACTTATAGATTAAAAGTTATGATCATTTAAAGTTTTGGTATTTCATAGGTTTTCGAGTTATTGAGCTACTGCACCACTCGTGGTCTGCGCCAATTGACTGTTGCACCATTCGTGGTCTGCGCCAATTGACTGTTGCACCATTCATGGTCTGTGCCAATTGACTGCTGCACCATTCATTGCATGCACCATTTGCTGTGTGCACCATTTGCTGCGTGCACCATTTGTTGTGTGCACCATTTGTTGCGTGCACTTCATTGCATGCACCATTTGATGCATGCACCATTTGCTGCATGCACCATTCATTGCGTGTACCATTTACTGCGTGTACCATTTATTGCGTGCACCATTCATTGCGTGTACCATTTGTTGTGTGCACCATTCATTGTTTGTGCCAATTGTTGTTGCACCATTTGTTGCTCGTACCATCCATTGCTTGTGCCATTCACAATCGCACCATTGCTATATTGATTGGACATTGATCACGCGTTCCTATATTTGGAACTAAGGGACTGGCTAGTTGACATACTGAATTGAATGAGACACGTTCCTGTTTATACAGTGAACTATTGCGACTGACTAGTCGACCCCGATTATTGACATGTGAACTCGTGCTGATATTTCCAATTATGCAACTACTTTCAATTCACGCAATATTGAATATGTGCCAATGCACTGGTAGATATTTTCTTATTACAAAATCAGCACGTGTATCTTACAGTCAAGGCATGATTATCCCGTGGCTAGGTTTGTTTGCTGCATTACGCTATGTAAAACCTACAACCTAACTGTACTGGTATCATTGTAGAGTTATGCATATCGTATCCCGTACGGATGTACTCATTCAGAATGATCATGACCCACGGCATGTGATTTCAATTAACGTAGGGATAACTAAGTAACATAAAATAACCATTGCATGGAGAGAAATGAATTCGAGTTCTTATATGACGGTCATTGTCACGCCCCGATCCCGGAGGATCGAAAACTAGCCACTGGGCGTGATGCCGTACAAGTCTAGATTGCACTTGTACAAGACAAAATCATTACAGTTCCTGGTAATTCTCAGAAATCACCGACAACGCAGCAGAACCAAGCAGATAAAATGAAGTCACACATGATAATCATAATGGATTACAAGACTTACAGCAGAATACAGAGTTTATAATGGATTACAAGACTCTTGAATAGCCAACTGAATGTATACACTTGCCCTTTAGGCTACAAATGAATATACCGACTTCTTTACAATAAACTTGCCAACATGGCTACAATCTCACTGGTACAACTGAGTTCCACTGTTCCATATATTATGTCCCGTACAGCAGAAGACATCGTCTTGAAAGAAGAGCTTCTGCACACCCATCCAATTCATCGATGCCAAGCACTGATTCACAGGATTTTTCCCCAAGCAAACACCTGTAATATTATCCACAACGTGGGTCAGTACATCATCAATGTACTGGCGAGCGGTGCTGGCCCAACTCACCTAAGAAGACAACACTAAGTAATCATGTTATAGAACATTATTAACAGTGGTCTTTCTTGTTGCCATAGGGTCAATTTCATGTTATAGCCGACAAGAAGTAAAGCATGCAAATCTCATAGCCAACATAATTTAAAGCATACTGTTATCACCCTTTGGTGATTCTTACCCACGGTCGTGTAGCCATCCCTGTACATTTATAATACTTACTCTGCCTGCACAAGACATTGTTAGGAACAATATCATGATTCAATATAAATATCGCCGTTCAGGTGATTCTTACCAACAGCCGACATCCTTCCATGTATTTGAGTAATAACTTACTCTGCCTGCATAAGACATCATTAGCACCGGACCTATCTATATGAAGGTCACTGGCGACACGCCATCTTGGACCGACTTACAGGTATACAGCACCCTTGCCAGTGTAGGTAGCTAGCCCTACTGCAAGTCCTGTATACCGTGCTACTACTTCAGCACTGCTACTACTTCAGCATTGGTTTCTTCCAGGACGAACCGGGTTCCATGGCCCAGGAATACCGTTCAAGAAACCACCTTGTCGACAAGTTGTCCATGACCATGCAACTATATACAACTTATCTAAAAAGAAAACATATAATGCATGATAAGGAAAACTAAGTAATTCAGCCACCATTCTCATTCATATTGCCATCTAGCCATCTTGCCTTGAGCCAATGCTCACATTATCATCTGCCCAATTCAGGGTCTTGGCGTAATCAACATTCTACATCGGCGACAGGATAATAGAATGTTGTTACCCAATGCCTTGCCACATCTTTGATACCATACATCTTTCCAACCAACTCAATATACTCACCGCCCAATTCCTGGGACTTGGTATTTGTTTAGCATACGTTCATTCAAATGCAAATCAAGCATACTCACTGCCCAGTTCCTGGGTCTTAACATCTGTTTTGCCATCTATTCATTGAGCCAAAGCTCGATATACTCACCGCCCAAGTATTTGGGACTTTGCCTTCACCTATCATGTAATTCATCGTAATATCGTACGAGCATATAAATTCATTTAGCCACAATAGTTTACGTTCAGGTGATTAATTATCTTTTATTATCTTTTCCGAATTCCATGCAAGGTGTTATGGAGCAACACAATAAGAAACATAGCACTATATCCTTTATTTTAAGCGTGAAGCTAAAGGATCTTTGAAGGGTTCAACACTACTCACATTCATAGGACGATTCCCGCCACGATCGCATAGCCTTCCAAGCGATCCTTCGCATATTCCCAAGTCCAACAAGGCTTCATCGAACCAACCATCCATCATAAGGCATCTTGCGGGTCGGGGCACTACAATATATACCACTCAGAAAAAGTTTCGTCCTCGAAACTTAAAACAAAACTCATCCCCAAAACTTCAACCGACTTTTCATGAAACTTCTCAACGATCGACTTGCACTATTTAATATTTCTCCGCAATCTCTCGATTGATTTCAAGTAATATACCATCTCGTTACAGTATCCCAATTGATTCAAAATAGTTTACCATCTTTGATCTATCCTCCGACACTCGTGCAATTCTTTAGCACATAATAATCCTCCCCATGGCTTCGTTTGAATTCAGTATATCACTTAGTTGGAGTCATACACATGTTTTAGGCGTCCCCAAAATACATGCACTTCAGCCAAGTTCAGTGATAGAGAAAGCGAACGAGCTACGGTGTAACTTCTTTTCCGAACATCAGTAATTCTTTTCGAGCATCTCGTATAATCCCACTTGTTTATTCAATATTCCAACCAACTAATAAGAGATGTTGCCAATTCCAACTCGAGAAATTTTCTACAGTCGATCCCAACGTTTTCCAAAGTATTCAGACTTAGATATATCAAGTATTCCTTTCAAGTTCATTGTCATCCATGCCACCAAAGTTGATAAATCCTATTGCCACATTTCATTTCGATACCCCGATTCTCGTTGATCAAATCTTGTACTCATCATCGTTCGCATCCATACACTTTGTTTGCAACTCGTAACTTTCCGATCATAATCCATCCATCAAATTGTACCATCATTCCATTCTAGTAACATTTCTTGTTGTACCCAAATATATTTTCTTATATTGATCAAGCCAACATTTTATCCTCTCGCATAAGCCACTCTCATATTCCAGCAACATTAATCCCGAGGGTCATTCCTATTCACATTCGCTCTCGCCGATCTCGTCTACATGCACTATCCCATTCCGTCATTACACTTATTCTCAATTCTGATCCGATCAATAAAATTATTCCAACTGTCTCAAAGCACTATCATCAATTTTACGCCGCTCAATATTAATCAACCAAATCCAACCAGCTCTAACAATTTCCAACATTCTAACAAAGGCAACCAGATTTTTGAAACCAACATGATCCGTCATCCCATCCAACATTATAACATCAAATTTCCCAAATATCCATTCCATTCTGAAGCCTACCTTCCAACACATCTTACTCATTCCGACTATACTCACACGACATCAATAGGGACATCCTACGGTTTTCCAACAGTCAACTTAGCATTCAGTCAAGTCTCTATGGTCAGCTAATCTAAGCTAAACCAAACATTCAGTTAGCTCACATGAGATGAGTAGCTATCAGGGACATACTTATCTCTTATCTTAGAGGCAACCAATCGACATTCTAGGCAACCAACCAACACTCTATGCAACCAACCGACACTCTAGGCAACCAACTGACATTCTAGGGTCAAGTCTTTCTACCCGTACTCATACTCGGGTCATACCCAACGAAGTCTCATTCTAGACTTACCCGCAACCGACCAATTCTATCCGACACTTCTATCCAAGAATTCTATCCCACAACTCTATGGGTCAATCTTGAAGCTATCATATAAAACTCCTCAATCGAATATCCAAGCTTTCAATTTCCACTTGCATAGGCATAGCATCACTTGTTCAATCCGACTTGCATCCTCATATCGTACTCAAATTGTCTATTCAATCGGGTCAACTATTCCGAGTCATCATCCGACATTGCTATCTCAATAGTTTATCATTTACGATCTCTTTCCTATGGTCTCTTCGCGACATATTTATTTCCAATATTTTAAATCATCGATACGGTCTGTACTCTCTTAACCAACAAAATAAGGCAACTACATAATCATATTTCTTCCGAGGCATCATTTATAAATTTTCTAGCACCAACACGGTCATCTCTTAGCATTTCACGTTAACCATCAATATTCGTTTTGCATCATCTCCTTATGATTCCATAAGAAGATTTACTATTCATGCACCGATCCAATCTCTATAGCACCAATCATCTAGCATTCATATATCGGTCATCTTAGTGGATATGACATAACTCATTAGCTACGTCATAATCCAACAATTCTCTATTCCATCCAAACTTGTTATTCATGCGACAACATCATCTACTGACAGGGTCTATTACATATCGCTGCACCTCGATACTTATTTGTATTCTAGTCATTCGACTCTCATAAGGAACATCTACTCTTTCATGCATTAAGGGACAAGTACCCATCCTCTATGCCTCAAAATAGTCAAGGGTCATAACTTGTTAATTCGGGACATCAATTTCTCTAAAGCATACTGCACCACGTGCAAAGATCATCTATTCCTCAATCCCATTCTCAATCTTTTCAGTCGTTGATACAACTCTCTCTGTATCGTCTAAATCATTTGCACATCCCGATAAGCGCCTAACATTACCATCAATTCTGTCGATATCCAACATGCAATTTCTTTCACTCAATTCTAACATCGTTCAATATTCGGTCCATAGTTGTTCTCGCAAAATCTTTCGATAGCAACACTACACCATTATTACCAAGCCTATAATCCTTTTTACCCAACTGATTCAAGTACTCGCTTGAATCTGAAATTCGTTTTCTTCCCAACCAAGGCATTCATTTCATATTCTCAATTCTCTTATTACCCAACATAATGCTAACCGACAAGGTCTACCGATGGTTCATATGAACACATCAAAATCTCACAACGGGTCATCCAACTTAACAATCAAGGAATACGCCTAGCCAACATGTATCAATCGTAGGTTCAGCTATGATTCGATACCACCCAATACCTTATAGGTAAAGCAATCATAAAATCATAAACACATCAAGGGTCAAGGGACATCTTATCACGATGAGGGTATATGTAATATACCACTCAGAGCTCAAGCCATTCTGACACAATATTCCCTCGCATCAAACCAAAGTCCAACATAGACTATCCATCCTGCAGTAGTTATGCTGACCACAAATACAGACTCAAGATTCTGTCGATTCACATTCACTAAAATCTATGCACATTCTGTTCTAACATACCATGCCATCACCCACTATCGATTGCTGCATAACAATCGACTCCAAGAATCCCACACATAAGACATCCAGCATACATCATAAACTTATTATCACATCGCATCATTGTTATTCTTTTTGGTATCTTTTAGAAATTCAACAAAGCACACATATCACAGCCCACGTATTTAGACTTATTGTATGGAACACCCAGTGAGAGGTTAGAATGATCAATAGACTTTCAGTCAAGGGAACAATATAGAATAGTTTAGAAGCAACACGGAATAATCGCAGAAGCACTATGAGTCATCATAGAGGCAACTTTGATTTCATCGCGGAAGCAACTTTGAGTATTCGCGGAAGCAACTTTGATTCACCGCGGAAGTAACTTTGAATAATCGCGGAAGCAAACTTTGAATCATCGCGGAAGCAGCTTAGAATCATCTTTAGTAGCAACATTGATTTGAAACAAATCGAATAAGAATCCAAGGACATAAAGCCGTGCTCTGATACCATTATGCCACGCCCCGATCCCGGAGGATCGAAAACTAGCCACTGGGCGTGATGCTGTACAAGTCTAGATTGTACTTGTACAAGACAAAACTATTACAGTTCCTGGTAATTCTCAGAAATCATCGACAACGCAGCAGAACCAAGCAGATAAAATGAAGTCACACAAGATATGAAAAATGTATCTCTTTATTGATAATCATAATGGATTACAAGACTTGCAGCGGAATACAGAATTTACAATGGATTACAAGACTCTTGAATAGCCAACTGAATGTATACACTTGCCCTTTAGGCTACAAATGAATATACCGACTTCTTTACAATAAACTTGCCAACATGGCTACAATCTCACTGGTACAACTGAGTTCTACTATTCCATACATTATGTCCCGTATAGCAGAAGACATCGTCTTGAAAGAAGAGCTTCTGCACACCTATTCGATTCATCGATGCCAAACACTGATTCACAAGATTTCCCCCCAAGCAAACACCTGTAATATTGCCCACAACGTGGGTCAGTACATCATCAATGTACTGGCGAGCGGTGCTGGCCCAACTCACCTAAGAAGACAACACTAAGTAATCATGTTATAGAACATTATTAACAGTGGCCTTTCTTGTTACCTTAGGATCAATTTCATTTTATAGTCGACAAGAAGTAAAGCATGAAAATCTCATAGCCAACATAATTTAAAGCATACTATTATCACCCTTTGGTGATTCTTACCCACGGTCGTGTAGCCATCCATGTACATTTATAATACTTACTCTGCCTGCACAAGACATTGTTAGGAACAATATCATGATTCAATATAAATATCACCGTTCAGGTGATTCTTACCAACAGCCGACATCCTTCCCTGTATTTGAGTAATAACTTACTCTGCCTGTATAAGACATCATTAGCACCGGACCTATCTATATGAAGGTCACTGGCGACACGCCATCTTGGACCGACTTACAGGTATACAGCACCCTTGCCAGTGCAGGTAGCTAGCCCCACTGCAAGTCCTGTATACCGTGCTACTACTTCAGCACTGCTACTACTTCAGCATTGGTTTCCCCCAGGACGAACCGGGTTCCATGGCCCAGGAATACCGTTCGAAAAACCACCTTGTCGACAAGTTGTCCATGACCATGCAACTATATGCAACTTATCTAAGAAGAAAACATATAATGCATGATAAGAAAAACTAAGTAATTCAGCCACCATTCTCATTCATATTGCCATCTAGCCATCTTGCCTTGAGCCAATGCTCACATTATCATCTGTCCAATCCAGGGTCTTGGCGTAATCAATATTCTACATCGGCGACAGGATAATAGAATATTGTTACCCAATGCCTTGCCACATCTTTGATACCATACATCTTTCCAACCAACTCAATGTACTCACCGCCCAATTCCTGGGACTTGGTATCTGTTTAGCATACGTTCATTCAAATGCAAATCAAGCATACTCACTGCCCAGTTCTTGGGTCTTAACATCTGTTTTGCCATCTATTCATTGAGCCAAAGCTCGATATACTCACCGCCCAAGTATTTGGGACTTTGTCTTCACCTGTCATGTAATTCATCGTAACATCGTACAAGCATACAAATTCATTTAGCCACAACAGTTTACGTTTAGGTGATTAATTATCTTTCATTATCTTTTCCGAATTCCATGCAAGGTGTTATGGAGCAACACAATAAGAAACATAGCACTATATCCTTTATTTTAAGCGTGAAGCTAAAGGATCTTTGAAGGGTTCAACACTACTCACATTCATAGGATGATTTCCGCCACGATCACATGGCCTTCCAAGCGATCCTTCGCATATTCCCAAGTCCAACAAGGCTTCATCGAACCAACCATCCATCATAAGGCATCTTGTGGGTCGGAGCACCACAGTCATCTTTGGGACAAATAATGTCCCGACATATCGGCTGGTCCTTGCGGATACTGCAAATCTGCCACACGGGCAGGGAGTGATATCTGTTTACATTTCTGCAATATTGTTGACGGATGTCTTGATAAGAACCCGTGTAATTCATGATTGTCGCAATTGATTATGAATCGACTAGCCTTGCTTGTACATGGTAAGAATTGAGGAATTCTATAATGCATCTTTCCAAAATAACTTGGAAATTACAGTTAGCAAGTCGTAGTAGTTGTATTGCCGTTTTAATTTGATTTGTCTGTGCACTGTATCCTATTATGTTAACTACCAAAGTGAGCGAAATGTCATGACATGATGGGTCAACTTCTATCCTTGTTTGGTTGGGGAGTTGGTTCGAAGTGTCACGATGTCACGTAAGCCCTAGTAGCAAAAATAGACACTAATATTTACTATACTTTATTTACTTCTTACTGGTTTTATTTCTGCATATCGTGCTTCCTTGTGGTACTTGCTATTTGGGGTCTAACCCCACTGATTTTGTATGACCAGATTTAGAGCCAGTTCCTGAGGATCGAGTTTACTTCTACCCCCAAGATGGTCAATACTAGAAGCATGGCCGCTGGAGGATACGAGTGGGTTCCTTGCTTCCCTGCTCGTTTTACTACTTACATTACTATGTGCCGCTTGACACCGACCTGTTAGTCGGATTATCTTGCACTTGCTTTTACATAATTGTAACTAAATCAGACTGCAGCTGATAACAATTTTGTATACCTTGTTATATCATCTGGCTATGTTTTGTAAAGCCAGATCTCCAGAACATTTTGACTGAGCGTTTTGGATGCCTTACTGCTTTATCTTATATGTTCACTATTACTGCTTCTCATTTGAATGATTGAGACAATAGATGTCATAGTCGTATCCAATTATTCAATTTACTTTAACTATTTATATATTTCTTAATATTTCTTCTCTAATTAAGTATTAATATTTTACTATAATAAGAAGGATCTAATAATTTAATTAGATTTATTTCATATATGAATATTGCATGAAAGTCCATGATTTAATTTTGCAATTATATTTTGATTTACCAACTCAATTAGCTTAGGTGTCATTATTTGAAGGTAGGTGGCATTATGTAAGGATAGGTGGCAACCACCAAGCCATGTGGCACTTGTGCATGAACAAGAGAAACCCCCATATGACACCTAACCCCTTCCATCATCTCCTTCCTTTATTTCTTCCTTCCACTCTTCTTCCTTCTCCATTTTCTTCACTCCACTTCACCACCACCACACCTCTCCTCTCTTCTACTTCCCCAAAAATCTAAGAATTTGTTGGAGAGCTAAATCTAGATCTAATTCCAGAAACCAAGGCAAGTCCTCCCCTACCTATATTAATTACATATAATTTCTATTGGAGTTATAGAAGCTATAGCACAAGTATTATACCCAAGTAATGTAAATCTGGACTGCACAGTTTTATTGTGAGACTGTTTTGACCTAATCAACTTTACTAAAATAAAAATATGTCTAAACAAGTTATCTAGAAAATTCGACGTTGTTTTCGAAAACATAAAATATGACGGTATTATGATTTATGTACTAGGAGCTACATGCCGTGCAACATGGATAAAAAATTCTGGAACAATATTCTGAAATTTATTTTACAGTATTTTTCGGATCATTTTTTTATCTAGCAGACATCATTAAAATTGAAATATGCCTGAACGAGAATTAAAGAGGACTCGATAAACTTTTCGATGATATATGATATGATAGGGTTTGAGTTTATATGGTAGAAGTTATGGGTCGTACAACATAGGTGTACAATTCTGGAATTGAATCAAGAATCCAGTGTATACATAATTTTGTACGACAGATTTGACCTATTAAACCCTATCAAAATGAGAATATCTATGAACAGAAATCGAAGAGGATTCGATAAGCTTTCCAGCGGTATATAATATGATGGTATCTATATGTATATATTAGGAATTATTAACCGTATAATATCATCATCGAAAGCTGGAAACAATTTCTGTAATTTAAGGACACAACAGCTTTGTATTCTAATTTTGACCTATTGAACTTTATCAAATCCAAAATGTGTAAACACGTGTTTCGTAGAAAATTTGATAAGCTTTCCAACGATATATAATATGATGGATTCAGATTTATATGATAGGAGTTATGCTATTTGCAAGTAGATGATACATGTTTGGGATTCTGGACAACATAGTTTTGTGTTTTATATAATTCTTATCTACTATATTGACTGCATGTGGCCGGTGTAGAGTTACTCCACCGTAGGGGTCGACGTATATATATATATATATATATATATATATATATATATATATATATATATATATATATATATATATTGTCTATTGTAAAAATTTTGGGTCAACAAATACAAAGGAGACTCTACCAAAATTTTTAATAATTTCGGGAGTTAGCCAAAGTTAGAGAATTCCTGGATTAGGAAAACCTAATTGAATAATCTAAGTTTATATCCAGCTTCCTAGTCACAAGATATTACCATATGGTGTGTTGTCTATGACACACGAGATAGTAAAATAAGTTAAACAATTCCTTGCCAACGATTATAACCATATGGCTTGTTGTTCCGGCACACGAGATGGTAATGAGTTGGATAATCTCCTGCCAACAAGATATTACCGTATGGCGTATGGTCTTTGACATACGAGATGGTAATTGAGCTGGAATATGATATTAGACATAGGAGTCAATAGACTATTGTCTGTGTTTGTAGTTACGTCATAGGGTGGGACAGAACAATATAATAACAACATAAAAAGCTGATCAGTAGTCCCGCATCTGTAAGACCTTGCGATGTCGGGGGTGAGGCCTAGCTCACCAACAGAGAACAGTCCAGTAAATTTTGAGAATAAAATCGGAATTTAAAATTTTAATGTATACAAGTTTCTCACAAGATGTGGGGGGTCGGATCTAAGGCACCGTACCCAATCCAGACACCATCTGGTCCCGGATAAATGGGATTATTGTCGGAAAAATAGAGAATGATCGTGATCCAAATGTGTTCTCTAAACTGCATCATCATATAGGAAACTTGATTATGATTGTGGTAGTGAATTTAGGTTGTTGTGATTGTGACGGTAGTCGTTATTTATGAATTATTAGGATTTAGTTGTAGGACGAACACTAGGAAAATTCACTAGAATGAGATCTAGTCATAGTCAAATTTTAAGTTAACGTTATAATCCCTCAGAATTAATTTCTCAATTTCTTTACTTTGGAATTTCGAGAATCTGATCATCTCAGTGATTCTCAATTTACTTATTTTATTTTCTCGTCTTTGACTGAGGACTTGTATGTCGTTTGACGATCTAGTATTGTTCACTAGATTTGTTGACATACTTCCAAGGAGCTGCTATTGTACATTGAAGAAAAGTTGGAGAACAAGAACGAGATGTGACGATTGAAGGCAATCATATTGAAATCAGATCTTCTTATCATCAATTCAGGTATATAAATATATAATTATAATTGGGTTAATAGTTGTAATGGGTAGAATAGTCCATTTCAAATTTATAGTTTCAGAATGCTCATTTGGACAATATTAATTTTATTTTGCCAATTATGACCTGTGATAACCTATCCTAGAACCTTACGGGTGACAATCGCGAATATGGGTACTGGAGTATTCGTATGTCGCGTAGCCTGGGGATGATGTTACATACTCGGCTCGTCGTATTCTGGAAACGGGGCATGACACGTCTTTTAGTGGTGGCCCATACAGGTCTCATAAAAATAAAGAGCCTAGGATTGGATGCAAGTGTTGATTTGGATTCATTTATGGTAAAGACAATATTGAATGTCTTGAAATTGTCGGATGATCAAGAATGACGTTCGGTATGTTCCGATCACATGGAATAAGGAGATTCACACTTGATGAGTTACATTTTCGACTGAAAGTTCTCGGAAGATAGCAAATGAATTAATACAAGAATAATTTTGAGTTTAGGTGCCTTTTTTTATAACAAAGGATTGAGGTACAGACTGAAATTCTAATATAGTTAGCTTGATGAGTTATATGGTGGTAAAAGATTGATTGATTTTCTAAGAAGGGATTGGATGATATAAGATAAAATACTTGAGTATTTGAATAAAATTATTGGTTTAATTTGGCCTACTCATATTAATATTATATGGATAATATTGATGGATAAACATCTCGTTTGAGAAATTGAAGAACTCTAGGATAAGAAAGTTTCCAATATAGTTGAGAATCCTAAATTGAGATTGTTATTATGATGTGGATGATATTCGGTTAGAATCAAAGTATAGTCATGATATGAAATATAGATCAAGTAATTCAAAGAATATTTGACAAGTATCTTTATTAGAATGGCCTAGTAGAGGGTTGTAGAAAATTTCTTGAGGATCTCGAGTTTGACGACATCAGTAAACCTGTGATTGGATATATCTAGAACTGTTATATAGATTGTGATAGTAAGAAAACAATGTCCATGTAGCCAATAGCCGATAATGATTTACGATTTTAGAATGAGTATAATGTGTCTTGTGGGATTAGCATAGATATAAATATGGCTTGGAAGGATTATTAGGTAAGCTATTACTAGCAATATCATGCTTAAGGTATAGGAATAATATATATTGTATAGTATACAGTTTATTGAATGCAGTATGATTCCTTGATATCTTAATCTTATAAGTTCTTAAATTCCGACTCGTCCCATATTCTTGCCAGATTTTCATATATATATTTTCCAAATCCCTAACCTACTTGAAATTTTTTATCTCCTTATTTCATCCTTATCTTATCAATTTAGAATCCTAAATTATATCCTTGAATATCATCGAATCAATGTCTATCAATTTTGATATACCTCAATATAACCGAGGAAACATCCATTCACTAACTCAAATTAGTTCAACCAAATGTTAATCTTTTGAATCTGATACAGAATTAACTCATCAATACTCAAGATCAAATCAGTTCTTGTCTATCTCAGATTGTTGATCAATATAATTTTCACATTCTTATGGTCATTCTCAAATCCTCCAATCAAACTTTCGATCGTACTATCTTGTAATCTCACCGTCGAGTCTTCTTACGCAATTCAAAATTCAATCATATTCAATTCAAGCCACAACATTCCATACACGATCCATATAATTAATTTTTTTTCGGGTCATCCGTTTCACTCTCCCAAATCCTTATCTAATATTATCTTAATCCTTCAAGAACAATTCTCGATCATCAAAACCAATTCCAACAATAGACCCTTAAAAATTACATCAATTGGGCACAAAAAAATATTCCTTCACAGAAAATTCAATCACAAATATCCAAATGAAAATATTGTTTTACAAAAAAATTCAGTGAACAATTAATGAGTAATGCCTATAGGGTAATTAGAAGGAGAACACTTACTGAAATTAGAAATACTGTTGAAAATCATCCAGTTTTCTTGTCTCGATTGATACTAATTTGTGGACTATTGGTGGATCGAATGATAGTATAGAAGTTACGGATGACTTGATTGAAGTGACCATGAGTATAAATAAATGGATATTAGTTGAACTCGACTTGATGAATTCTTGGTGATTGATCATTGATTATGAGTGACAAAATTGATAACTTAAAGAAATCTTCAGTCGATATTTCTTGGATGAAATTAATATGAAAAATGAAGTGATTGGTAACCACAAAATTTTTTCTAACTTGTGGATTGATATTAACTTGGTTTGAAGATAAAAGTAAAACTAAATGCATGAATCGAGGGACGAGCAAGATTGGAATTGAAAGTAAATTATGATTGGAGAAATTATGTTGCATATATAACTTATGATTGGTGACTTAGAATTACTATTTGAATTGGTGGCTGAGATATGAGAATCTTGATATCTCTATATTACTCACTATTTGTGGATTCAATTTCCTAATAAGATGAAGTATTTGTTAATTGAATTTCTTGTGATTGAGTATACAACTTTTTACATTTATAGATTTGACGAGACAAAAAAAGAAAAAAAAATTGATGTTTGTTAGTTGAATCATGAAATATGAAGTTGTTGTAGCTATCCGGATTAGCGAGTTACAAGATTATCATATCACGTCAGAAAATGAGAATAAGGAATATGATTTTGAATTCGAAGAATACATGGTTATAGGTTGAAACAATATGGTGGATGACAATTTTATTTGCTCATATGGAATTCCAACAATCTTTAAGATATCAAGTATCTTCGAATTGTCTTTATTTCCATGAATCTTTTGATATATATATTTCAAAATAATTCATTTGATATAGATTACTACTTCATTTCTGTAAGGTGGGTAGAATATCTTGATTCTCTTTATACTTGTTTTGAAAAGTCATCTTCAAATATTTAAATTTCGAGGACGAAATTTTTGTAAGGTGGGTAAAGTGTCATAGTCGTATCCAATTATTCAATTTACTTTAACTATTTATACATTTCTTAATTTTTTTTCTCTAATTAAGTATTAATATTTTACTATAATAAGAAGGATCTAATAATTTAATTAGATTTATTTTATATATGAATATTGCATGAAAGTCCATGATTTAATTTTGTAATTATATTTTGATTTACCAACTCAATTACTTAGGTGTCATCATTTGAAGGTAGGTGGCATTATGTAAGGATAGGTGGCAACCACCAAGCCATGTGGCACTTGTGCATGAACAAGAGAAACCCCTATATGGCACCTAACCCCTTCCATCATCTCCTTCCTTTATTTCTTCCTTCCACTCTTCTTCCCTCTCCATTTTCTTCACTCCACTTCACCACCACCACACCTCTCCTCTCTTCCACTTCCCTAAAAATCTAAGAATTTGTTGGAGAGTAAATTTAGGTCTAATTTCAGGAACCAAGCAAGTCCTCCCCTACCTATATTAATTACATATAATTTCTAATGGAGTTGTAGAAGCTATAGCACAAGATATTATCATATGGCGTGTTGTCTATAACACACGAGATGGTAAAATAAGTTGAAAATTTTTTTGCCAATGATTATTACCATATGGCGTGTTGTTCTGACACACGAGATGGTAATGAGTTGGATAATCTCCTACCAACAAGATATTACCGTATGGCGTATGGTCTTTGACATACGAGATGGTAATTGAGCTGGAATATGATATTACACATAGGAGTCAATAGACTATTGTCTGTGTTTGTAGTTGCATCATGGGATGGGAGAGAACAACTGGATCAGGTCTATCGAAATTCTTGTAATATAATAACAACAGAAAAAGCAGATCAGTAGTCCCGCATCTGTAAGGCCTTGCGATGTCGAGGGTGAGGCCTAGCTCACCAACAGAGAACAGTCCAGTAAATTTCGAGAATATAATCGAAATTTAAAAAGTTAATGTATACAAGTTTTCCACAAGATGTGGAAGGTCGGATCTAAGGCACCGTACCCAATCCAGACACCACCTGGTCCCGGGTAAATGGGATTATTGTCGGGAAAATAGAGAATGATCATGATCCAAATGTGTTCTCTAAACTGCATCATCATATAGGAAACTTGATTATGATTGTGGTAGTGAATTTAGGTTATTGTGATTGTGACGGTAGTCGTTATTTATGAATTATTAGGATTTAGTCGTAGGACAAACGCTAAAAAAATTCACTAGAATGAGATCTAGTCAGAGTCAAATTTTAAGTTAACGTTATAATCCCTCAGAATTAATTTCTCAATTTCTTTACTTTGGAATTCCGAGAATCTGATCATCTCAGTGATTCTCAATTTACTTATTTTATTTTCTCGTCTTTGACTGAGGACTTGCATGTCGTTTGATGACCTAGTATTGTTCACTAGATTTGTTGACATACTTCCAAGGAGCTGCTATTGTACATTGAAAAAAACTGGAGAACAAGAACGAGATGTGACGATTTAAGGCAATCATATTGAAATCAGATCTTCTTATCATCAATTCAGGTATATAAATATATAATTATAATTGGGTTAATAGTTGTAATTGGTAGAATAGTCCATTTCAAATTTATAGTTTCAGAATGCCCATTTGAACAATATTAATTTTATTTTGCCAATTATGACCTGTGATAACCTATCCTAGAACCTTACGGGTGACAATCGCGAATATGGGTACTGGAGTATTCGTATGTTGCGTAGCTTGGGAATGATGTTACGTACTCGGCTCGCCGTATTCTGGAAGCGGGGCATGACAATAGATGTTGACTAACCCTAGTGAGACATGTATATAGTATGAACCCCCTTGTCTTGTAGACAACATTGATCGTATTATACGGTATTCATCTACCCGTAATATGTAGCTGGCTGAGTCATTCTTCCGCTCTTCGGTATTCTGGATATGGGGCGTGACACCCGTCTCTCTCTCTCCGCACCCTCTCTTCCTCTCTTCCTCTCATCTCTCTCCTGCTCCTCGATTTCTCTCTCGAACTAGCTTTTTCTCTCCCTTCCCTTCCCTCTTCACTTCTCGTTTATTTGATTTTTCCCTTCTGGTGTTTCTCTCTCTTGAAACAGCTATGCTTAATACCATTTATTTTATTTTTATTTATTTTTCTTAATTTTTATTATTAGCAGCAATGTCATGCTTATTATTATTATTATTATTATTATTATTATTATTATTATTATTATTATTATTATTAGAAATATTACTACAGTAGTATGTGTATAATATACAGTATTTTGTGAATATCATTAGTATTATATTGATTTCACTATTAGTTATTGTTATTTACTATTAGGGCTATTGTATAAAATATATTTCTAAATTTTTTATTTTTGATAAAATATAGTTTTGGGGACTTGACCCTACATATAGTACAAGATGGGGCTTAAAATCTGTAAAATATTATTATTCTTTTGTTATGGCATTTTGCCTAAATATATGTACATATATATAAGCAAGTTATGTTTTCAGCCATAAAAATGACTTCTCCGTAATTTCGTATTTAACCTAAAGGTATTTTGATATGGTTTCCAAATTATTATATATGAAATATTTTCAATTATTTACATAAAATACTTTTTACTAATTAAATATATAGTTTTCAAGTATTATAAGTATTTTCAAAAAATTATGTTTCCAAAAGTATAAATGATTTCTAGTATTTTTCAATATTTATCTAAATTAATTTTACTAGTAAAATACAGTTTATCTAACTAAAAATCTAGTTTGACAAAACTTAGTTTTTTGCCTAAAAATATTTTTAGATTTTACAAAATATTTATCTAAACTATTTAAGTACCATAATATATTTTTCAGAGTATTATAAATAGTTTTATAAATTCGTATATATATTAATTATCTGAATTCCTTGATTATCCTCTTGTCCATAACTAATCCTATTTTTCCTATTCCCTCGCCAAATTTGTACTTCCTCTAATCGACCATAACTAATCTGACCGTTCTGGACCCGATAGAACTGTATGTGCAAACATCAGAGGTCGTTTTGCATAGTTGTAATACCGAAGTCAAACTCAATGCCATCATGATCATTTTACCACACCGGGCGCAACATCAGGCAAGATACCTTGTCATTTGTTGTCTATTTACTTTAGCTCATATTTTGCATGCATTTACTTATTATTTATTTTTGTAAAATAAACTGTGATACATTGTCATAATTAGATAAAATTATGATGTTTAGTTCTATTTCCTGTCACTTATTATTTTTATACAGATTAAACCTAGATTTAAGAGACCACATTTTGTTGTGTTGTATTCATAGGCCTTGACACATTTGTACCACGAAGCTGTGAGTCGCATATAGAACTCAGACATGCGTAGCTGGCTGGCCACCGGTATGTATAAGCCGTACGATAGGATTAACCGCTAATAGTATTGCATAATAGTTTGACTTAGCGGTTAGTAAAGGTTATGTGTTGTAAAGACAACATATAGGCATGGGGAGGGAAGGACAGTTTCTTAGCATATGGGCTACTATGCACTTTACCCTTGTGACCGTACGCTCCGCCGGAGATGCGGGTTGACGACCCTTTATTTTATTGCTGGCCACTGACGTTCAAGGAACGGTTATGCTTGAGGCCTCTGGTGCCCCAAGGGGGGACTATGCCGATCCTATTTTAGCCAGAAAGTCCATGCGTTAGAGGTTTGTTCTTAAACTACATTCACTTAGAATGGTTAGGCTACCTTATCCATTAGGTATAGGTACTTTTGGTTTGGATACTTATATCTGGTTGCGGCTTAGAACAGTAACTTGTCGCGGACTAATTTGCCACACCTTGTCCTTGTTTTGTTGTAGGTGTGGTTTACTGCTTCGATGAAAAGATATTGAACCTTGTTGTGGTCCAGATACTATATTGGATTCATGGCTTGCGAAGATAACTTCATTGTAGATTAGGGTGTCATCTCATGTCCTTGTTTAGTTGGGGGGATGGTGCGCTAATTCAAGGGTGGAGTATTGGACCATGTTATGATCCGATTTTGACTTATTATTGAGCGGCTTATATTCAGTTTTATGGCATGTTCTTCCTGTATCTTGTTACGTCCCTCTGAGGACCTGGTGATTTCTTCAGGTGTGTGTTCTTATCTTTTCGCAGGTGTTCTAGCCAAGGCCGTAATCTTCTATATTCCTTCGAAGATGATTGCTCCTGGATCGTCCATGTCACTCTTGCCAATTCATTTCTTTGTTTATGTATTTCTTCTCTTACTAGTTAGTAGTGGATTTGTCTCCGCCCAACATCATGTAAAAAAGATAAATTCTTACTTAATTCTATAAAAGCTTTATCTTTATGTTATGGATGAGATTAGTTGTCATGGTTTACTGCATTTTACAGCTTACGTATATTTATTATACGACTGGCATGTCTACGTTTCTAGTCCTACTTATTTTGGGACTGGGGTGTTACAGATCGTGTAAGGCCTTAGAACGAGTAACACTTAGTTGGTCGTGATTTTGAGGGTCTCAAACGAGATGTCGTTTGGACAATTTGTGAATGTGTAGTGCAAATTAGAAAATGATATTGAATAAGGACTCAAAACGATGAAACAAATAAATGTTTTGGTCAAGGAAACTTGGTGGATCGTATGTACGATTTCCGATTTAGTCGAATAGACTGAAACTTGGGTTGAGGTAAAAAAAACTTGTAGATGAGATCGAAGATAGCACAATCGATTGATATCACGATTGGAAGATAGCGTGTATGAAAACGTTGGTTTGAAGATACAAGAATGACTCTAAGAATTTGGGATAGATGTCGCTCGATGACTTGAGTTAGCATAGAACGATGCAAATTGAGGAATTATATTACACGACTCAGATTTTATTGCAAAAGAATATCGTCAGGTTATGCACATCATCGATGGTATTGAGGCGTATCAAAGATCGATGTACGATAACTCGGGGGTACTCTAATTCGAGAAATGATGATCGTGTAAGATGTTATTGTTTAGATAGAATATACACTTAGGATTTTGATAGTAATGGATGTTTGGATTACTTGATTTAATGAACTTGAAGTATACTTGAATGAATGATAGTCGGACTATGTGAAACAAAAATGTTGACGGATATGATGATAAATGAAATAAGGAAATGTTTGAGAATGGTTTGATATATTACTTGGATGAAAATGGAAGTGTCTTGATTGCTTTGATGATAACCACAACGTTGACGTTCTTGTCTTGTGCGAGCACAACTCCAGCATCGCACATGCGTCACACCGAATTATGTCGATCATTTCGCGGGAGCGCTGGCATGGTGATTCATGTCCAACGGAGATGTTCGAACTTGCGGAAGATCATGGCAATTGGATGATTTTAACTTGTGGTTTGATGCGAAGGTAGATTCGAGGATTATTTGGACTTGTGATTGACGATAAAGTAAGTTTGAGTATTGAGTAGATCCAACATGCGTATCGAGAATAAATTAGTCTAGACTCAAAGCAAGAGTTACATCCCGATGAGGACGATTATCCTGCGGGAGCATTAGTATGGTGATTTCATGTCCAGCATAGATAATCAAACTTGTGGGAGATTGGGGCGTGACATATTGTTATGCTAGACGACCTTATGATCGAATACGTGAATTATGTTAAACGACTTAGGAAATATGGTATGAGAATTATGGTTTAGTGATAAATCGTATCATAGTGTACTTGATTTGGATATGATGGATAGGTAGATTATATCGGACATGTTTAAAGAGATAGACTATGCGAATTGCTAGTTTGGACGTGCGATATTGATATGCCAAGGATTTGGTTGAGCGGAAGTTACCGTAGGATGACTTTACTGAACAGACTCGGACCCCGTGCGACGAATGTCTTGATGTGAATAGAATGATCACTGCTCGATGTTTAGAAATCTGAGTGAAGCGAGCTTGAGTAGAGTATCCCATACAAACGAACAATGGTTTGACCTTAGGATTGGGGTGAGCATCGTACAATGAGTTTGTATGATGAACCGTGGACTTGAGTTGTAACTATGACCTTGTGAGCTAACCTAGCGGAATAAGCAGACAACCCTATGCCGAGTGATTGAACCAGTGTGACCGACTTTAGAGTATCATTTGGGTGGACGATAGATCTGGGGCAACAAGACTTAGAGTTAGGACTTGGAACTGGGAGTGTGCGCTAGCAATATTGATGTCAGAGCCGAAAGAAGTGAATGATAGGAATCGGTGATATACAAGTAAATTTGGGATAATGAATTGAATCATTGCTTGAAAGACGTACTTGATGGTAGTGCAATGCTTGGTCTCGAATCGGACTGGAACTACTTGGATTTGGTCAACTCCGCTAAGAAGAAATCGTATTTATTTCATAAGACGAGAACGCTTAAGAAATGAATCGTGTCATCTCGAGTATCGAGATAGACGATAGTGAAATGAAATGGGGTTCGATTTTAGTCGAATTGGTAAAACGATCAGCAATTCGAAACTATCCTGAGTAGCTTGTCCAACTTTGCTATCGCTAAGCTTGGTTGAAATGTATATATTCGAGGGACGCCTTAAATATGTGCATGATCCAGACTCAGCGATATGCTGAACTCGAATACAGTAGCAAGCGGATATGTTGAGATGCGCATGGATGAGTGAGTTAGCCTCAGCCTAAGATCCTCATATATAATAATTTATAACGTACCTTGTGTGACCGTTATAGTCCCGTGCCAAGGCGCAATAGCAACCAAGTCATAGAAACACAACGATTGAGTGAGTACCGTCAACTCGAATGAGTGGTAAAGTCATTCAATAAAATTGGCCAAACGCAACACGGAACTAAGAAAGATACTTGAGCATAGTTCGATGCCATCAAATGATAGAGCTTTCGATGGGAATTATCTTAGACACGCACACGGTATGGATCAAGGAACGATAGGGTGACTTGCACTCAGGAAGTCTCGTGGATGAGAATTATTCTGAGTGGTGTATTATGTAATGACCCGCTCCCCACAAGCAGAATGCCGATTCAAACGGCGTAATTGCAACGACCCAATCCCGCCTTGTTCGATGAAACGGCTAGACTAAGGCAAAGGCAATGGACTTGGCCCTTCAGAAGAAACTGACTTAGACTTTCAAAGTTGCACTCGGAGGCTCGCTCGACCGATACGATCATCGCTAAGGTGGGTGGCTCCGATGAACCTGTCTTTGCTTAGCCTGGACACATAATAATACGGACAATATACTAGATCGCTAGGCAATAATCCCATGTATGCTAATAAAAGAACTTAACGCATCTAGCTAAGAGAATAATCTCATCTTGTATCGCTTGGGTAGAATATGGAAATGAACTTAGAATTTTACTTGAACCCTCGCACCGCATTCTACGCTCATGCCAAGGCACAACTTACGTTTCGAGTAGATTTACTTATTCGCTCAATTATGTCTGAATTGCTTGTCAATTAGATCGTACCACAACTTGAGGCACTAAACAATGAATGGTTCACTTAATTGAGGCAGAAAGACTATCAAATAGTCGTTCTGAGACGAGTAATGCAAACATGGAAAGGCTTCATGACAGTTGGGTCACCAAGGCAGCTCTCGTATCGGGAGCTGCATAATGATAACAAACGAATGAACGAACGAACGAATGAACGAACGAACGAATGAATAAATGTATAAGTAAATGAATGAAAGAAAGAAAGGAAAGAATGAATGAAAGAAAGAAAGAAAGTAAAGTAGAAAAGTATGATTAGTGAAAGGTATATCGGGGACGTGCAACGGGGTTCGCTACCCGCGCTGCACGGATGCCGCCGCTAACCTAGTCGATAATCCGCTATGGCTCAGAAAGCCCGTTAAGTTAAAAATAAAAAGTGAATACAAAATGGTCGCGGACAACTCGTGCACGAGGTATAGAGGAAGGATTCCTCGGACGATCAGAAGCTGGGTCACCAGGGATCGTGCCGACTTAGGAGGAATTCATGGCTTACGGGTGACTTGGGTGCGGGTCTGGCCACACAAGCGACGTAATGCCGGTATTGCATAGCCTATCAGGGTGTCCCGGCCATCATTCCTGGTAGGTATCATCACTATGAATATCACGTATGTATAGTCCAAATGGCTTGTGATGCCAACGACCGGTGCATATAATTAAGTTGGCTCGCTTACGACAATTCGTGTGCGAGCCCTTGCATTAAAACAAGTAATATGAGTAAGCTGAACGACTGAGTAACTGAATGAAACACATCTGAACAAAGCTTGAGAATAACAAATCTTTGACAAAACTTGAGTACTTCGTTCACCTGAGGCAGAAATACGCCCATGGCACTCGTAATTTCTTATGTAAATCTATCAAGTCGTTATGTATAAAATGTTGGCTAACTTGGTTTACCTTGGACAAGGAAGATCATATGGTAAGTATGGTAAGTTGTACATATTATCTTTATGCGACACTTGATATCAGTAACACGAGATAGTTTTTACATTATATGCTATGAAACTGATCCTAAAGCAAGATTAGAAAGACAATCAGCTGATAGATGATGCACAAAACTAAATGAACGTATTTGGTAATGATAGCGAGCGGGCGAGCTAGCCTTCCTACCAGTGCATGCAATATCTTGATAACCACATAGACTGCTTGTAGGGTGCAGAGAACCTCGTCTGGTGCAGAGTATTCCCTCAAACGTGCTAAAGCTCGGAGCTAACTCTGGAGCCTTGGAGCATTGCAAAGGAGTTGAAACACCATATACATGACATAATATATTGGAACATCGCCATGTATCATTCCATATTATAAGTCGCTTGGCATGCCTTTTATGTTTATAGAGAGCTTGAGTGAATTGTAATCTCTGCCTAGCGCCGCTTGTAATACTTCTTGTATATCAATAAAGAGCTTGGATTTGTTTCAACTTGTGTTTATTTACTTTCCGCCGCAATGGGGACACTTTATGCGACTCTGTGGCCTAGCTTCAATCGCTCGTTTCAGTACCTGGCCTTACGCGAGTGCAATTTAGGCTCGTGCGGCATCATGTCCAAGCAAGGATGGTCGCTCCTCTGGGAGCGGGGCATGACAAAACCGATCATCCTCGCTTGGGCGTGATGTCGTGCAAGCCTAAGTTGCACTTGCACAAGGCCAGTACCTACACAATATAACTAGACTAACAAAACACAACGCAAGCAGAACATTTAAATATAGAAAATCAAATTTGACACAAATATTTGAAACAGAAAGTACTTCTTTTATTAATAACTTGATATGATACAAAATACAATACTTACGACTCAAAATGCCCTGACTGGCTTGTAGGACCATTGAGCACCTCTAGAGGGGGGTGAATAGAGTGTGTGCATATGCAGCAAATTAAATATCATAATTAAAAATTATGTAATATGGCTAGTGAGAGCAAATGAATAATAGTATATGAGTTGTAGTAAAAGTAAAGAGTTAAGAAGATTCAAACTCAATGACACAACGATATATACTGGTTTCCCTCATGGAGGACTAATACAGTCTCGAGTACTCCTGCTCGATGTTAATCTACTATGGCACAAGCTTTAACTGAGTGCTTACAACTCTTACAACATCGTGCTTGGGGACAAGTGCACAACCAACTTCAATAACACCATGCTTGGCAACGAGTGCACGACCGACTCCAGAAGGAGATTGAAAACTAGAACGTTTTCTGAAATAGCTTCCGATATAACTCTTCAAAACCAAACTCTAGATTGAACTAAAATTGTACTGGCTTGGCTAAGAGTAGTATAGACTAGAAAACACTTAAAGAAGAGAATGAGATTGGATGATTTGGAAATGAAAGATCCTCTCTATTTATAGTATTTTTATGAACCGAATTTAGGCAGCCTCGTATTCGAACGTTGGATACAGATATTCAGGGAGTTCAAAAACAAGTTGAAACAACCTTGACCGAACTTGGGCTGAACTCGGGCCGAACTCAGGCCGAGTTCTACCAGGGTTCTAACAGAACTGATTTTGGCCAATTTGATGGGTTTTTGGCTATTTTATTTTGTGGACTTTGGATAGGAATTTTGTGGATAGGAAGGCTGTATTTTGTGGACTGGAAATAGCTAAGCCATTACTGATCCGATCAATCTTACATACTTTTCGAGACTCAAATAAAGATAAAAATACAAAAAAATATGTAAAAACCAATATCCCTTTGATGACATATTTTTCCTTGACATTTGAGCAGACTTGTAAATGCATTTCTCCTTGACGACAGTTGTCCAAAAATAAATAGATCTGAAAATCTGAATACCTTTCGGAAGCTTTGTCCCCGAACCCCTAGGGGGTGCTGCCCCCTAGACCCCTATTCATTGACCGGGCAACGGAACCCCCGAGTACGAGACTCCGGATAGGTCGTTGGACGGTTAAGAGAAATCTTCTTGTATTACATCATCTTTGGACCATCATTAATTCTTTATTGTATATGTCCTGGTTTGATCATGCTTACTGTTTATATGCAAGTACATGTTAGACGAACAAAACAGTAGCAGTATGATAAATTTAATGAACAGTAGGACAATGTTAAGTTCAAGTAGCAGCATTATAGTGATTACATGTTTGTTAGTGACATCATTATGTTAAATTTAATCAATTAGCCATATTCAAAAATATGATATAATCATTAGGCTAACATGGCTTACATATTTCTCTTTGAAACTCTTTTTTGAAAATATTCATAATGTCCATACATCATATCCCTTATTTAAACCAAATATAAAGACACATTCAGAATGAAAGACTTGACTGACTTGACTTGAAATGAAAACAACTTGGATATGATCAAACAAGCTCCACTAGGCTGGACGAACTTTAGCGCCTCACCTAAAATCCTCTTATCTCGTGCTTACCTGAAATGGTGCCGACAACGTAGGTCAGTACATAACACGTACTAGTGAGCGACTATGGCCAAACTCACATAAATCTACACTAAATAGATAGTGAAGCTAGCATATATTATTAGTGATCTTTCTACTTGTCTAGATTCTTTTTAAGTAATTCATAATCAGAACATAACAGTAAAAATAGTCACTTCTAATATAAATTTTACCCATGGTCGTAGGTGCATCTTTACACAAGACAAGGATTAGAACAATTTACATATCTATAAATTAGATCAAATTCATGCACCTAACTTCGTGGTGGTCCATGGGTTATTTTCCACGATTAGCCGCTGAGACTCTTTGGTTCAGCTCGTCGCTAATAGACACAACACCCCCCTGATCGCGAGGTCTACATTTACTGTATGGTGCAATTACAATCTCTCCTAGGCCGATCAATTCCTAGTTCCCTAGGAACCTTCGAGAGACTATTACCTTATGCACGTGTTGTCCAAGACCAATACATGAGCTATTCTTTCTATCAGATAAAACCTTAACTGTGCAATAGATAAAAATCTAACGACACATTCATTTCATACCTTATTCATTCGGTCATTTATTTAGCATTCACTTTTCATTCAATTCAACATGTATAAGTTCTTCTATATATGTCTAACAATTAGGCATTCTTTATAAAGTAACATGTAATCATTCATATTGAACAGATAAGCAACAATTATATGATCAAGCATACGATTTATTTCTTATTCTTATCTTTTGTTGATTCGGTATCATTGATCAGAGGGACGCAACAAAAGACTGGACTAGAGGTCATTTTTATTAGGGCGTAAAATAAATGGTAGCCCGGTCAAAGCAAATCACCAATATTAAATCTTATTCGAGAGAAGGAGGAACTTTATGCATCGATCATGCTCACCTAGGCGTCCTACATTGGTACCAACATTTGATTAGCATACTTCGATCTCTTTCTCTCAAGATTCGGAATGAATGCGAAATGCGATGAAAGCAAATAATGAAAACCAATCATCGAAAATCAACATGAAAACGCATTCATCAAAATCAAGCAGCGAAACAAAACATCCAACGAAAACTCTTGGACTCATTTCAATAGAAGTTGATCCATCGGTTGGAAAGGTTCATTGCATTTCGTCCGTGATCAATCGATACCGGCAAGGTTTCCCCAATACTCAGCAAAGACTGAGTTAGCAAGCCGTGGATATTACATTGTAGACTACGAGGAGTGTGACACTACATAATAACCCACTAAGAAAAAGTTTTGTCCTCAAAACTTAAAGTATAAGCTCACCTCTATCGAGGTCCTGTTCCTGCTCAATTGTCATCAGATTGTAGACTCGAGGCCTCCGCAGCTGCTAATGTGCGGATTATCTTGTATCAGTGGTAGATCATGATTCTGCCCATGCTCCATATTATCATCCCGATTCTATGCTGCATTCCTCTTTTCGGACAGTTCTTGACAATGTGGTCTTGACTACCACAGCCAAAATATGTTTTGTTGGCAAAACGACAGACTTCCTTAGTGTGTCAATGGCGACCGCAGAAGGTACACTCTGTTCCCTGGTGTTGTTCATTGTCTGTCTTTTTTCCCTATTATGGTATCTTTTAACCAATTGTTTTCAGCCAGTTTGAACTTCCACTGGTGCATTCCTCAGGCTAAATTGTTCCATCGGTACGGCTGCCTCAAAGGCCTTGGTATACAACTCATACTCTCTGTTCAGAATATCTTTTTGAGTATCATCGTTCAGGCCTTTATGAACCGATTCATGCGAGCCCTCTCATTAGGTAACATCGAGCCAACAAATTCTGCCAGTTTGGAGAATTTTGACTCATAGTCTTCAACGGACATGCTCCTTGTTTCGGTGTCATGAATACGTCTTCCTTTTTTTGACTGACTGAAGGAGGAAGATACTGTTCCAAAAAGGCCTGCCTTAAACATTGCCAAAGTAATCTTTCTGTCACTAGCCTTGGCGTGCAGTTCTGGCTTCTTAGCTTTCCATCAGTCATTTGCACGCAATCGCAGCTATAGGACGGCGCATTCTATATTTTTGTTGCTAGGAACTCCGATAAAAGAGAACAGACGTTCCATCTTCTTAATCCAATCCATCACCTTATCTGGTGATGTCCTGCCCTCAAACTCTTGGGGTTTTGCACTCAGGAAATTCGATGGCTCAAATGGTTTCTTATGAGCCTGCTGCAGTTCGTCGGCATCTACGGGCCCAATCTCAGGAGTTCCTGTCAGGTCGGTCGCTACGGTGGTAACATGATTGGCCGCAAGCGAAGATACTATTTGGGTCAAGGCATCTAGCTGCCTCTGTTGGGCTAGGCTATGATCCTCAACTTGTTTCCGCTGAGTTTCCATAAGGGCCAATATTAGCTCCACCGGGTTAGTCGAGCCCGATGCTCGAGGAGGATCCTAACTACCTCCTATTGTCATTCCTCTACAAAGGAGTGTAACTTTTGTCAGTTTCATGAAATATTATGGACTTACTATATGGGACATTGGTTTTCATAATTCAAGATTGGGACCATCGAAAATTATCAAAATACTTATATACTTTTAAAAAATAATATTTGAGAGAGGCCAAGGACGTAAAACCGTGCTATGCTTTGTCACTCCCCGATCCGACAGGATCTTTCGTCCTCACTTTGATTTCTGTGCCGATCGTTCTCGCTTGGACGCGATGTCGTGCAAGCCTAAGTTGTGCTTGCACCAGGCCAGTACCTACACAATACAACTAGACTAACAAAACACAATGCAAGCAGAACATTTAAATGCATAAAACCAAATTTGACACAAAGATTTGAAACAGAAAGTACTTCTTTTATTGATAACTTGATAGGATACAAAATACAATGCTTGTGACTCAAAATATCCTGACTGGCTTACATATTTCTTTTTGAAACTCTTTTTTGAAAATAGCCACAATGCCCACACATCATATCCCCTTATTTAAACAAAACATAAAGACACCTTCAGAATGAATGACTTGACTACTATACTTGAAATGAAAATAGCTTCGAGGCGATCAAATAAGCTCCACTGGGCTGGACGAGCTTTAGTGCCTCACCTAAAATCCTCCTATCTCGTGCTTACCTGAAGTGGTGCCCACAATGTGTCATGCCTCGATCCCACAGGATCATTCGTCGCTTTGATCTATTTAAAATCGATCGTCCTCGCTGGGCGTGATGTCGTACAAGTCTAAGTTGCATTTGCACAAGGCCAAGACCTGTACAGTAACAAGATAGAAAGGTAGACAATAGTACAGTGGAACAAATAAGCAGAAATTGAAGTAGCAGTGGAAAATATTTTAGAAAATAGAGTTGAACACATTGATAACAGAAACAAATCATCTTATAATTGGTTGGTCTCAATTGTCTTGCTTCAAACAAACTCTTTGGTTCTTTGGTTCAATCTGCCTAGTAAGGAACATCTATAGTCTAGCCACTTCGTAGACGAGCTAATCATGCAACACCACATGTACAGTTATCCCAAAAACTAACAGTAACACATCGATTAAACTATGGCTTCATAAAAGGATATAATTATTGGCGTACAAAGATATTGATTTATGCTATGAAAGGTTTGTAAATCCAGATAACAAATACCCATCAAATCGTCCTCCGTACTTTATGCTAGTCCTCTAAACTTGAGCATTAAATTTAGAAAGATTTTAAACCAAAATTCTTCTGAAAAACCTCAAATGATAGTAGATCATTCGCCTAACTATCTCATCCAATTACTGCAAGAATAATATTTCTTGCCTAATAGACTTTTATCAATTTTGGTAATTGGATCAAACCAGTGGTTTAGGCAGATTTTTAATCCAGGGGGCGCAATGCTTACTATTAAAATAAAAATAATTTCTATGATCACAAATTCCATTGTTGCGGCAATACTCAATGAACAACAACAAAATGTCCCTACACTTGCACTAGGCTTATTAGGCATAGGATTCACTTTCCAAAACTCATTTCTATGAACTAAAACAACACAACTTCTCTAAAGCAAACACAATTTTCTAATTTCTAGTTCCGAGTTTGATCCTGGCAACATGACATGGAACTCCATTGTTGCCGTAATACTCAGTTATTCCGTCGTTACGCTCGATCCTCGTTAAAATTAACATAAACTGAACTAATCCCTGATTATCTCTAATTGAACACTCCATACACGATTTTTTTTCCGAAAAATTTTAGGGGAAAAATCTATTCCCATATTTGTTTAGCTTATAAAAATGTAGGGTAGATGATTAACAACTATAATCAAATATACCTATCATTAATTTCGCTAATTTCAATTGGAACCTAGACATCAGAACGATGTTGGATCCAACACAAATAGATAATAAAAATCCAATTTCCACAATAATTAAGATTTAAGAAATAAATTTCAGCAATAAATTTAAACATATTTTAGATGATAAATATAGAATCTGAGAGGTGGTGGATGAGCATGCGATCTTGCAGTCAAACAAAATAAATAAATAAATAAATAATAAATAAAAAGGATTTTGGGGTAGAAGGAAGGAATAAAAGAAACAAAATTTGCAATCACAAACCATGATATAGACAAGCTAGTTATGGTTTATATTAAAAAAAATCAATTTCACCAAATTAATTACGGGAACATGCCGGTTCCGAGACCACCGAATAATTTTCAAATCATTCGCCACACCTAATTAACATAAGTCCACCAATAATGGTAATAGAACCGAAATTATATTTAAAATAAAAATGAGAAGTTGGAGAATTGGAGGAGAAGGTGAGGGAACTTGTCTGTGCGACAATTACGACGAATGTGCGCCAGCGATCCCCTCTTATTCCTTCGGCTACTGCTGCTAAAGAAGAAGATAAAAAGGTGGAGGAATTTGAAAATGAATATCAATTGCTCATGTAGGCTATTTTTTATGATTCCTTCTTTTACACAGCTCATGTGCCCATGCCACTACCTATAGGCTGTAGCTGCTCTATGTAGTTGTAGGCTGTACTGTGCGCACGCCCCTACTAGCTGCTCCTATAGGCTGCTCCTAGTACTTAATTCCTTTTTGAATTTGCCAAATTTCAGGGGATGCAGCCGCACCCCCTCGACACCACGTGCCTACCCTCCTAGATCAAACCATCTTCACTTCTATATTAGATCATTAACATCGAGTATTTATATTTCTAATTTTTTTTTCATTAATCATTAACCATGTGTGCTTGACTACTAGCAAGTAGCCTTTTGCAATCATTTTATGTAAAAGCTAGGTGCAATAAATCATTTAAAAAAGAGAGCCATGATTATATCATGAACTGGTAACTTTTTCCACCATTACAAAAGTTAGTATAAAACAATAAAGCACTAATAATTATTTTTAAACATTGTGTGACGAAGAATTTTGAAGTTTTTGGAGTTGCAGAGATGCATACATAAAATTATGGATTTCAAACATAATTTAGGAGAAAAATTAGCCTCTATTAAAAAAGATTTTGAAAATCCTTTTTGTTTGTGGTGCACTGAATCAGAACTTTATATTCTTACTAAGTCACAAAAAAAAAGAATTCCAATGCACTGAATAAATCCAAAATTCTTTCGAACTTATCCGTACTGCACCACCGTGATTAATACGATATATAGTCGAGAATTTGCATTCATGAACAGAGTCAACCACGAAATGAGCTCACGTGAATTACCACTGATGTGGTATTTTGTCGCTACGTCCACGTGGCCTCTGCTGGTTTGATGTAAGTTCATGTTTCGTGTTTTGACTCGCGTAGGCGATCCTCTATTTCCCGTGCTCATTTAATGCGTGGAGGACAGCTGCACCATCGCAGATTCCTCTGCTCTGTGGGCCCATATTCAATTTTTTATCACACTATAAGTTGACTCACTTATAGACAGGGAGATAAGTGCATTGACTTATACGAAGTTGTCTTATCTCCTCCTTATAAATGACAAGTTATATGGGCACATCAAAATTTGATCATGGCTAGCCCATTTTGAACTTTGGTTTATTTACAAGTTTGTCATTGAAGAAAGTGATCATGGCTATCCCACTCTTTGGTATAAAAGTCAATTTTTCTAATTTTGCTCTTCTTCTTCCTCAACTCATCCAAGAAGAAGAAGAACAAGAAAAAGAAAAAGAGGAAGAAGAAGAACAAAAACAACAAAAATGAGAATTTTGATGGGGTTTAAACCCTAATTTTCTTTCTCAACTCATTCTCATTATCTCCAAGTATAATGGGGTAACCCTAATTTTCTTCCTATTTCGAATTTCGATTTTCAATTGACGGAGAAGAAGAAAATGAGAAGAAAACACCCAAAAATTAAACCCTAATTTTCTTCTCATTTCCAATTTTGATGGCACCCAAAGGCTCCTCATAATGCACAAACCCTAATATTGGTGGAAACCATAATATTGATGTTCAACTAGTGTAAACAAGGACTGTCCAATTTTCTGGCAGTCCTACAAACTGAATTGATTGCCAGAAAACTGTGCAGTCCTAAGTCACAGCATGTGAAACAAAGGACTGCCCATTTTTCTGGCAGTCCTAACTGTATGTTGGACTGCCAGAAGAATGGGCAGTCCAACTCACAGCATGTGTAACTTTGGACTGTCCAACTATCTGACAGTCCAGTCTGTATGTTGGACTGCCCAACTATCTGCAGTCCAGTCTGTATGTTGGACTGCCAGAAGAATGTGCAGTCCTTTGTTAAACAGGCTCTGCCTTAGGACTGTCATTCTTCTGGCAGTCCACCATACAGATTGGACTGCCAAATGGTTGGGCAGTCCATGTCGACACAGATTTTCTCAATTCGTGAATGCTAGGTTTTTATTTAAAAAACTTTAATTTCCATTAAAATACTTACAATTAAAACAAAGAATGAAACGTAATGCAAACGAGATCATTTAAACAAACAATTCTAGGGTTTCGGATGTGATTTTTTTTTAGAAATAATGGATAATTTCTAGGGATTCAGATTTTCTTAAAATTTAATCATGGCTAGCCTATTCTTCGGTGCCATCGTTTTTCTTCAAAAGAGGAGGATGGTGGAGGAGAAGAGAATTTTTTTTGTTCTTAGGGTTTTGTAATTTGTTCTTCAAAACTTCAAAACTCAAGAAGAGAGGAGTGAGGGTTTTGGAAGAGAGAGAAGAGATTTTGCAAATGAAGGAAAAATAATGGGTTTGGGGGGTAAGAATTTGGGACAGCCAAGATCAAAAAATTGGACTAGCCTTGTGAAAAACAAAAAAAATTGGACTAGCCATAATCCGGACTAGCCATGATCGTATTTTGATGTGCCCATATAATTTGCCTTATAAATTTCACACTTTTTTCCATTGAGAAAGTGATGCTTTTTTCTTCATTGAAAAAAGAAAAGGAAGAGAGGGTTCAAGGAGTCCCGATCGATCACTTCCTCCTTCGAAATTCGAGGTGATCTAAGAATTTTTCCAATAAATTCCTTCGTTTTCTGTGATTTTTATTTTCCCCATTGACGTCTCTTTGAATTCGTCTCTGTTTATGAATCCCCCGCAAAATTAGTAAGTGTTTTAGTTTCTGATGGATCAAAACCCTAGATTTTTGGTAAAGATTCGTCCTTTCCTGATTTAAATCCGTTGATAGGCTAAATTCTGTGGTTTTGATTGAAAAGTTTACTGTTTTTACTATTTTTGGCGGTTTCTAGGGTTTGGAGACCGGGAATCGAGATGTCTTCTCTCAGTAGAGAGCTGGTGTTCCTGATACTGCAGTTTCTGGATGAGGAGAAGTTCAAGGAGACCGTTCACAAGTAAGTCTGTTTGTTTTTTGGGAAAAAGATGCGATCTTTGGTCATTTGGTTGTGAATAATTTTGTGGTTGCTTTGTTTTAGGCTTGAACAAGAGTCTGGGTTCTACTTTAACGTCAAGTACTTCGAGGAGGAGGTGCTGAATGGGAACTGGGATGACGTCGAGCGGTACCTATCCGGTTTCACCAAGGTCGATGACAACCGATATTCAATGAAGATTTTCTTTGAAATCCGGAAGCAGAAGTACCTCGAGGCATTGGATAAGTAAGATGGATTTTTTTTTACCCTTCACTTTGTATCTAGGATGCACGGACACTTCGGAAATCGGGCGGTGTCCGTGTAGTGTCGTGTCAGACACTTTGGAAACCGGACATGATGCAGACACTCCAAACACACTAGGACATGCCAAAATCAACGTCATGTACGTGTCAAAGTGCCCGTATTGTGGCTTGTCATATTTGTGTCTACGTAGAGTAGCGTTGCATGCATAATAAGTCATTTCTTTACGTTATCATATGTTACATGCATTTTCTATCTTCCATTAATACCCTTACATCACCCCTGAAACAAGGGGAAAGTATTTAAGGGCTGACAGTATGGTAATTGATATTAGGACAGAGCTCAAGGTGGGTAATGTAACTTGTCATTTACACATTTGGTATCTTTCACAAATTACTAATTTCTCACTTTTCTTTAGACATGATCGTCCTAAGGCGGTTGACATACTTGTCAAGGATCTGAAGGTCTTTGCTTCTTTCAATGAGGACCTTTTTAAGGAAATCACACAGCTTTTGACTTTGGAGAACTTTAGGTGTGATACCATTTATTTATTTATTTATTTGTAATTTTCTCTGTAATTTGAATAGATACCGGATGCATGATGAATATGGCCACTTTTTAGGGAAAATGAACAGCTTTCGAAGTATGGTGATACAAAATCGGCGAGAGCCATTATGCTTGTTGAGCTTAAAAAGTTAATCGAAGCAAACCCTTTGTTCCGCGACAAACTTCAGTTTCCAACACTTAAAAGTTCGAGATTGCGTGCTCTTATCAATCAAAGGTAGACTCTATAAGATTCTTTCTTGTTATTTTCTTTACTTATTTCATCATATCTTTCCGTTTGAATTTTGTTCAACTTCTAAGTTTGCAGATAAGTTATATTTTAACTTCTTAAAAGGAATGAGTAGTGCATTAGGTGTATGGTTTTTTGCCCTCTTCATATTATGAATTGAAACACCACTGTTTGGGGGCATTTCTGGCACGATAATAACACTTGATGCTTGCAAGATGAACAATGTGAGTTGAGGCATGGAACAGTCTTTTCATAGAATGGTGGTAGGGCTATGTACATCTTCACGTTTGCGGACCTTGCATGATGTCCTGAAATCGCTTGTTGCTGCTTTTTGCATCCAGGCAATCTATATCTCGTGTCAGCACTATTTTCTATTTCGAAAATTTCAGTTGTTTGCAAGATTATCTTGCTCACTACTTCAATTAAATTACATAGAGATATTTATGTTATTTAATGTTTTGCAAGTTGCTCACTTGGTAACACTGTACATCTGAGCTTCTGCAGACCCTGCACTAGTAGAACCTTGTGGCACTAATTTTTTAAAAAACCTTTTTGCTGCTTGTTTCAGTCAGTCAATCTGTCTCTTGTCATATCTATTTTCCATTGTAAATACTTTAGTTGATGTCATTTTGAGCATAGTTTGCAGTATCGGCAGATACTGATACGATACGGCCGTTACCGATACAGTTTGGCATATGTTGGGATCGAAGAGTGAAGCAATGGCGAAGGCGTCGCCTTGAAAGTGAAATGCCTTCTTTATAGTTGTTTAAAAATTCTAAGCTAATTCAACTTTAACCCGACTAAAATTCGCTGTGCTGACTAACTAAAAAGTCATATATCTTCGCAGTCTCTCTCTAGTCTTCTCTCTCTATATATAAACTTGAGTAGCAACAACACTTGCTTCTATCCATCTCTCTCTCACGGTTAATCCAAGGTAGTCAAAGGCGCAAGGCGCACTCGAGGCACAAAGGGTCCATGTCGTCCGATGGGCAAGGAACATTAAGTCGCGCACCTAGTGAAGCGAGGCACAAAAATAAAAAATAATAAAATATATACATTAATAAATAAATAAAATAGTAATGTAAAAATAAAACCAAATAACATATTAAAACCAACAAAAACGTGTTGAAACATAACCAAGTGAACTAACAGAGCAGTAGTAACAATAACATTCAACAAAACTAACAAGCGTTTGTATTTTTCTTACCACGTTTTTAGTAAATTTTTGTCTTTTCAGTTCTACTTTAACCAACTTTGGCAACTGTGGGAAGTGCTACCTCCCTCCCACTTGTACGAGGTAAGGGTCATCTTCCTGCCTCAAAATTGTATATATATGTGTGTGTGAACAAAAAACCACAAGATGCGCCTTGCTAAAAGATGCACCTTAGGCATTCCTTCGGTGCACCCGAAGAAAAACGTCTCGCTTAGTGAGGTGCGAGGCACAACTGCTACGCCTTTCTACGAGGCACACCTTAGGCGCACCCGAGTCGCGCCTTTGACTACCATGGGTTGATCTCACTCGATGACGTCAGATCCTTAACTCAATATCCTAGCTGCCGCTGACATATTCTCTAGCAGTCTCTCCTCAAGCACTCACCACAACAGCTATCTCGAACAATCTCCTCAAGCACTCAACGCAACTTCCATCTTCAGCAGTTTCATCCTTGCACCAGCCACCTCTGCCCGAAGTAGTTATATGCTCCTTATCATCCTCTTTGTTGTCTCCTTGCTATTGCCACCTCCTCAATAGTCAATATCAACCTTTTTTATGACAAATACATGTTGTATATATTGTGACTATGAAATAGATATATTTATAACAAATAGGTATTTTTATACTATACTGGCACTCTTATTTGGGTTAAGGTACGTGCGTCGCTTCTGCGCTTCGTGCTTACACTTCAAAGGACCTTGTCGTCTAAGTTTTTTTTACCCCGACAAGTACCCTCCTTAATACACCCATGATGAAGTTGCTGAAAGTTTTAAAAAACAGACTTCGATAGTCATGAATTGTGGTGGCATAGTGATTAGTATTTGCGTACAAGTGTGGCATCTGAAGTGTAATTTTCCTGTAACTTCAATTTATTTACAATCTTCAAGGTACACAGTATCAATATAGGGATTGGTTTTAGACCTTATGAATATCTATCAGTATGGGCATGGGAGTTTCGGATTGGATTTCCAGAGTTCTTTGTATCAGGAAACCAAATAATAATAAGAAATGTTAAATAAATAGAAAATATTTGATATATTTAGGCATAGTGTTATGTATCATTTATTATTTCTTGTTAGTTTTCAATGAAATAATATTCAACATTGTTGAATCCTTCATGTGCAATAGATATTATTGTTTATTTAATATTTACTTGCCTTTAGGTAAGGAGTACACCCACAATAGATAATTTCAAATGGAATAATATTAAGATAATTGAATGTTGGGAATTATAAATATACGACTCACACAAGTGGGTCGATACACGGTACCATATCGATCTTAGGCACAAATGAATTATCGTGTCAACATTGTTTTCCATGCACTTTATTCTTTTCCTTTGAATATCTCTCTCTAAACTGACCGAAAAAGGACCAGTAAAAAAATAATAGTTGAGATCATGTTCTAATCTGATATCAATTTCCACTTATATTGGCTGATATCGATACAAGAGAACCGTAGTATCGGCCAATATAAATGGAGTCGATATTAGATCAATACGATATGCCAAAATTGATACAATACAACTGATATCATACATATCGGTATCGGCCAATAAAGCAAACTATGATAAACTTCAGTAGAACTATGGTAACTTCATGTGCTACTGAGATAAAATACTTCGACAAAGTTCAAGTTAAAGCTATAAAGTATGCTAGTAAGATGTAGCTTTTATGATAATATTGTAGTAAAGATAGAAAATCCATGATACATAGTAGAAAGAAGGGCTTACAAGTGCCAATCCTGGGGAGGGTCAAGATGCACGGGTAGAGGAGAAGCTATTTCTGCAAATCGAACTTTCTTCCTCCATGATGCAAGCATTAAGCCATACCTCCGCGCCCCTAATTCTTACACAAGCCTTTTTAGTAATACTATCTTTATCTTACTCACATGTAGTCAACGGGCATATAGTGCTTGATGGTACCAAATTGACTTGAAACCTTTATTTGTAAGTCGCCAAAAGATGCAAAATCATCAATGCAACCTTTTGTATTTAGTGTTTATTATAGTACCTAATTCTGTGTATTTCATTCTATTCACGTAAATCTTATTGATATTTGGGAATGTCATTCCTCTTTGCTCTTTGGCTTAAGTGTGCCGTAAGATAAATGCAATTACCAGTGTTGTAAATTTCGGTAGGCGGATTCGGTGCGGCAAAGGGGCGCCTAGCGCCTAGGCGGCCGCACAAATTTTTTTTTTTTTTTTTTTTTTGAAGTTTTGGGTTTTAATTTTGAAAATTTTTGATATTTTTTTTGAAATTTTTTGAAATTTGAAATTTTATTTATTTATTATTAAATTTAATGATTTTTTATTATTATTTTTTTAGAATCTGAATTTTTTTGAATTTTAAAAACTGAAATTTCAAATTTCAGAAATTTCAAAATTCAAAATTCAAAATTTTGAATTTCCAGCTTTTGCCGAACAGGCCGAACATGGGCGATTTGGCCGAACAGGCCCGCCTAGGCGCCGAACAGGCCCGCCTAGGGCCGAACTGGCGCCTAGGTGGCCGATTTGGGGGTTTTCGGTGCGACAGGCGGCCGCCTAGCGCCTAGGCGGCCGCCTAGGCCGATTTTTAGAACACTGGCAATTACCTATAACAAATTATCATTGTACCTTTCTATGCTCTTTTAGTAGGGGAACTTGGAAGGTGCTTCTTGGTTATATAGCTTAAACTTCATCACCAAAAGTAGGTCTACCTACTCGCCAAAGGTTTTATGGCATGACAGTGCCATGCACATAGCTACCTTGACTAGGAATTTATCACCAAAATAAAGGGTTGACATCAAGTTGACAACCTATCATAGAACTTTGTCAGTTCTTTTATATCTGACAAAGAAGGCTTAGGTGATGACACAAATATTATTGACATGGCAAGCAAATATGGAATGCATATTTGTTTACTTATATGAGTTATAGGAAACTCTTCTCTCCCTAATTTGGAATATTTATTCTCGAGGAAAATGAGTCCCTTTTAAACAGCTGATCGTCTTTGCGCATGGTAAGTGAAGAAAAGGAATGAAATTTGTATGTGAAGTGTTTGAAAAAAAAAATCCAGTTTTATTGCAATATCTATGCATACGATGTAAATGAAGGGTAACTATTGGGCTGTTGGGTAGATAGTTGGGTAGGATAGGGATGTTGGCGAATGGACTGGGTCATTGGAGGGTGCGGTTGGCTTGGGACATGGTTGGATTATAATGAAGGTTGTGACATTCTATGATATGACCTAATTATAGACTATATATATATATATATATATATATATATATATATATATATATATATATATCATGGTTTAAAGTGTCGGCCGATACCGTTCCGATACGACCGATACTGATACGGTTTGGCATGTCCCAATCCGATACTGACCGATTCCGACATTGGGGGCCTTTTTTCTTGTCATTTCGACAAAAAAAATAAACGAAAAAAACAAATCAGTAAGGGTTTAAAGCATAATAAGGTTATAAAAGCATGTAAAAGAAGAAAAACAATCTATTGTATATAAACCAATCGGTAAGGGTGAGTACTATTTCATTTAATTTCAAACCTACTAAGAAATAACACTAAAAATACTTAAAATTATGCCTAAATGTATAAAATATATGTTTTTAAATGTAAATAGTTTATTAATAATTATTTGTTTTCCGATACCAAAAAATTTGATACTCCGATCCGAAACCGCCGATACTACCGATACCAATACTCATAGGAATAGTCCGATACTGATTCCGATACGGATACTGTGAACCTTGATATATATATTTTTTTGAAGCAATGGGTAATTGTGGCGAACTCACCTCCACTGGGGCTCGAACTCCGACCACTTGGGCCGCATGCATCTCTCTTAACCACTAGGCTAGAGGTCATTTGCGAACCTTGATATATATATATATATATATATATATATATATATATATATATATATATATATATATATATAATCCGGATCAAAAGTCCCGCCGTGGGAGCCCCGTCAAAGCCCCCCCCCCCCCCCCCCCCCCCCCCGCACCGGATCGGGGGGGCCCGCTCGATCCAATGGACGAGGGGTGGGGCTTCCGCGGGGTCTCCCGATCCGGATCTATATATATATATATATATATATATATATATATATATATATATATATAGGGATGTTAGCATAGGTACCTTGCTGAAATTCACATTTTTGATGTCGGGTTCCAATGTGGGGTTTGAACAGGAATCTAACCATAATATGAAATAGAGAAGGGAGAATTTTTGTCTAAATGATTTATTTATTCCAAGGTTCACAGTATTGATATTAAAACCAACCTTTTTATTAGTATCGACATCGGTGGTTTCAACCATTTAAGTGGTTTCAGATTGGAATTTCGGAGTCTTGGGTTTCAAAAGCAAGATCTTATGTATTATTTGTTGCTTCCTATTAGTTTTGAAATGAACAATATTTGACATTGTTGAATTATTCACCCGTCATAGATATTGTAGTTTATTTTACTTGTTTGTAGACAACGTACCTCCACAATGGATAACTTTGAATGGAATAAGATTAAGTTGTATGGACGTTGTGGTTTTATATTACACAATTTTGACAAATGCTAATGGTTACATTGTGTTGATAAGGAATTCCATCGACATAGTGTAGCATGTTGATCTTCGACACGTTCAAATCATTGTGTTGACATTTCCTTACCATAATTATCTTTTTTTTATTTAAAATCTTTGCTGATATGACCGGGAAGTGAGCCACAATTCGATATCGCCTATCGACATGTATTGGTAGGGCTGAGTATTTGATCGGACATGCCAAATACGGTGAGGTACGGCTGCTACGTATTGGTATTAACGGATATTGTGTACCTGGATTTATTCCTAGACGGTTGATTCCTATATGTACATGATGAACTATTTCTCGTAATACGATATGCATAATATAATTGCCAAACAGTATATGGTAAGATTATTTACAATATGAAACATGTGATGCATATGGACTATGCTGCAAGGACACGGATACGACGAATGCGACACGACTGGGTAAGGACACAACAGCTATTTTTGTGTCCAGTGTATTTTGGAGTATCCGTGGTGCGTCCGGTACATGTATATGTGTCTGACACAACATGCTCAGATTTTGGACTGTCCATGTTTCCTTCCATATGTAATACATGTATCAAACAATAGGAACATGGTGTTTTGGGGATGTTTCCCACAAAGTGATTTGACATAATTATATTTGTCGAGAAAGCATTGGAATGAGCGTGGACCCATAGAGGGCTCGACATTGACTTATCATTATATGTTTATTTAATTACTTCTATCCATAAGTTAACAGATAGATTCATATTGAAAACGTATCGTCAGACTCAGTTAACAAATACACTAAAATACCCTGGTGACAAGAACATGTTTTATCGTTTAAAGAAACATACACACTACAGCACTTAGAAACCAAGTGATCCATTTCAAGATAATATGGAAGAGGTCACAGACCAGTGGATAGGGGAATTTCTAGTGCCTAGGCACTAGGCACGCTGCTAGAGGAACTGCTCCGTGCTTAGGTATTATGAGCTTACCATCACGTATAAACCAAGTGATTGATTTCAAGATATTATGGAAAGGGTCACACACCAGGGGTTAGGGTTTTTCTAGTGCCTAAGCGCTAGGCACGCGGCTAGACAGGCTGCTCAGTGCTTAGGTATTATGAGGTTGCCTATGTTGGGAACACGGTGTGATCCAAATTGGAATTGGCCCAGGACGTGCGATATTGAATTGGACCCATATGTCTTAAAAGATAATTCTCATGTAAGGCCTGAACCAATTGCAATTATCTACACATCATGATTCCACCTCCTATCCGATGTGGACTAAATTATCAATACCATTGTCATCCCCTTTGAGGGCTCAACCTGAAACGAGATACAATCAAACAATCTCCATCTTAACTCGTTTCCGCTACCCGAATAACCTTAGCACCCTTGCTACATTTGTCCGTTCTCGCTAGCTGAATAATCTTAGCACACCTGCTATCTTTTGTTCGTTTCCGCCAGCCGAACAACCTTAGCACTCCTACTACCTTTTATTTGCCCCCCCCAGTCGAGCATCCAGGAGATCCAACATATTGTTATCTCGATCCGTTCGACCACATAACCAAATCGATACGTTCATCCACACCACCATTGTATGTCAACCACAACGTAGTTACATATGCTCATAATTCTACCTTGAGAAGAGAGCCCGTATATCCGTGTATACGCATGAACGTTCAGTACCATGTCTCGAACCAATTAGAGCTACCCAAACCAGTCCTATAACCATGAGCTCTGATACCACTTGTTGGAAACGCGGTGTGACCCGAATCAGAGTTGGCTCATGTGGTGCGATAATGAATTGGACCCATATGCCTTAAAAGAGAATTCTCATGTAAGGTCTGAACCAATTCCAATTACCTATACATCATGATCCCACCTCCTACCCGTTGTGGACTAAATTACCAACACCATTGTCATCCCCTTTTGAGGGCTCAACCGGAAACGAGATACAATCCAACAGCCTATTGATGAAGCTATTCCAATTCCGAACATTTTTATGATACCAATTCGAGCCAAAGATTAATCTGGAAAGTACAAAATAATATAGCGCTTAGGTAGATGATTATAAATGTATCGTCATTTGTCATTCATTAACAATTCAGTATTAAAATTTCCTTACTCGAAGTATGGTAGTAAATGAAGGAGAAATGTGCACGGCTTTATATGGGCATAGTAGTAAACACTGCCACTAGGCTACCTAAACCATTTTGCAACTGCATAAACATGCCTAGTTTGTGTAGACCTACCTCTCTGTGCCTTAACACCCCCACCTTTAATGCCTACTTGGCTTCCTAGTGCCTTTATGGCCACTTAGGACCCCTCTTAGCTTCACACATACTCTACATGATGTTGGTAAGCTGCTTCTTTTAGCATAGTGAACCAGAAACCCGACCCGATTCAACCCTGTACTAAACTGGATCTAAGACAAGATTGTTCCTCAAGTGTTCCAGAGACGTGCTGGACATATCAGGTCTGTTTGACTTGTGCAGGATTAGGTTTTCTTTTAATAATAATAGTACTATTCTTCAAGACTGACATGTTTCAGAGTGTCTCAGACACATACTCATACAGTTTGACTTGGAGTAGCGGCTGTATACGGAGTTTTTAAGCTCCTTATTGCGTGTGCATCAGAGGTGATACCTTTTAGATATCAAGACTCCATGCTAGAAATCATTAGTAGGGATTTTAATGCTAAGGATAATAAATTTAGTAGCATAGCTAGTTATGTAACATTGGTTTATGTTTAATGAGGCATATGGGGAGCTGGACAAACATTCTTTTCTATGCAGTTAAAAACCGTTATATATCGGTTATATAACTGATATATAACGGTATCGGTTCGAAACCGATTTATTTTGGGAAAAAAATGGTAAAATATCCGGTATTATCGGCCGATATGACCGATATATACTGATATATAGATTTTAAAAAAAAACCGATATATCACAGTTAGGTTTAGTTAAAACACAAAATGGTGCAGGAGAGAAAAAAACTGATATATCACAGTTAGGTTTAGTTAAATCAGTGATACATCGGTTTTGAGGCTAATGATGATTAATAGATGTTGAAAGTTGAAAGTTGAATTGAGATTTTTTTTTGTTTTCATATTAGTTGAACCGTTTTGATGTGATACTTTTTATATTGTAATGTTGGTTTGGGTATGAACATTTTAGTTTTAATACTTTAAGAAACTCTTCTTGCATATTTTATAATAGATAACTATTAAGTGTTGTTAATATATAAAAATTGTGTTAAAAATGCAAATCTATATTTACCGTTATAAATCCGATATATCGGTGATATAACAATAACTCTACTGGACCGTTATCATGAAAGAACTGTTTTTAACTGCATAGATTCTTTTATGAGAATGGGTTTTAGGTTAACTAGACATGTTAACTTGAATAGAAGAGCCAATGATGTTAATTTACGGCTCTTGTTTGGTTCGCGGAAAGGAAAGGAAATTGATGCTTTGATATTTTCTTTCCTTTGGAAAAATGCAATTCCAATCAATTTTTTTTTCTGGTGTTTGGAAAAACTAAGAAAATTGGGAGGAAAAGTGAATCCTTAGAGGGGGAAAATGAATCCTTGGTTTGGTGGGAGGAACCTTTCCCCCCATTTTCCCTCCTCTTGGGAATCAAATTCCTTTCCTCCTCATTTCCTTTGGCATCCAAACAAAGGAAAGGAATCACTTTCCTTTCCCAAGGCTCCAATTCCGCGAACCAAATGTGGCCTATGTGTAAGTTGCATGGAATAAGCCTTGAGCATACCAACTTTCAAGTGAATTTATGTGCCAGAAGGTGAATTTAGGGAGGCTTCGGGGTTTCATGAGGCAAGTACTTTGTCATGATTCTTAGTACATATGTAAGCAACTGGGCAAGCCTTGTAATGTTTCACAGAACCACTGAAGTGAAATTGAATTATTGAACTTCCTAACCTGCTTCCAGTTGATCGGAGGCTAATGAAAAACTTGATGTTTATCCAGTATCTGAGGTCTGGCAATGTAACTTTGTTTCAGTAATTACTAATGAATTATATGATCCTTACAATAAGTGTGGATTTCTCTAACAATAGAGTAGCAGAATTACCAGGCTCTTATATGGTAGGTTGCTTTATGTGGCTAAAAGAAGGGAAGAAACCTGAGAGAGAGAACTGAGGAAACTTTAAGACAAATGTAGAATTAAAGTACTTAAAATATAAAAGAAAGATTTTTTTTTCTTTCTTTCTGTCAATGCATCGAAAAGCGTGCTTTAATGGCTATGATAAAAGCTCTTTCCCGTCTTCCCAGTGCCCATGCATTGAAGTGCAGGTCAGCCATGCAGACCCTTTTCTTATGAGATTTGATATAAATTTGTTTCCTTTATTATTCAACATTAACCAGTGAACAGTTTAACTTTTCCGATGTAAAAGAATACAGTTGCTAGGGTCTTAGGGAAGATTACTTTATGGGCTGGGAGTGCCACCTTTGACAAACATCATCCAAACATGTACAAGAGGAGTAATTCCATATCCAACACCGTGCTCTTTCTTTATCCATTCTTTGTACGTGGAACGTGTCACTTGGCACGATGGTAAGGCTTATTGCTCTCATACTAGAAGATGCAAGTTTGAGTCGCGAGACACTTCCCGAACTTGCATAAGTAGGAGCTTCATGGCACTCGGAAACAACCCCCCCCTCTATTCATTCTTAGCGTGTGTACTCCATGGATAATCTATGCATACATGCTCAGATTTTGCATGTATGACACTTGGCCATGCATGCTTATTCTGTGCATTTGTTTTTGCTCCTATGCAGTGACGTAACCAGGAATTCAACATTTGTTTGCGTGCGTGCGCATGTGGTTGTGGGGGGCACTAATTAGTTTTTTTTTAATATTAAAAAAGGACTATCATGCAGAACTAGATGGGATATGTGGGGTTAACAAAAATACTACTATTAATATAATGGCCCAATAAAAACTTTAGATTACATGCACATTTGTTTATATATAACTAATGTTCTAAAAGGCGGTCTAGGCGGCCGCCTGGGCGCTAGGCCCCTGGTGCCCTCCCGATGTCTGCCTGGACCCTCCAATGTCCGACTATGCATGTTTTGGGATTTTGTGGTCTTTTTCTGCAATTTTAGTAGATTTTTTGTATTTTTGTATTTATTTTTGAACCGCCTAGATTTAGGCAACCGCCTAGGCAGGCTAGGTGCTAGGCGGCGGGCCCGCCACCTAGCATCTAGCGCTTTTCACAACCTTGTATATAACTCTGAAAAATAAATGTAAATTTCAACTGGTACTTCTGGATACGTTGAGGTATTGGATGCTATAGGTTTTTTCAATCCTACTTCACACTACTAACAACCATGTCCACTAGATTGAACAAATCCTAGATTTAAACACAATTCCTACTCAATGTACAATTATTGTTTCTCCACCAGACTACAAAGGCAATAGAGCATTGCTACTTTTATTTGTATAATACTTTTATCTGTAAATTCCTTCAAAAGTCCATCAGATTACACTACAAAGTCGATGATGATATTATTTCCATTTATTTTATATAGCACTTTATCCTGGCTCTGTCTCCATCTAGCTTCGCCCCTGCTCCTATATGTATTTTCTCAATAAAGATACACATGGTATCATGCTCCGGCGATAAAGGTAATGTGAACGAGCTGTTGTAAGGCATATGGTATCCATGTCAAAATTTTGCATACTTTGTCCTGATTTTCTAAATTAGATTTCCTTTTATGCATTTAGTAAGTTGAGGTATGATGTTCAAAGTCCATTTAATCTCATCATTCAACTTTGCAGCTTAAATTGGCAGCATCAGCTGTGCAAAAACCCCAGGCCTAATCCAGATATAAAAACTCTCTTCATTGATCATTCCTGCGGGCAACCAAATGGTGCACTTGCTCCCTCATCAACAAGTAATCATCTGATGGGATCGTTACCTAAAGCAGGAGGTTTTCCTCTGTTGGGTGCCAATGGGGTAAGTAAGCAAACATAATTTTGCTCTGCATTTATTTGACATCAATCTGACTGACTTGGATTACTGTCTGCTTTAGCCTTTTCAACCTGCAGCAGCTCCACCGGCACCTCTGGCTGCTTGGATGTCCAACCCACAACCTGTAAGTCATCCAGCAGCTGGCGGGGCTATTGGACTCGGTGCTTCGACAAATCCTGGTATTTTAATTGCTTTATTTGGTATTTTAATTGCTTTATTTAGTATGCACATGGATAGTTAAAAATGATCTTAGATAACCTCTATTTGTTAACTTAAATTTCTCATATTTTTCACATAGCTGCGATCTTGAAGCATCCTAGGACTCCAACTACCAACCCTGCTGTGGAGTATCCATCTGCAGATTCTGATCATATATTGAAGAGGACGATACCTATTGGGATTTCTGATGAGGTACACTTGCTTTTATTTGTCTCTGGTGGTCTTGCTACCAGTTCAGTATATTCACAAATGGCCATAAAATTATAATTGAATATTTACAAAGTTCCTGTGAACATGCATATGATACACGTTTTGCAGGTGAATCCTGTAAACGTATTGCCAATTAGCTACCCTCAGAATCACGGTCAGCCGACATACTTTCCGGAGGAATTACCAAAAACTCTTGTGCGGACACTTAACCAGGGTTCCACTCCCATGAGCATGGATTTTCATCCAGTCCTGAAAACCATTCTTCTTGGTGATTTTTCCTCATCAAATTAAATTATAACCGTACTTATTCCTCTCTATTTCAAGGTCGTACTTATTCATGTCTATTATTTTCATGGTACTTAGTTGGTACAAATGTGGGCGACATTGGATTATGGAATATCGGCTCTAGGGAGAGAATAGTTCATAGGAACTTTAAGGTCTGGGAACTTGGAGCATGTCCCGTGACACTTCAGGTTAGTTTCTTCCACTCAGTGTTACCATGCTTATAGTTTGTCGTAATTATATGCTTTAGTCTTAACTTTTGGAGTACCACAATTATCAATGTTTGATTCTGTTGACAGACTGCTTTAGCGAAAGATCCAGGTGTCTCAGTTAACCGCGTCACATGGAGCCCAGATGGTGGCTTGTTTGGTAACCTTATAAAACCGGAACTTCAATCCAAAAAATTTATTTACCAAACCAGACCACTGTGTTAATAGTTCCTTACATTTTCTAGGTGTTGCTTATTCGAGGCATATTGTGCAATTATATTCTTATCATGGCCGTGATACTGTTAGGCAGCATTTAGAGGTATAAGAAACAACAATTCCACGTGTTCGTACCTGTCCTAACTGCTATTGTTCTATTGATAACTTGAGATATATTTTGTAGATTGATGCTCATGTTGGTGGTGTCAATGATCTTGCATTTGCTCAACCCAACAAGCAACTATGTGTAATAACCTGTGGAGATGACAAGATGATTAAGGTTACTTTCTTCTGTGAGATAATTAAGTAGTAGATTGTCAATGTTTATACAATTGAATATCAATTGATATATATTCATGTTAGGTGTGGGATGCAGCAAGCGGTACCAAACAATATACTTTTGAGGGTCATGAGGCAGCTGTTTATTCTGTTTGCCCACACTACAAGGAGAATATTCAGGTAAATTATGTGCATAACATGAGCCACCTCTTATTTCTTCTTTATCTGTTTAATTAGTATAGACACAAATCTTTACTTTGACTTCAATTTTTACAATGCAATCAACAGTCTTCTAATGTTTTATTCTGTTGGTTTCAAAGTTCATCTTTTCAACAGCATTAGATGGTAAGATAAAGGCCTGGTTGTATGATAACTTAGGATCTAGAGTTGATTATGATGCGCCTGGCCGCTGGTGTACTACTATGGCTTACAGTGCTGACGGTTCCAGGTTTCCTACTGCACACCCTCATTTTACTGTAGTAAACACTGACCTTTCTGTCATTTATAGTCTCATGAATAGAGCTGCATGTACACTTGTAGGCTCTTTTCCTGTGGAACCAGTAAAGAAGGAGAGTCATTTATTGTGGAATGGAATGAGAGTGAAGGGGCAGTTAAGAAGACCTACCAAGGTTTCCGTAAACGATCAATGGGTGTTGTGCAGTTTGATACCACTAGGAACCGCTTCTTGGCTGCTGGTGATGAGTTTGTTATCAAGTTCTGGGATATGGATAATGTCAACCTTCTAACAACAATTGATGCTGAGGGCGGTCTACCTGTATGTTAAACTATGGAGCTGCTTTATATTTGAGTATAAAATTGTTATCTAAATGAAAAAGACATCTTACTTTCATGTCTTCAATATCTCTTAATTATTAGGCAAGTCCGCGGATACGGTTCAATAAAGACGGATCATTTTTGGCTGTTTCTGCACATGAGAACGCCATTAAAATCTTGGCAAATACTGAAGGACTAAGCTTGTTGCGCACATTTGAAAATCGTTCTTTTGATACTTCCAGAACTGTTCCAGAGGCCGTGCAAAAGGTAGCTATTTATTGTTAACTATTTATGGTTGACCCAACGTTGTCAAAGCAGGTTGTCTAGTCGGCTACCTAAGCTCCTAAGAGGGCCTATAATGCTTCAAAGTGGTCCTCCTTAATTGTTTATTATGTTTACTCCTTTTTTAGAATCTTCTGACACTTTTGGTTTATGAAGCTGTATAAGTTATAAACCCTAGGGTGGTTATATGATATGGTTATACATACACTAGTATATTAGAAATAATTATCAATTTATACCCTGTCTACACCTCTATATAATGGGTAAACATTTTTGTTGAGATTATATGGTTAACATTTAAGAGGTGAAAATATCACCTAGTATTTTGACCCCCTTCCATGTTTATGCCCCCAACTTTTCTGTATATGTACTCTAATGAGAGAGCCACTGGGGGATGGCTGAGCAGTTGGGGCTCGTGTGGGATTAAGGGGAGGTCTTGGGTTTGAGCCCAGACCTCAGCACACAAAAATAAAAAACTCTAATGAGGAGAAAGGATGGAGAGCTGCTTCCTGCTGCTGCCCATCTAGGCTGCTAATCCTCCATCCAGCCTCTGATGAACAGTAGGTAATCTTACTAATGGTGGATAGATGTCTTTATATATCATTTTTCAGTCTTAAAACTTTTAATAGTGTTACTATGCAGTTTGCTTAATTTTGGCTGTTTGATGGAGTGTTGCTCCTTTTTGTTTGGAGGCTGGATTGCCGCTTTTAATCTTATAAAAGTTTGTTAATTCTATTGTAAGCGCACTAATGTTATTCATTTGTTTTTTTATAACGGTGGCTGCCTAGGTAGGTGGTCTGCCAAACCTCCTATCGTCACATAGGCATTTGGGGTCTTGGTCGTTTTGGGCTGTCTAGCCGATCTCACAATATAGGGTTGACATTATAAGTACTGAACGATTTAAATGTTATGATCCATGATGCAGCCGATAATAAGCTCACTGACTGCTGGTGCAACAACTTCTGGAGTAACTGACAGAGCTGCTCCTGCAGTGGCTATGGCCGGAATGGTTTGTTGATGTTATACGTTCATTCAGTTTATATTAATAGATGCATAGTTGTAATGCTTATGTGTCTCTGATGTCATGTTATGTTATTGTCAATTCAAGCAAAACTTTTCAAGCAATTGATAGAGCTTTCTCCTGCGCACTAACTATATTTAATATCTATAGAATGGAGATAGCAAAAACATTGTGGATGTCAAGCCTAGAATAACTGAAGAGCCTGGGGATAAATCAAAGAGTTGGAAGCAAACTGAAATTAACGATGCATCTCAGTGCCGATCATTGAGGCTAATGGATAACTCGAGAACAAGCAAGGTAATTGTTTATAATCACTGATCTCATGTTTCCTGCTGTTTGTTGCAACTGAAGTATAAAACCCATATTTAAGTTTTCCAATGTTTCAAATCTTACTGGTGGGGGAAGTTTCTAAACTATTGTGAAAGGTTTTTTTATCATCACATGCGTGTGATCTTATATCATGCATTTATACATGTATATCTTCAACAATGCATATCATGACGTCCATCACTCAAGCTTCATAATTATGAAACTTAGTTCAAGTTTTTTTTCTTGGAATTCTATTCTAGCGAGGTACTTCATGTTTCCTGTTGTTCATTGGAACTGAATTATAAAGACTGTTCTGGATACTATTATGTTTCTATTCTAGCAAGACACTTCTAATCTAGCAAGGTACTTCATGTTTCTTTAAGTTTTGTTTTTTGTTTTTAAGTTTTCCAATGTTTCAAATTTTACTGTGCTTTGCTTGCAAGGGAAGTTTGTAAACTGTTCTGGATACTCTTTTATCATCACACATATCATTCTTGTATCATGGGTTATGTATGTCTTCAAGAATGCATATAGTGATGTCCATGATCATACTCAAAGCTTCAAGTTATGAATCTTTAGTTCAAATTTGTCTTAGAATTCTATTTTAGCAAGGTACTTCATGCTTTTGGTGGACTGTGTTAGAGTTCTATGGTAGCATGGTCATACTTGAACAACGTGGATTTGTGAAACCCGTTTTTGAATCCTCGACTGATTACTGGGCAGTTTATTAAGCACATACTGGGGTCTTGAAACCTCTCCTAACGATTACCCACCTTAGATTCTTATTTAGCGCCAACTTGTTGCTAAATATGAACAGACCATATTAACGGTTATCACATCAAGCCAGGATTTATGTCAGTTGCATCCCGATATTTATCAGCACATATAGCTCAGTCAGCTCACCTAAGCTCAAGGGAGCACGTGGTTTGCCAGCTGAATGGATCAAGTGTTTATCAAACATTGTGTCATGGCCTGGTCTCATGGATGCACATGATCATGTGTATGCCATGACTTGAACTTCTATTGAATAAATCATGTAGTCGGACTTCCATATTTCTCATTAGAATATGGTCAATCATGAACCATAGCATATTGAAATTTGCAGAATGCTGGAATAGCTTTACGACTATATCACTATCTTAACAGATTTTGTATTGTCAAACAAGCGTAACCTCGATGTAACTTTTATAGTCTGACAAAATGAAAAATAGGCCACCCTCTTGATTCATGCATCCTTTAAGGTATCCAGTTGATTTATCAAATCAGGATGTTAGTCAACATAGTTGCTGGAAAGCTAAATAATCTAGTATGTTGCACGTTCTTAGGAATATAGGAAGATATTAGAATGCATCAGTTTTTATAGAAGATGGCTGCTGCTTGTCAATTTTAGTTTTTTCTTCCAAGTTTTTCTCAAGTTTTAGATGTTACGGTTTCTTTTTCAGTGCCACTATGACATTATTTAACCGCTTCTATGATTACCATTTCATAGGCTAAATCTATCTATATATTTTGACAATGAATCAAGAAAGCCTGGTCCACTTGGGAGAATTTGTTCCTGGATAATACATTCATGAACAGATATGCTAGTAAAAACATTGAAGATTATTTTGTGGAGCTCCGAACATTTAATGGAGAATGCTTAGATAATGATGATGAATAAATGGCTTTAGTTTTCTACTCTTCACTTGTATTGTTCCTTTTTGCTCTATGTTTTTGCATGAACATGGATACGACACAACATGGTAAGAACAAGGCACCCATTTTGGTGTCCTAGTATAATTTGGAGCATCAGGTTTGTGTCCAATATGTGACTGTTACTACACGACCCACATATTTGGAGTGTCTTTCCTATTTTATCCATACTATTATATAATGAGAAAAGTTCAGCTTCACCGTGGAACTTTTCTTTCCAAATATATCCTTGCATATGTTTACTAAGTAAAATTATTCATTAAAGTTAATAGGGGCATATACGTAATTACGGGAGATGCCTTTTAGTCTTCCTAAATAGTCTTACAGGCATGTATAAAATATATATTTATACTATTATATAATGAGAAAAGTTCAGCTTCACTATGGAACTTTTCTTTCCGAATATACCCCTGCATATGTTTACTAATTAAAATTATTCATTAAAGTTAATAAGGGAAGATACGTAATTACAAGAGATGCCTTTTGGTCTTGCTAATATATATATATATATATATATATATATATATATATATATATAGGAGTGGACTCCGGACTTGCGGTGTGAGAAGGAAGTCCTTAATGCTATCCATGTTTGGATTTGCTTCCCGGAGTTTCCAGTCCGGTATTGGAGTATTTCCTTGCTTATGAGGCTAGCTAGCCTGGTGGACAAACCGATCAAGGCTGATGATGCTAATGCATGCTCGGATGTTCGTAGAGATCAGGGCCGGTGGAGAGCTCCCGAGCCTGTTGGAGTATGAAGTCCCATCTGGAGAGGTTATAACCCAGAAAGTTGAGTATGAATGGGTACCACCTGTCTGTTCATATTGTGCATGTTTCGGGCACCTCGCCAGTACTTGCTCTACCGGAGGACAGAAGACGGTGATCCCTTCAGAGCCAGCTGAGGAACCTGGAACATCAAGGGCGATGGAGACTGCCAGTAGGGACGACAGAGTCGAGGAGGTCCTGCAGGAAGGGGACCGACTGATGGAGGATGCCAGCGGACTGAGTCTGATTATCTCACCTCAGACATTGCACACCAGTGGGGCTATGGTGACTGTCCCACCTAAGTCGGTTCACCCCAATCACTTTCACCGTCCAGAGGAGTATGGTTACCAGAGGCATGTCGGCATCGGGACGAGAGCATAGAGGAGATGGAGGTACTTCCGAGGAGAGAGTGTATAGCAGGAAGATACATGCTGGCCCTCTACGCGACGGACACCCCTGGGAGGAGGGCCGTTCACCTGGCCACTGTGAGCCGCTTTGTGTGGACAACCTGGCTTGGGCCCTGATGATCTCTTAAACGACGAACCAACATCCGACCACTCCTGGGTTGGAGGAGGACATGGCGTTGACGGACGTGGTATCATCCCCGAGTACTGGTCTAGAAGGTGTTCAGGGGACCCACCATCTTATTAATTAATGGCGGTCATCTCCTGGAACGTCAGGGGTACATGCTCCTTAGGGAGATTGAGGGAGATTTGTGAGGTTCTACATCTCTGTATTGCTGGAGTCTAAGATTAAAGGAGAGAAGACACTATCCCGACGGACTCCCCCCCATTGGGCACAAATCCACAATCTGGCGCTTTATGACATGGTTAGGATCTGGGTCAAATGGAATAACAACAGCTGGGACGGGAATATGGTCTTGATGTCGGAGCAGCTGATAGCCATCTCCCTTTCTAATAAAGGTGGTTTCAGGTTCTTGCTAGGGGTGGTCTATGGCCACAATGACAGGCGGCGTTGGAAGGACCTTTGGCGGGATATAGCTAAAGTGGCTGCTACTGCTGACTCATTGCATCTACCGCTGCTCCTGATGGGTGACTTCAACGCTCTCCTTCACAGAAGGGAGAAGGTGGGAGGCAGACCTATCCCAGATCCGATCCTGTACGATTTTCAGAGGTGTCTTCTTCAGTCGGGCCTTCAGGGCCTGGAACGAACGGGGCACATATGGACTTTGCATAACAAAGCTGTTACCAACAGAGTTGCTTGTCAGCTGGACAGAGCTATGGGAAATGGGGAGTGGTTCCGGCACTTCCCAAATTCTGTGGCAGAGGGTTTGGCTGCTGGGATGAGCGATCATTCTCCTATCATGGTCGGCTTCACAGAGCGACCTTCCTGGAAGTCGCGACATTTCCTGTACAACAACAGCTGGTTTCTCTCTGGAGGTTACGTCGAGGTTGTAGGAGAGGGTCTTCTTAGCCAACAAGGGGGCACGGCTCAGTTCCGCATGGTCCACATCCTCAAGCGCACAAAGAAGGCTATCCGGAGTTGGGTGAAGAGATTGCCCAAGCCCTCCCTGGAAGACGAGGAGGCGAAACTCATAGCCATCCAGAACTCCATGCAATCTGATATTCTAGATGGGTCCTTAGCGGCACGAAAGAAGGAACTGATTGGAAAGTCAACATCCTCTGACTGCAGAAGCAGATTAGTGCGGCCCAGCGCGCTAAATGCTCCTGGCTCAAGGAAGGGGACCTTTGCTCCAAGTTCTTTTATGATGTGATCCGAACCAAACAACATAAAAATAGTCTCTCCCATCTACTTGATGGTGGGGGCAAACTGGTTGGAGAGCTATCGAAGATCCAAGGGGAGGCGGTCAGGTACTACTCAGAGCTTTATTTTCAAACTATCTCTCAGTGTTTTCGGATATCATTACAAAGAAGCTGGTGACATCCTATGGGAATAGCCAGTTACTCGCGCCAGTCACTATGAAGGAGGTGGAGGCTATCATCAAGAAGGTGGATCCCAACAAGGCTCCGGGGTCGGATGGCTTCAGCAGTGGGTTCTACAAACGCCGCTGGGATGTCCTGAAGATACCGGTGCTCGAGGCGGTCCAGGAGTTCTTCTCTGAAGGGAAGTTGCTGAAGGAGCTTAACCATACCTTCTTGACCCTTGTGCCGAAGAAAGAAAGAGCGACCTCGCTGGCGGACTTTCAGCCTATAGCGTACTGTAATTATCTTTACAAAATAATTACGCACCTTATGTGCCGATGTATGGAGGGGATTATGCAGGACTTGGTCTCTCCGAACCAGGCGGCTTTCATAAAAGGGAGATCGATTGCTGAGCACAGTCTTCTGGCACATGAGATGGTGAGGGGTTCAATAAACCAGGAGGGGAGAAGACGTGTGTGAAGCTGGACCTGAGGAAGGCATATGACATGGTCAATAGGGGCTTCCTGTGCTACCTGATGCTTGCCATGGGATTCGACGAGCGGTGGGTTGCGAGGATTAGGGAGTGCATCTTGTCCCCTACCTTCTCTGTACTCATCCAGGGTACTCCATATGGGTTCTTCTACAGCAACCGAGGACTCCAGCAAGGCGACCCCCTGTTACCTTACTTGTTCACACTTGTCATGGAGTACTTCACCTGCTGAAGCCATCCGGGGTCGGATGGCTTCAGCAGTGGGTTCTACAAACGCCGCTGGGATGCCCTGAAGATACCGGTGCTCGAGGCGGTCCAGGAGTTCTTCTCTGAAGGGAAGTTGCTGAAGGAGCTTAACCATACCTTCTTGACCCTTGTGCCGAAGAAAGAAAGAGCGACCTCGTTGGCGGACTTTCAGCCTATAGCGTGCTGTAATTATCTTTACAAAATAATTACGCACCTTATGTGCCGATGTATGGAGGGGATTATGCAGGACTTGGTCTCTCCGAACCAGGCGGCTTTCATAAAAGGGAGATCGATTGCTGAGCACAGTCTTCTGGCGCATGAGATGGTGAGGGGTTCAATAAACCAGGAGGGGAGAAGACGTGTGTGAAGCTGGACCTGAGGAAGGCATATGACATGGTCAATAGGGGCTTCCTGTGCCATCCGATGCTTGCCATGAGATTCGACGAGCGGTGGGTTGCGAGGATTAGGGAGTGCATCTTGTCCCCTACCTTCTCTGTACTCATCCAGGGTACTCCATATGGGTTCTTCTGCAGCAACCGAGGTCTCCAGTAAGGCGACCCCCTGTTACCTTACTTGTTCACACTTGTCATGGAGTACTTCACCTGCCTGATGGATAAGGCGGTTCATAGTGGGAGGCTGGTCCCGTTGTTCAGGAGGATCGAGTTCCCTGTTACTCATCTCATATATGTTGATGACCTTCTGGTCTTCCTCCTCCCCTTTATGGAAGGAATGACCACGATCTCTGGAATTATGGGAGAAATTGAAACTTACTGGGCTCCAAATAAACTGAGAGAAGAGTCGTGTATACTTCAGCTCTCTATGCTCTCTGAAGGAGGAACGAATGGAAGCTTTGGGTGTTGATAGAAGCAATCTCCCGGTGAAATATCTAGGAGTGCCTCTGACAGTCAATTATGCTCGGGACCTGGATTGTCACAGTCTGGTGGAGTATGCTCAGAGGAGAGTTGAAGGGTGGCAGGCTGCTGGCCTGTCGTTTGGTGGACGCATTGAGCTAGTTAGATCGGTCATCTCGGCTCTGGGCCTTTTCTGGCTCCAGTCTATTCTGGTTCCTGTCGCCACCATCCGGAAGGTGGAGAGCATTTGCGCCAACTTCATCTAAGGGGGGCATGCATGCGATCACTTGAGAGCAGCTCTGTCGCCCTCGAGAGGAGGGTGAAGTGGGGCTTAGACCCATGCTGACTGTTAGGGAGGCCTCTGCCATGAAGCTGGCTTGGAGGTTCATTAAAGGTGGATCATTATGGGCTGATTGGATGTACGGTCGGTATGTGAAGCGGGACAACTTCTGGACCTGCTCTCTCAACAACAACCACTCTATCACGTTCAAGCATATTCTGCGTCACAGAGCTGTACTCAAATCATCAATCCGGAGGATTATGAAAGATGGAGCTGGGACTGACCTCTGGCGGGATTCATGATTAGAGCGTCAATCTCTGATTGAGATACTGGACGACCAGACCCACGGGGAGGTTGGTAGGGGGTTGACCTGCCAGCATATTATCAGAAATAGAGAGTGGAGATCGGAGGTATACTGTCATACATTGGAGCTTGGAGAGGCCATTCGCGCGGTTGGGATTGATCCGACTCAGCCAGCAAATTGTTGGATATGGGATCCGCCGGAGGTTACTGGGGGTACTGGGGAGTTTCAGTTCCATAGCTGCTACAACCTTGTGCGTAGTACTTCCCTCCCCCTAGCGCAGACTATGAATTCATCTGGTGCAAGGGTCTGGCTCGTAAGATGTAGCTGTGTGTCTACCGGTTGCTTCTTGGTCGGCTGCTGACGAGGGATAGACTCATCTCCTTTGGGATCCAGGTGCCCAACCCGAAGTGTGTGCTCTGTGGAGTGGACATTGAGTCTATGCGACACTTGTTCTTTGAGTGTGCGGTGTCCTGGTTTATCTGGACTGAGCAATGCCGCAGAGCGCTGGGAGGATGTGACACAGACATGAAAATTGGTGATATCATCACTCGGATCCGAGATCGCAGAAGGAGAGGGCATGTTTGGTTCAATACCGCTAGAGTACGTCTTGCAGCTTCTGTCTGGCATGTTTGGAGGGAACGGAACCATCGCATTTTTGAGGGGCTAATCACCCCTCCTATAGAAATTCTACATAATATAGAATTCGATGTAACTGCTATGGAATCCTGAAGGGTGGGTGACCATCCCTGATTGTATGATTGTATGAGCTGATTTTGGAATAAAATTTACCCTTTTTCCATATATATATATATATATATATATATATATATATATATATATATATATAGCAATGGTAAACTCGGGCGCGGACGTACAGGCGATTGCGGCTACTAGGGTTGGGCGCGTCTGGGACCCTGGCGCCCCCGGCGGTGGGCCGGCCAGGGTCGGAGCGGCCAGCGAGGGGCCGGTCGAGGGCGGCGCACGCAGTAGCGGCCAAGGCGGCGCCGGAGGCGATCCGGCTAGGGCGGAATTGATCCGGAAGCGCCTGATCGGGACAGACGCGGGGGGTGGCGGCGTGGGCGCTGCTGGCGGCAAGGCGGCAAGGCCTCAGGCGGAGCGACTGGGCCTAGTCGGACAATGCCTAAGGTGGCCGGGAGCGATGAAGCAGCGATCAGGGGTGGCACGACCAGCAGGGGGTCGTCTTAGGGCGGTGATGGCGGGGGTCGAGTTCTGACCGGGGTCGAAGGCACCATAGGCGGAGGCGATCGACGGGATGACTCGGAGGAGGGGGCGGGATGGACAACGGTGATTAGACGGCGTAACTTGAAAGGGGTTGGCGAAGCTCGTCGGCTAGGTGGGGCTTCGGGAGGTGACCACAATAGGGGGGACACGTATTACGGAGACATATAAGCGATGCTAGCTCGGGGGGGGGGGGGGGGGGGGGAGGCTAGGAGGTCGGAAGGGAGGTCTCGCCAAATGCCAAACAACGTGTCCATACCACCAATGCCTCAACAACGTTGGTCGGCGATGGATAAGGGTAAGCAGGTAGTTGGAGAACGTAAGGCCGGGGTGCCGAAATCATATGCGGATATGTTGAATGGTGGGGGGGATAGTTTGCCAGCACAGATGTCTTATGTCCAACCGAAGATGGTGGGTACAACACTTCGGGCGACACTGACGGAGGAAGATCTTGCTGAGACCGCGGACTACTGGTGCAACTCTGTCATTCTATATGTGCTTGGCTCGAGACCGTTTTACGGACAGATCCGGACGCACGCGACGCGAGTTTGGAGATCGCGGGACGGTATGGAGTTTTTCTCACGAGAAAATGGCTTCTACCTTGTGCGTTTCTGCTTACAGGAGGACATGGAGCAAGTCCTCCAGGGAGGACCGTGGACCTTTGATGGCAGGTTTATTATCATGAAGGCATGGACGCCGGAGTCGACTTATGAGCGGAAAGTTCTCCTCACAGTTCTAATTTGGATCAGACTACCGGGTTTACCAGCTAACCATTGGAGCATCTCCATGATGATGAAGATTGCCAGTGTCATAGGCAAACCTATCAAGGCCGATGAAGCTACGACGTACAGAACCGTATGGGATATGTGCGGATATTTGTTGAAGTAGATGCGAGTGCTGACCTGTCGCCTTTCGTTGAGTATGAGGTGCCGTCAGGTGGAGTCTTTCGCCAGACTGTACAGTATGAGTTTGTGCCACCAATTTGCAGCCATTGTAAATATTTTGGGCATCCCTCTAAAGGGTGTTCGGTAGAGGAGGTCGGGGATGTGGAAGGACATGGGGTGACTGATATTCCTGGAGATAGAGGACTACATGCAGGTAGTGGGGCACTTTGCCCGCAGGAGGCGTCCACCTCTATGATGGAGGGGTCCAACCAAGTGCCGGGGGGGGATACATCTTAGGCTAATCCTTTCTCTCAATGGGTGGACCGGGTGATGCAGCCTCGTAGAGAAATGACTGCTACAGGTGGCCACCAGGGCCCTGAGGCGGGGACCGGTACTGGAATGGAGATGGAGAGAGATGACCGGACCTTGGGAGAGAGCGGAGAGGGCGCTACTGCTGCCGTGCGCGGATTCAATCTTGGACAGACTATTGTTTTCCAGTCCAGACGTAACAAGTCTTCAGGCCGTCCGAGAGGACGTGGCAGAAGGAAGGTGACAGAAGACCGTACCCACCAGCCGGAGGAGAGCACAAACAGGAAGCGTCGGACGATACTATCTAGAGATGATGGAGGGCAGGAGGCGATAGGGATTCCGACTACGGGCACCTCTGACCTGTGTGTTACCAACCCCAGATGGAAGAACTATTGTGACAATGGAGGTGATCCCAGCGGGTTTAGCCCATCTCTCGAGATTTTTTCGAAAGGCACAATGACAGAGGGTCAGAGATGGAGCACGCTATTTCCTCTAATGGCGGCTCTGGAGATGTTGAGGGGGCATCCCCTGGACATTAAATGTCTATCTTAGCCTGAACCGTTCGAGGGGCGTGTGCGATAAGGAGATCAGAGAGGTTCTGAGGCGAGAAGCTTGCTCCATTGTAGCGCTACTAGAGACTAAAATTAAGTCTCCTAGACTGCTACAACGGAGGACCCAACATTAGTGGTGTCAGGTGCATAACCTGGAGGTAGGAGGGGTGGCGCGTATCTGGGTGAGTTGGGACAGTAAAAGCTGGGTTGGACAGGTAATTCATCTGTGAGATCAGCTTATTGCCGTGTCTTTCACTAATAAAGGGGGATGACTTTCATCTTGGGAGCGGTGTATGACAACAACAATAGGAGGCTGTGGGAAGCTTTATGGGAGGAGATTCTCCAAATCAGTGTTGCAGCTGAGAACCAGTTCCATGTGTCGCTGCTGCTGATGGGAAACTTTAATGCCCTACTTTTCAGTCACGAAAAAGTGGGTGGTCGGCGTGTCCCAGATGGAATCCTGCAAGATTTTCAAAGCTGCCTTCTGCGATTGGGTTTGCAGGCGGTGGAGAGAACTGGTCATATCTGGTCTTGGCATAATAAGGCTACCCACAAACGAGTTGCTTGCCAACTCGATCGTGCTTTGGGGAATCGAGAGTGGTTTACTATGTTCCCGGATGTGGTTGCTGAGTACCTCCCAGCCGGCACGAGTGATCATTCGCCAGTTCGCATCCATCTATCGACGGTTGTCTTCCAAATGACACGTCCGTTCAGGTACAACAACAAATGGAGCTGTATGCCGGGTTATGCGGAGGTTTTCCAGGCCGGTTGGGGCTATCGCGTTGAGGGAAATCCTCAATTCCGCATGGTTCAGAGGCTGAAGTGGGTGAAGGCAGGTTTGAAACTCACGGCGAAAAGTTCACGTCATACCCTTCTCTCAGATAAGGAGGACCAACTTCGGGAGGCACAGATAGCTTTGCAGGAGGGCTTCTCAATGGCGACCTAGCAGCGGCGGAGCAGGACCTATGTAAGGAAGTCGAGGAGCTCCGTACACTGGAAGAGATCGAGCTGGCTCAACGAGCCAAGTGCAGCTAGCTCAACGAACCAAGTGCAGCTGGCTACGGGATGGCGACAAGTGTTCCAAGTTCTTCTATGATATCATTCGGGCTCGTCAACATCGTAATCATATCTCTAAGCTATATGGGATTGATGGTCAAGAGGTGGTTAACGCTACTGCACTACAGGAAGAAGCAGTCAGGTACTATACTGAGCTTTACAATCAAACTACCTATATATCTGACTTTTCGGAGATTGATTGCAAGAGGCTGGTTACCCCTCGGGGTAACAATGTACTTCTGGCACCAGTGGCTACTGCACTACAGGAAGAAGCAGTCAGGTACTATACTGAGCTTTACAATCAAACTACCTATCTGACTTTTCAGAGATTGTTTGCAAGAGGCTGGTTACCCCTCGGGGTAGTAATGTACTTCTGGCACCCGTGGCTATGGAGGAGATTGAAGCTATTGTACGTCATGCGGACCCGAATGAATCTCCTGGCCCAGATGGTTTTGGGCGTAGTTCTTTAAAGTCTATTGGGATATTCTGAAGGAGGAGGTGCTAGAGATCGTCCGAGATTTCTTCGACAAAGGCAAGCTGCTTAAGGAGCTCAACCATACTTTTCTGACACTTATACCGAAGAAGGAAGGAGCGACTTCTTTTAGTGATTTTCGTCCTATCTCCTGCTCTATAAAGTTATCACTCACCTGATATGCAGACATATGGAGCAGATTATGCAGGACCTGGTGTCTAGTAACCAAGCGGCGTTTGTGAAGGGGCGGTATATTGCTGATAACAGTCTTCTTGCCCATGAGCTGATCCGGGACTTCAACAAACCGGGAGATAAAGTGTGTGTCAAGCTGGATCTGAGGAAGGCATATGATTCTGTCAACGGGGAGTTCGTGTGCCACATTATGCTTGCTATGTGATTTAACTGTACTTAGGTGGATAGGGTCCGGGTCTGCATTTTCACTCCCTCTTTCTCTGTCCTTGTCAGGGGTCAGCCGTATGGCTTCTTCGGCAGTTCAAGAGGACTTCGGCAAGGGGATCCGCTATCGCCAACCTCTTCACCTTGGTCATGGAGTTTTTCATATCGCTCTTGGACGTGGCGGTCTATAGAGGCCAGATCACCCCACTGTACAGACGGGTGCATCCTCAGGTATCCCATCTTATCTATGCGAATGACCTGCTAGTCTTTCTGGTTCCTTCGCGGCGTGGGATTATGGCTTTAAACGTGGTCATGGAACGGTTTGGCTCTCTGACTGGTCTACAACTGAACAAGGAAAAGAGTATGGCCTACTTCAGCAAGCACTGTCAGCAGAAGGAAGAGAAGGGGCTACTTTTTAGTATTGAGAAGGGGGAGTTACCGGTCAAATACTTGAGAATTCCGTTATCTATCAACTACGCCAGAGAGACCGAATGCCAAAGTCTGGTTGACTACGCTCAACGACGACTGGAGGGGTGGCATGTCCAGAGCCTATCCTTTGGAGGGCGCATCGAGCTAGTTCGATCCGTCATTTATGCCATTGCTCGATTATGGTTGCAGTCTTTCATGTTGTCGTCTGCGACCATTAGTAAAATTGAAAGATTATGTGCCAACTTAATCTGGAGAGGAGGCCTACACTTTATAGGGTGGACGACTCTATGCAGACATCGGGAGGAGGGAGGTGTCAGCCTACAGTCCTTGCGGACTCTGTGCAATACGGCAGGAGTTAGACAAGCTTTTGGCGATTTCTCGCCCATGACTTTTTGTAGGCGGTATGGATGAAGGGGAGGTATATGAAGGACCAGTCCTTTTGGAAGATTCGAGCCAATAGCAATGACTCCGTTACTTGGAAGAACCTTCTCTCTCATCGGACTACTTTGAAGGGGCTTATCTCCAAATCAATTTCAAATGGAGAGACTACTAAACTGTGGTGGGATCCTTGGATCAACCATCTGAGCTTGGCGGATCGAGTTGGTAGGCACGCGATGCCAATGGCGGGGAGGAGGGCCCGGGTGAGCGCTATTCTTCGGGAAGGTGTGTGGCGAGCGGACCTTCACCCTATGATGAGACATTTTCGGCAGGAGATTGAAGCGGTCCAGGTGTATACGGAGAGTACGGATGGGGACCGATGGGTGTGGTCGGACACCGGTCAGCATATCTTTCCCCAATCGATCGTGTACGCGTCTCTTAGGGAGGTTCACCCTCCCATGGAGCTGGCTCAGATGGTGTGGACCAAAGGGGTGTCCTCCAAAATGCAATTTTGCTTGTACAAATTTTGTCTTGGGAAGTTGCTTACTCGGGACCGCCTAGTGAGATTTGGTGTGCAGATTCCGTCACCTCTGTGCGAGTTATGCAAGCAAGAACATAAATCTATGAGCACTTATTCTTTAGATGTTCCTTCTCATCATCCGTCTGGCAACATCAATGTTCTCAGCTCAGCTTACAGGCTCATGGTTCTCGAAGCTGGAGAGAGGAGGTGACATGTATCATAGTCGAAAGGAATCGGGGTTCCCAGTGGTACAAAACAACAAGGATTCGGCTGACGGCTGCGGTCTGGCATATATGGAAGGAGAGAAACAATAGAATTTTTGAGTTGGTGACAACGCCCACTATTGGGGTGATACACAATATATATTTTGATGTAAAAGTGATGGAGAACTTTAAGTCTCCACCAAGATCTGCCTTGTAGACTCCTTACATTTTATATATAACAAGTACCTTTTTTCAATATATATATATAATGATAATACTAATATAATAATAAATTTAGAATAATTAAGGCATGTCTTTTAGTATTCCTAAGTAGGCTTAATAAAGATCAAAATAATTACAACAACTATTTTTTAGTCTTTCTAATAGTAATCTATGAAATACGTGCAAACGCCCATGCATATATACCAGTACTATTTAGATTGATATGTAGAACATGAATTTTACCTGTCATATTACAAACCACTTAGGTTTCACAATTTCCAGCTGAGGGGGAGAGAGAGAATCAAAGGAAATTTTTTACTGAGTAGAGTTCATGCTGTGTACAGATATCAAGATTGATCTATACCAATTCTGGAGCTGCAATCCTAGCTTTAGCATTTAATGCCACTCATCTACTGTGGAAGTGGCCCCGTAATGAGCGGAACTCGAGTGGAAAGGTAAATAAAATGCTGATTAGTTCCTGTAGTATACGTTCTCTGCAAATCAGAGACTTGTAACTTCACTCACATGCTTCTCTTTCTAGGCAACTACAAGTGTCACTCCTCAATTATGGCAACCTCCAAGTGGAATATTGATGACTAATGATATAGCAAACTCAATTCCTGAAGAAGCAATTTCCTGCTTTGCTCTATCAAAGAACGATTCTTATGTTATGTCAGCGTCCGGAGGCAAAATTTCTCTATTCAACATGATGACCTTCAAGGTAGGCTGTTAAAATGAATGCGATAAAGGTGTTCACTTCTAAATACTACACAGATTTTTAACTTGCACTTAATGACTGTAGACCATGACAACGTTCATGCCTCCACCACCAGCAGCAACATTTCTTGCCTTCCATCCTCAAGACAACAACATCATTGCTATAGGAATGGATGATTCCACAATCCAAATATACAATGTCAGAGTTGATGAGGTATGAGAATTTAAGACAAGGTGTCTATTGCAGTCAGTGACAATACATTCATAAACAAATTATCCTTGTGCAGGTCAAGAGCAAACTTAGAGGTCACTCAAAAAGAATCACTGGCCTTGCCTTCTCACATTCCCTAAATGTCCTGGTCTCGTCTGGAGCTGATGCTCAGGTCATGCCACGGAATTTGTCAAATACTGCAACCATATATTTTGGCATTTGCTGTCTTTTTCATGGACAGTTTGATATCACTTTTTGGCTTCTTTTTCCAACATTCTACTCTCTTTTTCTATGCAGCTTTGTGTGTGGGGAACTGATGGTTGGGAGAAACAAAGGAATAAGACTTTGCAAATTCCATCTGGACGTACTGTTTCAGATACACGTGTCCAGTTTCATCAGGATCAGATTCATTTCCTAGCTGTCCACGAGAGCCAGATAGGTATATACGACACTAGTAACCTAGAGTGCCTGAAGCAGGTACGTTTTTCAATACATGCGTGATTCAGGGAATGCACATATCCTCTTCATTTCTTAACCTGTCTTGCCCTCTCCCAGTGGGTCCCACATGAAGGATCTTCGCCTATATCCCATGCTACATTTTCATGTGATAGTCGATTAGTATATGCTAGCTTTTTGGATGCTACCATATGCATATTCAGTGCTGGAAACCTTCGACTGATATGCAGAATCAGTCCTGCTGCTTACCTCCCTGCTAATGTCAGGTAGTATCTTTATTTCACTTTTCAAAAGTACAGTGGTTTTAACTTTCTTAACTATAACTTTTCCTGTTGTTGTATGAGGATAAGTGGCTGAAGTTTGTTTTATGTGATCTTCACTAGTATATATGGTCCTTATCACACACCAAGTAAGCACGGACGATTCAAATTCAGTGCTGTGTCGAATTGTATCGGATACGATGTATTGGACGCACACACTCCAAATTGCTGCCTTGCCCATGTCCCTTTGTCCGTATTATGTCATATCATATTCGTGCAACTTAGTCACGCCAAAATGTTATGGTAACCTTTTCTATAGGCTTGGCATACATTATGGTACACTGTATCCTTCACTTTCTTGGTTATTGTGATAATTTAATATTGCAGATAGATAAAACTTTTAGCATGTATTTGGATGCTTTTGCTGGATGTAGGACTAGAAACCGATGTTATAGAAAGCACTAGGCAGCCGTTATGCAGCAAGGGGCATCTAGCCCCCAGGCGCCGCCTAGGCACCACATTTTAATGCCTAGGCGCCTAGTGGTGGGTAGCCGCTTTTTAACGCATTTTAGAACACTGCTAGAAACTATAATTATACCTAAAAATAATAAGAACTAGATACTGATCCTCAAAGTTGAGTCAGTTCTGGTAGCAAATTTTTGTTCGATCAGTATATTCTGTTATCCGATGCTTGTCTACATTTTTGATAGAGCTTATTGGAGTGGTCAATCATATTAATCTTAGTCTTTAGCGTATATGAATCTCCATATAGTTAGGTTTTGCCTCATTAACTCCTACTTTATTTGTTTTCTCCCCCCAATTCTCAAAAATTCTACATCTTTGACACTTTGTATATGATGGTTTCTACTACATAAAAACAAATATACATACTATATATATAGTAAAACAAACATGAAGAACCTCCAGGCGAGTCCTTTTGGCAAATACTTGCACCCTCCTTTTTCTCTTATCTATGAAAATGGGTGCAATCAGGAGCTAGAAGTAATAACCATGAGGATACTTCCTTTTGTTTAATAACCCAAGCATTCTTTTCTGTTGAAAAGGGTGTAATGAAGAAATATGATACGCGGACTCTTCCAACCCACCGAATGAAAAGAATGGTTCTAACCGGCAGCTTCGTCAACCACAAGAGTAAGGTCAAAAGATAAACTTGTTTTGAGCTACAGTCATCAGCAAAGAGTAGAGCACAATCCTTTCACTAAGTCCAATCTTTGTTTCTCTTTTCTATCAACGGACACGGACCAAAGGTCTTTGATCAGCGATATGAATCATTCTTATGCTTACTTTCCATATTTTAAGCTACTCCAATCTCCTCTGAATCATACCTTTAACTCTTCCATACTCTTTCTCATCCTAGTCCTTTTCATGTCTTGGGCCACTTCTAGTGTTACATAAATTAACTCAAGGTTCTTCTTGATAGTATTTCTTAAAGAACCTGAAGGATTCACTACTGGCAGCCAGGTATATGAGCATCATCATCTTACATTATCCCAAATTTGAGCTCACTAAAAATGTTATGATTCCTAATTGTGCTTGTGCATGTGTGTATTCATATAATTTGAAATAGGAGGCATTATATTAGGTCAGATTTTTGTTCGTGTTGACCCCAGTGTAGTCAAAGAGTGTAGTCAAAGGCACGCCTCACAACAAGGCGTACCAGCTGCGCCTCGCACCTCGCCTTTCTCGAGGCGTGCCTAACATGCATCTCGCAGCAAGGCGACGACAAATAAATGTGCGCCTTATGTATTTGTTCTTTATTTTGGATCTATGGGCTCACCTGGCAGAAAATGATAGTGATTGGAGTATTGGTGGTGATGACGGTGATGTTGATTTGATTTGATGAATGATTGTTCTATTGGTTATGTTTTTATTTTACGATTTGTGTGCATTTCATTTTGTATTCTTGTTAAAGAACACATTATCGTTAGTTATGTTGACTGCTATTGCTACTCTGATAGATCACTTGGTTATGTTTTAACATGATTTTGTTGGCTTTAATGTATTATTTGGTTTTATTTCTTATTTTACTAATTTATCTATATGTATATTTTTATTTATTTGTTTATTTTTGCACCTCGTTTCACTCGGACGCGCGTCTCAAGTGCACCGTGCCTCGGGTGATATGGAGCATTTGCGCCTCAGGTGCGCCTTTGACTACCTTGGTTGACCCTTCAACCTGGCCGGTCTTCATGTTCGACTGTATCCTTTCTGGAAAACCCAAAAGCTGTTAGTAAATACGTTTTGCGATGTTGTCATGATCTAATTGCCAATTAAGATATTTTCTTATTAACTACCGCTCTCTCTTTTTTTTCCTTCCTGAAGATCAATTTAAGGGTATATATGATGGAAATTCTGTTATTAATTCTATAAGCATACCGCTTCTCCAAGTTCTCAAGTCCAGCACGGAACTTAAAAACCGTAATTCCAGCTTTCATATTGATCTGTCATCCTTGCGGATGTTCTTTTATCTTTAATTCGTGGCCATTGAGGAACCTAAAACTGCACAGCGGCATGCAGACATTGTCATTATCTGATTCTGAGCTAATACTTGGATTTTCCTTTGTTGTGTATTTCTAGCGCAACTGTCTACCCAACTGTTGTTGCTGCACATCCATTAGAGCCCTATCAATTTGCCGTAGGGCTGACAGATGGCAGTGTTCATGTATTGGAGCCTATGGAATCTGAAGGAAAGTGGGGAGGGAGTCCACCTGCTGAGAATGGATCGGCAAGCAGCACGTCACCAGCACCTCCGGCTGGATCCTCAAGTTCGGATCAATCTCAGAGGTGACTGAAAGAATCCTCCTAACAGAACAGGAGTGGGGCTGATAAGGTATACATAAACACATTGGTTTCTTCAGTTTTCGTATTTTGTTGGAGTAGAATCACTGCAGATCATTTCACTTATACCTTATTTATCGTTTACAGTTGGACCGACCGACCTTGGAATATACCCAATATTAGCAGCAGTCGTACATGGATGGAGGCGGAGGCTTATTATAAATGCAGGATAGTTATTCCTAATTTATAGTCTATATATTAGTTTGTAAATAAATGGCGAACATGGTGGCTAGTACAAGGTCGTACTGCTCTCTTCTTATGTGTGTTGTTTGCTTCTCTCTTGACATGGATTATACTTCCATAAAACTTTGCTTGTACTTAAAATTGTTATTGCTGGAAGCAGCTTGTTTTATCCTGACCAATCAGTCTGCTTGCTCTGATCTATGTAAGCAGTGAAAGTTTCTGATTTTTGTTGGGCTGCACAGCTTATGAGTCTGTTTGGATGCTAAGAAAGGTGGGAAAGAAAATATGATTCCCATACAAATTCCCTCTCGATTTCGGTTTCATTTTCCTCTACTTACCCTCATTTTCCACCAAACCAAATACATCCTAAAGGTGGTTGATTTCCTGCTCGGAAAATATGAGAGTTGGAGGAATCTTAGTAAAAGTTTTTGGTCTTTGATCTATTATTCTTATTGCTGCAAAGCCTGCAATTGCCATCTTTTCTATGAACTTGAGAAATGGGATTGTTTGGAAAAATATAATCCTGCGTCTCCTTTCCCTAACTTTCTATTTGACCGCAAACAATTTGTGCATGAATATATGCCCTTTATTATCAGCTTGTGATAAGCTAATTAAGCTTGTAAAAACTTGGATTGAGGGTGAAGAGAAAATCCTTTTTGGATTGAGGGTGAAGAGAGTTAAGTGAGGGGAAAAGAAAATTCAAAAAAGGGTGGGGGTTTATGAGGAGTCAGAGAAAAGGTTAAGTGAGGGAGCCACAATACTCTTAAGGTTACAAATTGCACTTATCTTGTAAGTATAAAAAAGGCAATTATAACCTTCAATAAATTTAAATATTACAAATATGTCCAAGCAATCTAATCCTTCATAAGTGGAAAACTATCCGTCTAAATAATTTTTTATTCTGCATTTTTGGTTGCAACATACCACAATCAAGTTCAACCATAGTCTTTCATTAAAATTTTATTTAGTGAATTTGTGTTTAAAATAATGTCATAATATTTAATAATAAAATAGTCATTTCATACACTTATAATGTGCTTTAAAGTAATAATAAATATCAACACTTTAAAATACACTATATAGTTATAAAAAAATATACAACATTTGCACTTTAAGTGCTAGCACTATATAGTCAGTGGCGGATCCACTTGGGAGGGACTGGAGGGCGGGGTCCCTAGTGAATTTTTATTTTTAACATATTATTATACTCCAATTTTTTTTTTGAAGGCATTGTCTCCGAACTCCTTTATAATTGTGCCCTCAGTGAATTATAATCCTGGATCCGCTAGTGTATATAGTGCTTAGAATTTCCTAACTCTTGAACTATCCAATTGCATGGGCTATCTTAAGCATGACTTGTAGGCCCATGTAGATTATAGTTCCAATATCATCCAACGTGAAACATGTTGGATAGCTTGTAGTTCTAAACCATCAAATGTAAAACATATTGAATACAAGTGTCTTTGTAAGAAAGCGTAATGAGAAAAATGAAATAGTATGATATAAAGCACGCCTTGTGGCGCAAGATTTCTCTCAATGTCCTAGAATTGATCGACGTATTTTCCCGTAATATATATCCTTATGCTCCGCTACCTAGTTAGTTTGGTAGTTTCCAAATAACTTAATATGTAGCTGGTGGATGTTGTTACAACGTATTTGTACGAGAAATTAGATATTGAGATCTATATGAAGGTCCCTGAAGGACTTCGTTTAAATGATGCAAATAGTTCTAGAACCTCGGAACACGCTCTCGATCAAGTTGAGATATTCACTTTACGGACTGAAACACTTCGGATGATATATCCATTGAAGTAAGTATTTGATCAATCAATGATATGTGAATAATAAAGTATGCCCTTGTGTGTTTATCAAGAAATTATATTTCGGATTTGTGATTATATAGCAGTCTATGTTGATAACATGAATCTCATCGATCGAGACTCTTGAAGAGCTTGAGATAACTGCCTTGCACATGAAATCAAAATTTGAGATGAAAGATTTAGAAAAAACTCGATTTTTCTTGTGCCTGCAGTTTCAACATTGTAACGATGGTATTTTGGTTCATCAATTGAGTTACATACAGAATATGTTACGTCAGTTTAATATGGACAAAGCAAAACCCTTGAGTACAACCATGATCATTTGATTTCTAGATGTTAAACGAGACTCATTCCGTCCTAAGAAAGATGATGAAGAGGTATTGGATTCTGAAGTTCAATTTATACATGTAATAGGCACATTATTATACTTAGCTCAATGCACTAGATCAAACATTTTATTTGTTGAGAATATCTTAGCTAGATTCAGTGTCGCGCCAACATGCCTCCACTATAATGGCATTAAATACATCTTCTGTTACCTTAAGGGTACAGACATGGGCATATTCTATCCATATGCATCTCGAAATGGAGCAAACCCCCTTGATCCTCAAAATAATGTCCGCCTTGTCGGCTATGCCGATGAAGATTATTTATCTAAGTCGTATAAGGTGAGATCCTAAAGTGGTTATGTCTTTACCATTCGGGGTACAACGATATCTTGGTAGTCTATAAAGCAAACCATGATTGTTACTTCTTCAAAACATGTCGAGCTCATTGGCCTTCATGATATCACCCATGAATGGATGTGGTTGTTTGTCGTCATTGAGCACATTCAGACTACAAGTCGGTTCTCTTCTATCAACGATGTCTAGACAATAATATATGAAGACAACACCGAATGCATTGACCAGATGAAGAGGGCTACATCATCGAAGACAATACCAAGTACATTGTATCAAAAAATTTCTTCTTTGCATCAACAACAACACCAAGAGATTGAAGTCAAACAGGTCCTATCCTAAGACAATTGGCTAACATATTTACAAAGTCCTTATCGAAGTCCACTTTTCATAAGATCGTTCATGGTAGTGCTCTCTATATTACGATGCTTATAGTTTGAGATAATATCAAATTCATTGAGGGTATCCAGAAAAATACTCATTTGACGTTAATGTACTCTTTTTCCTAACTTATAGACATTTTTCACTGAATTTTTGGTACTCTAAGAAGATTTTAACAAAATATTGGGTTGATCATACCTCTAGATATTTTCAAATCCTAAAGACGTATCTACATCGGCTCACTTTTTTTCTTTCAATTACAATTTTATCCATTGAATTTTCTGGATCAAGATTTTGGTGATCATACCTCTAGATATTGCATTCTTGAAGACTAATATTATTCTTGCACTTTTTCTATATTTAATTACACTCACTCAAAGGGGAGTGTTGTAGTATGTAACTGTCGTGGGCTGACCTTTACTACTGCAGACAACCTTTACTGTCTATTGATTGAGCAAAATCAATGGGCATTCATTCCCATATCATTTTCATGGCTTGTATATATTATTGTTAGCCACCCCGTTCATGGGTTACTCTTGTTTAATTGCTCAATTGCAGAGATTTCTTTCTCTTTCTTTCTATAAGTTCTTGAAGAATGATTTCTAACTAGATCCGTGTTAGAAATACGGTATGACTAGAACCAGAGTTGGACCATGAGGTGTGATATTAAATTAGGTCCATATGCCTTAAAAGAGAATTCTCAGGTAAGGCCTGAACCAATTCCAATTATCTACACCACATGATCCCACCTCCTAACCGATGTGGGACTAAATTACCAATTGTCACCCCCCAATTTGTGCGCTCAACCGGAAATGAGATACAATCCAACAATCTCCACCTTAGCTCATTTCTGCTAGCCGAATAACTTTAGCATCTTGCTATATTTGTCCGTTCTCGCTAGTCGAACAACCTTAGCATCCATGCTACCTTTTTGTTTGTTCCCACCAGCCGAACAACCTTAGCACTCCTTGCAACCTTTTTATTCCTTTCCGCCAACCGAACACCTAGGAGATCTAACTTATTGTCACTCGATCCGTTCGACCACAGAACCAAACCGACACGTTCATCCACACCACCATTGTGTGCCAACCACAACGTCTTGCTCCACCTTAGGCTCGTCAAACCCACCTTTGAAGTAAATTCATGTAGTTGATGCTCCTACTCCACCTTGAGAAGAGAGCCCGTATATCCGTGTATAAGCATGAATGTTCAGCACCATCTGTCTCGAACAAATTAGAGCCGCCCAAATCTCCCCCGTAACCTTGGACTCTAATACCACTTGTTGGGAGCGCAGTATAACCCGAACCGGAGTTGGTCCATGAGGTACGATATTGAATTGGGCCCATATGTCTTAAAGAGAATTCTTCTGTAAGACATGAACCAATTCCAATTATCTACACCACATGATCCAACCTCCTAACCGATGTGGGACTAAATTACCAACCCCATTGTCACCCCCAATTGGAATTGGTTAGGCCTTACATGAGAATTCTTTTTTAAGGCCTAATTCAATATCGTACCTCACGATCCAACTCCAGTTGCGTTCCCATAATTGGTATCAGAGCTTTTGAGGTTCTGACAACCATATCTATGGAGCGATGAACACTCGTATGATCACCCTCATAAGGAAAAACTGAGCAATTTGGAAGCCAAGGATGGAGGATCTACTTTGGTGCAAAGACTTGCATGATCCGTTGGAGGGCGGTAGCACAAAGCTAACGGACAAAGCTGTTGAAGATTGGAAACGACTGGATCGGAAGGCCGTTGGATTCATCCGCCAATGGTTGGATGATTCGGTGTTTCACCACGTGTCTATAGAGAGTTTGGCAAAAGGATTATGGGAGAAGCTGCATTCGTTGTACGAAAGGAAGACGACTGGCAACAAGGCGTTTCTTATTCGCCAACTTGTCAACTCAAAGTATACGGAGGGTGCCCCAGTGGCACAACATCTGAATACGAGGTTCAAGATATCATCAATCAGTTTTCTGTGATGAAGATGGTGATTGATGATGAGCTTCAGGCACTACTACTCTTGAGTTCTCTGCCAAAAATCTGGGAGACGTTGGTGGTATTGTTGAGCAACTCCCCGCCTGATGGAGTTGTCACGATGGAGACAGTCAAAAGTAGCTTGTTGAATGAGGAGGTCCGACGCAAGCAAGTGGAATCATCACAGGAGTCCGCTATGGTGGCTTCCTACGGGAAGGGAAGACCCAAGTCACAGGCGAGGACAATGGAGAGTTCTCGAGATCTTGCGATTGTGGACTGCAAGGAGGACTGCTATCACTTTGGCGAAAGGGGTCATATCAAGAGGAACTGCATAAAGCTCAAAGCTGAGAAGGCCAAAGGCAAGGACGATCAGGAGGATCTCACGGCACTTGGAGATATCATCATCGCAACGACCGACGCAGAAGAACTTTATGGCATGTGTCATGATGGCGACTGGGTCATGGATATAGGGACGTCGTATCATGCCACCCCACATAGGAGGATCTTTACGTCATATCGCAGCGTCAGTTTGGACGTGTAAGATAGGCGACAAGGAGACGACTGCAGTTGTAGGCATCGGTAATGTGCACTTGACGACAGAGTTTGGTGAGAAGCTCGTCCTCAGGGATATGCAACATGTACCGAGTTTGTCCTACAACTTGGTTTCGGTAAGAAGGCTGGCAGATGATGGTTGTCATAGTCTGTTTGGGGACAAAGATTTGATGCTTGCGAAGGGTTCCCAACAGCTGGCTCGGGGAGATTTGTGTTGTGGCATGTGCAGGCTCAAGTCGCTGAGCTATACAGATAGACCACAGACACCGGATGGAGGCTCGAGGGGTGTTCGATAGGAGGTGGATCGTCGATAACTTGTTGAGGAGGGTCTTCTAGATGCTTTGAGGGATACGTAGGATTCGGTTCGTCATGACAATACGACGGATGGTGATGAGTCAAAGATTGAGGGTCGGTCTGTTGGTCCCATGACAACTGGTCGGTCTCCAAGTGGGAGTTGCTCTACGAATCCAGTTTTGGCAAAAGATAGTTTGCCAAAGCTTCACGGAGCAACATCGGTTTCAGCAGTTCAAAGCCAGGGAGGAGATCGAGATTTGCAGCAAACTCAATCTAAGGTGAGGGCAACATTCTTCACACAGTTCAGGGAGAGCTGGGGTCATCGACGACATGCACAGTGCTTGATGTTCTGCTCGAGGACACATGTGTTAGGGGAGCTTCAAGTTCGGATACGAAGGTGGACAGGTTCAGGAGTTCAAATCTCGTGAGAACCACACCGTCCGCTTAGTTAGGCCAGCCAAGGGTGAAGAAGCTCGACGAAACGATAGCACGTTTCGGTAGAAGACAGAAGTCGGGGACAGGCAGCCAAGACTTACGGTGAGGCTGATCGTTAGGGACTTCGGTCTTGGTCGTGTTATTGATATCAGAAGGATCCTAGTGGTGCAGAAGGTGCTACGCATGGCAGCTAGCATCGACGTGACGGTCGAAGAGCTGGATACGAAGGAAGATGCAGACAACTCGGGGGATCGAAGATCAGTGGCATGGGGGAGCAGGTATTCTGTCGTGGGACGACATGCATGGAGTCCAATTGAGGAGCCATGGGGTTAACACCCTCTCATCAGACTGGAGAAAAAGTTTGTTGGAGTCCAGTCTGGATTTGGTAACAACGTATTTGTAGAATCCAAATCTAGTTAAATATTTGATTTGATTAGATTTGGATATCCATAGTTGGTGTTGTGCTATTTTAGATATAATATGATTCTTATTTTAGGAAATCCTATTATGATCTAAAATAAGATATTAATGGAATATTTTAGGCATAATAGGACTCTTACTTTATTTCTATTTAGAAAATCCTACTATGACTAGAATATAATTTTTCTCATCCTATATATATGGGGTGAGGGTGGAGGGCGCAAAGTGGAGATTCGGGATGCTCGTCCACAAGAAAATCTAAGAGAAAGTCCATACCTTGCTCTTAGGACTACGCCATCCAAGACAAAAGAAAGAAGAAGATCTAATCGAGGAGTCGTCAACTTCGGTTAGGAAGATTGCTACGTGTTGGTGAGTGATCTGAATTGTAATCTTTCGTTTTTTTTCTTGAGAGTGGTAAGGGGGTTGAACCTATTAGGACAAAGGATTCAACGTGAGTTCTGTCAATCTTGTAATTTCATCTGAGTTATTAAAGGTTGAAATTTGTCCAGGTGACGTACGTCACCGCCATATACTTGTCTTCATCTTGTGCTTGGTGTCCGTTAGACAGGGGTTGGTTTTGATCAGGTGGGTTGGCAAACGCTTCTGCACGCGCCCAACAATCCATTTTGACTCATTAAGAAAAGAGATATTTTAGCAAATGCTTCCATTCAAAATATAGAAACTAGCATATACCTCCACTATTTTAAAAAACTAGCAAATGTCTGCATTCCTTTGTAAATTATGGTTAAATAGTGGGGTATATCTTAAAAATTTATTTGTTCCATACAAAGGAATAAGAACATTTGCTAATTTTTAAAAGGAATGAGACATATGCTAGTTTATATATTTTGAATTGGGACATTTGCTAAAGTATCCCTAAGAAAATTACCCAGTTGTTTAAGGGTTGTTTGTTGAAAGGGTAATACATGAAAAAAAAGTATATACATAGGTATATTACAAAAATTAAAAAAAGTCAAAGGCGAAAGAAGCCGAATATGCTTGAGGGTGTACATGCAAAAGTTTTTTTTTTTCAGGTTGGAATGGACTTGGATCGTGTTGTTATATGACTCATGTTCAAATAAAGAAAGTCTTATTCAGGTCCACTTTTGGATGGATGTCGGCAGCTAGAATTTGATCCAATATCTAGTAATATTAGAAAAAGCATATTTAAAGTTATTTCTAACTCTTATTTATGTGAGCTTGAGGTTATTAAAAGTTTAATTGGCCTTTGTTTAATTGTGATTGTACTAGAAAACTATAAAGAAATTTAGAGAAGAGAACTCGTTGGATATCTCATAATGGAGAATTTCTACAGTACAAAATTATTAAACTAACCCTTATGAAGCCAAATTATGAATTTTTGTTACTCGTGCTTGTTCCACATCATACGGATTCTCGACTCCAATGGCCGTAGCTCCTTTAACAATAAAGTTAGATTGTTTCTATTAGTTATGAAATTAATTCTTATGTGCTAATTTGACCATGATAAATGTATAAATTGTTAGTCCCGGGAAGATGAAAAATAGATTTTTGGCAACACTTCGAGGAAGGTGCATAACTGAGATCCCGGAGGATTTAGAGAGACAAAATTAAATGTAACACTTCGAAGAAGGCACAAATGAATTTCGTAGCTGCAACGAAGAAAGCCCACAAAAAGTTTTCTGATTAGATCAGAGAAGATCTCGTTCAGAACGAGTTACAAGTGGAGAGGAGATGAACGGAAGAAGAAGAATGCCTGTTGGGGTGACGGATCACCGGAGCTCAAAGCTAGATTCGTCCTACACGATCAGCTTCCAGGAAACCAGCAAGTTCGAAGAACGAACTGCGGAACACTCCTGTGCTCTTCTGACTCCTCAGATAGACAGAATCGCACGTTTCTTTCTGTTTCTCTCTTCTCTGAATTTTGTAAGGAACTTGTAGAATCAACTAATCAAATAAGAGAGAAGAGAGAAATATATATAGTGTTAGTCCAGTAAATATCCAGTATCCGAAACGTTCGAGACGTGTTAATACAGGTCTGCGAAAGGAGGAACCATTTCGTAACTGTTCAGATCGTGAACAGACACGACGTGCATGCTACAACAATTTACGCCAACCGTGCCAACTGTGTACGCGCACAACCGCGCGCCAACTGCGCTCGCGCACCCGCACACAACGTACGATGTACGCACTGCGCACAAACTGTCCGCGCTAACTGGCCTCGCGAACGGGCCACGCTAACTGGCCGCGCCATCTGACCGTGCGATCTGTCCGTGCCATATGGCTGTGCGATCTGGCCGCGCGAACTGGCCACGCGAACGGGGGAGCGATCGGCAGCGCAGAGGCTCGCACAACTTAAGCGCACTATGCGCCTAGCGGTGATGCTGACGTGCACGCTACATTAATTTGTGCCAACTACGTATGCGTGCACTCTCGCACCCGCGCGCCAACTACGCCCATGCGGACTTGCGCACAACGCGCGCTGCACGCAAACTGTCCGTGCCATCTGATCGCGTGAACGAGCACGCAATCGACAACGCAGAGGCTCGCACAACAGGCGCAACTTAAGTGCACTATGTGCCTAGCGACGATGCTGACGTGCTAAATGCAAAGTGCTCCAACAAAACGCCTCATGAGCCCGAGCCTGAGTCCGAGTCCGAGTCGCTAAGCCCCTACGGGACTTGGCTCCTAAGGAATTAATTTCAAGAGCATGACAAAAAGCATAAATGCTTTCTTTGTGTAGTTAGCCTTCTTTCTACTAGAAAAATACCTCCACATGGCACCCATATACCTCCCCACACCTCATATGCATCTTTCAATACAAGCAAAGCTATATATATATATATATATATATATATATATATATATATATATATATATATATATATATATACTACCCATTTGGCATATATAGGCAATGTGGGACTATCTTTTAGTCTTTAAGGCCAAACACCAACAAAAATGTCCACAAGTATTTGTGACAAAGAATATCAAAGCAAATAAAATATTTGTAAATATATATATGCAATTATAAATTTTTCAAAGGGTATTCATACATATAAATTTGAGTTAATTGTCCAAATGGTGCCCGAGGAATGTCATGGTCGTCATTTTGGTGCTCGAACTTTATTTTGGTTAATTTGGTACCTTACTTTTACATTTTGGTTCAAAGAGTGCCTGAAATAGGTTTCATTAGTATTTTGGATGAAAATCGTTAAAAATGGACATGTGATGGTCACTTGTCTTATTTTTAGGATTATTTTTGTCATGACCAGTCGATTCGTTGCCTATAATTGATTGTAGAACCATCATTTCATACTCCACAACAGCTATTTGTTTATGTAGAATTTATTCGAACACCAATATTCTTAATCGAAAAACATAAAACGTGACAAAATAACTATGAAAAATAAGACACGTGACAATCACATGTCCATTTTTATCGATTTCATCCAAAAATACCAATGTAGTCAAGTTCAAGCACTTTTTAAACCAAAATACAAAACTTAGATATCAAATTAACCAAACAAAATTTGATCACCAAAACGACAACTACTATATTCTACGTGCACCATTTGAATAATTAACTCTATAAATTTAGACTATTTATAAGGGCACATCAAAAGTTGATCATAGCCAGGATTGAGGCTAACCAATGTTTGAGAAAAATTTACATGGGCTATCCAAAATTTCTACTCATGGGGCTGTCCAAACCCCACACCCCCAAAGCCCAAATTTCACTCTCATTTGTAAATTTCACTCTCTCTCTCTTCCAAAACCCTAGCTTTCTTCTTCTTCTTCTTCTTCTTCTTTACCATTTCCATTCTCACATCTCCATCAAAATTCTAGTTTTTTTTTTCTCATCACCATCTTCTTCTTCTTCTTCTCCACCATTTCCATCATCACCATCTCAATCAAAACCCTAGTTTCCTTCTCATTCCCAATTTTGATGGCACCCAAAAAATTAAATAAACCCTAAAATGCATGGAAATAAAGCTTAAATACTTCTTTCCTCACAAAGAATGCATGAAAATAAACCCTAAAATGCATATTTTACTCTATTATCAAGATTGAAATAAACCCTAACATGTTTTTTTCATTCAAAAATTTTGACTTTATGACTGCCAGAAATTGTGGCAGTCATGCTGTAGAGCATGTCCCTTTCAGGACTGCCACAATTTCTGGCAGTCATTAGTACTTCTAGGACTGCCAGCAATTGTGGCAGTCCTGTTGTACAGTCTTGATATGAACCCAATTCTTCTACAACTAGGATTTCTCCCATAGTTTTCTTCTACAACTAGGATTTCATGCATAATTCTTTTATTAATAAAGAAAAATTGGTTAATAGACTAATAGATTAATAGATTTGATAACCCAATTTCTTCTACAACTAGGGTTTCATCAATAATGTCCAAACAAGAAGAAGAAAAATAAAATAGGGTTTGGAGAAAGAGATGAGAAATTAGAAGAGAACAAAAAATCAAAATAAACTAGGTTTGAAAAAATTGATGTTCTTGTTCTTCTTGTTCTTTTTCTTTTTCTTTTTCTTCTTCTTCTACTTCTACTTCTTGTGAGGAAAGAGAGGAAAGAAAAAAAAAGAGTTGACTTATATACTCACATGTTGGTTAGTCCTGAGTAATTTTTTCAATGTCAAATTTGTAAATAAATCAAAGTTTATTTTTAACTAGTCCTTATGAACTTTTGATGTGCTACTATAAATAGCCTAAATTTACAGAAGCTTGGCTCCGGTTTGTGAAAATCAAATAAAGAAGAAGAATATATGAAATGCTGTGATGCATCCCTTCCGGCCACCCACCCTGAAGAAATGCATAGCTCTTCTCAATCTCTGCAAATCCCTCCCCAGGCTGAAACAGATCCACGCCCACTCCCTCCGCACCCACGTCCCTCCATCCGACCCGTCCCTCGCGAAGCACCTCATATTCGCCCTCCTCTCCCTCTCCCCTTCCTCCCTCCCCTACGCCCGCCGAGTGTTCGACCAAATACCCCACCCGAACGTCTTCACTCTCAACACCCTCATCCGCTTCTACGCCGACTCCGCCGACCCCTCCCCCGCCATCCCCGTCTTCTCCCGCACCCGCCGCGCCGCCCTCAAGCCCGACACCTACACCTACCCCTTCCTCCTCAAGGCCTGCTCCCGCCTCCTCTCGCTCCCCACCGGCCGCCTCCTCCACTCCCTCGCGCTCAAGGACGGCCTCCTCGCCTCCGTCTTCGTGCAGAACTCCCTCGTCCACTTCTACTCCGCCTGCGGCCTCTTCGAGCACGCGCACTCCCTCTTCGCGGCGGCGCCGCCGAGAGACCGCAACCTCGTCACCTGGAACTCCGTCATCAACGGCTTCGCCATCAACGGCCGCCCCAACGAGACCCTCACCCTCTTCCGCCAGATGCTCGCCGAGGACCCCCACATCGCCCCCGACGCCTTCACCCTCGTCGCCCTCCTCTCCGCCTCCGCCGAGCTCGGCGCCCTCGCGCTCGGCCGCCGCGCCCATACCTACCTGCTCAAGGCCGGGTTCGGCTCCAACTCCCACGTAGGGAACGCGCTCGTCGACCTGTACTCCAAGTGCGGGAGGATCCGGGACGCGGTCGGGGTTTTCGACGAGATGGGCGGGGGGAGGAACGTCGTGTCGTGGACCTCTCTTATAGTCGGCTTGGCTGTCAACGGGTTCGGGAAAGAGGCGCTGGAGCTGTTCTGGAGGATGGAGGAGGAGGAGGGGCTGGCCCCGACCGAGATAACGCTGGTCGGGGTGCTGTACTCCTGCAGCCACTGCGGGCTCGTCGACGAGGGGTTCGGATACTTCGGCAGGATGAGGAGGGAGTACGGTATCGAGCCGAAGATAGAGCACTACGGGTGCATGGTGGATTTGTTGGGGCGGGCCGGGCTGGTCGAGGAGGCGCACGACTTTATTACGAAAATGCCGGTGGAGCCGAACGCAGTGGTGTGGAGGACCCTGCTCGGCGCCTGCGCGATGCACACGAAGGTGGACCTCGGGGAGGCGGCTTGGGACCGGCTCGTGCGGTTGGACCCCGGCCACAGCGGAGACTACGTGCTGCTCTCGAACCTTTACGCTTCGGTCAGCCGATGGGGGGATGTTCAGAGGTTGAGGAGCAGCATGCTGAAGGGGGGAGTGAAGAAGAATCCCGGGCACAGTCTGGTCGAGTTGGGAAATCACGTGCACGAGTTTGTAATGGGGGACAGGTCTCATCCTCGGAGTGACGATATATACGAGAAGCTCGAGGAGATTGCGAAGAGGCTGAGGAAGGAGGGGTACGCTCCGAAGACGACCGACGTGTTGGCAGATATAGAAGAGGAGGAGAAGGAGACTGCGTTGTGTTACCACAGCGAGAGGTTGGCGATCGCCTTCGCTCTGATCGAGACTGCTCCGGGGGTTCCGATAAGGATCGTGAAGAATCTGAGGGTGTGCGGGGATTGTCACCTGGCGACGAAACTCATTTCCAAGATCTATGAGAGGGAGATTGTGGTGAGAGATCGAAGCCGGTTCCACCATTTTAGAGACGGATTTTGTTCCTGTAAGGATTACTGGTAAGCACCCAAAAATCGCAGAAATGATAATAGTGGCAGTTATAAGGCGCTGCTTAACGTAAAGCCGGTGCCAAGTATACAATATTTCTTGAGGGATCGGATGAGCTTTATGACTTCTTGATGGATTATTCAAGCAGCGAGAAGCATTGCACATTCTTCTTGAAGACATATGAGGAATAAGAGTTTTATCTGAAGTTATGAAAGAGGGGAGATCTGGTAATGAATCAGACTCTCAGGGGTGACATTATAAACTGGAGCAAGTTGATTGTGAACTTTCGGCAGTACTCACTATAGATTCTTTGGAGCTCTACCATTGAATGTTTCAGGAATTTCTGATGCACAACCAGTAATTTAAATTTGATGAGCTCGTTGCATGGAGTAGGTTGTCATGAAAGGTTTCACCAAGGATTTTTCGTCACTCGACTTGCATCCGCCATATGAATTCTTGATCAATAGAAGAGGACTTAGTGAAGCTACTGCAAGAGGAGGTTGTTTGAGCACTGTATCAGAAGTGACATGAATAACGAGGAATCTTGTGAAAATAAGGGGATGTTGGAGCATTACATCAGAAGAGAGAACGCTGACACGAGTAATGAAGTCTGTATTTCCAACCATCTTTATCTCTGAAGGAATTGACACTATAATGGGGCTGTTAGTTGTAAGAGATCATTCCGACAGGGAAATTGGGCAGCTTAACTACAGCTTGATTTTTCGCTAGCCACTAAGTGTTAGTGTAGAGCCTATGCATTCTGAATACAAGCTTGGTCGCATGGTGATGGTTCAAACTGGGCATAGCTTATTTGCGCAATTTTTTGGTGGGTTCAACACTGATTTATATTTTCTCGACTAGTGTACTACCCCCTGCTTCAAAATGCAGCTCTAGCATTGGACAGTTGGTACTTGGATTCTGACAATGTCGACACGGTGATACTGATACGGGACTGGTTGAGGTGTAGATGAACTGTTTGTAAAGGACCAGGAATCTGATGGTATCCCTTTCGTTGCTATCCGGACCTGGATTTATTAAGAAGTTCACTAAGGTTTTGGTAAGTAGGAACGTAGTTTTGATGTGCTATTAGGATTATTGTTTCTTAAGAATCTGTAGGCTATTTATGTATATCACATTGACTAGCCTTCTGTAAAATACATAACCCACAAGACTCCTTGCACTACCTTCTGCTTAATGCTTCTTCCCAGACACAGTTGATCTGCTCTGCTCGTACTCACTCTGGTCTCTTCGGGCTCGCCTAGGCGACAACCTCATATAGAACCTTGCAAATGACCTCTAACAAGCACTACTACTACTGCATTTCTCCCCTTGTTGTTGCAACTGACACTCTCTCTTAGATGATGGTTTAACTTTAAGCTTGAAATCAAAGAAAAACTGACAACATGATAGGGTTGACATGTGGCCGAAATATTTGGAGAATCATCCTGTGATCCTTATCAATTTTCACTTGCAGCTAGCAACTCGACCCATTTCGAAGACAAAACAGAAAAGGCTAAGATGATAATCATGATGATGGCCAGAGAAACCAATAATGTTGGGGATAAAAGAAAGATGGCCCAGGTGTGTAGGACGCAACCAATACGCAGATGGACACAGCCAAATCATTTGCCCCAACACTCATACACCACATTGCTCACATACACGGTCACACATACAAAGTAGATGAATAAACCAGTAGATGAATAGAATGTTAAAGCTCCGTATTCGTGATTTCTTTATGGTTCATGAGTTAATTTTGTTGATAACTTTTTTTTTTCCCATTTTGTAGGTTACTACTATTGAAAAGTCTGTTTCTGACGGGAATAAGGTGGCAGAAGTACATATCACAACATTGATAGAGTTGCTTATGAGACTAGCCATCAAGCTAGATAGTATTCCTGCTGAAGAGGGCACTTCTTATCAGAAAAATATTCAGGTTTCCTACTGTCTAACATTCCATTAACTTTTTATACTGAAATGTGAATCACATAGAACTAATATATATTAGGTACTTCAGAAATTCCTATAGGCTCACACATTTACTACTATAGGAATTTTCCCACTTTGTAACTTTCTTCGAATCAAACACTCCCGGTTAATAATGAGTATAGTTGGGTGAGATGTCCTAAGTTCAATTATCTCAATATATGTTTACCAACTTATTTAATTAAACCGCTCAAGGCCTCTTGTAGGTCTTTAGGGTACCTTATACTTCACTGAAGCACCAGGTGGTGGAATTTTTTTTAAACTGTTTTTTTTTTTTAGTTTCCAAAATTTAAAATTTTAATTTATTTAAACTACAAAGGTACCTTATTTGAGTTGCCCTGCACACACAAACATCCCCTCCCACTTTGAAATGAATTGCTGTGATGTATCCCTCTGCCCTCCCCCAAGCACCCCATCCTCGAGAAATGCATAGCCCTTCTCAACTTAACAGATCCATACCCATTCCCTCTGCACCCATCCGATCCATACCCCACCATCCGATCCATCTTTGGCGAAGCACCTCATATTCACCTTCCTGTCCATCTCTCCTTCGCCCCTCCCTATTGTCCACTGTGTGTTCGACCAAATACCCCACTCGAACTTCTTCACTCTCAGTACTCTCATCCGCTTCTACGTCGACTTCGACGATCCCTCCCCCGACATCCACATCTTCTCCTACACCCATCGCACCACAGTCGAGTTGACACCTATACCGTACCCCTTCCTCGTCAAGGCATGTTCCCGCCTCCTTTCGCACCCTACCAGACAACTATGTTGTCACAGGCGATGCCTAGGAGTGCAGGTTGGAGTGGAGTCGTCTCGACCTGGAAAAATTCTTCTGGGTGTGGTGATGGTCGCCTAGGCACACTTAGACGACCGCCTAGGGTCGTCCGAAGGAAAAAATATGCGGTATTTAGACGAGTTTTTCAGTTTTTAATTTTTTTCCCCTTAAAAAAATTCATGTTGCTTCTTTTACTGCTATTTTCTTCTTCTTTTGCTGTTGTTGAGGATAAACGAAATTTCTAAGTTCTTATCCCTAAGATAAGTCAATCTCTAACCAACCCCAACCAACTGAAATGATAGAATTTTTTTTATTTTGGTTTATCCTAACAAATAAAATAAAGAAACCCAAAATAACTAAAAATAATCTAATTTCATACTAATAATTTTGACATCGCACCATATAAACTCAAAATAGATTTCTCAGTTTCAATTCTTTGATGCATAACTTATAAAATTACAAAGTTTTTATAAGCTACAAAACAATCAAAAGAAGATAAACTAAATCTCTAAATTCTTATCTATAAGATAAGTGAATCCCTAACCAACCTCAACCAATTCAAGATATAAAATTATCTTTATTTTGATTTATCCTAACAAACAAACTAAAGAAATCCTAAATAACTGAAAATTCAAGTTCTCCATCATTCTCCTCGGTTTTGAAAAATTCACCTCCTGGTGAATCGTGTGAAATCCGAAAATTATGCTCCTGTTGATGTCCTCCAATTCAGCCATGGCAGAGGCCTTTGCTTTGACAACTTAGTCAATATTGAAGCTTCTGACAAGATGATAATACTCTATGACTGTACTAGAGGTTGTGGAAGTCGAAGAAGTAAAATATTCAACAGGGACTATGAAGCACTTCAACAATTTTTGGATGTCTCGATATCTCCAGAAAAACAAAATGATCGTCCATGCAATCAATTATTATTTTCTGCAAACTATTACAATTATTTGTAACAAACATATAATAGAAATTGTTCACATGTTCAATTATTGGGACCATTCAAAATATTTATGTAACTTAATAGGATTTTTAAATTTATTGTTTTCATTAAATGACTTATTTAATTCTTATAATAATGATGCAATGTTCAAATTTTATTAATGGCTTAAAACTAGACTTATAAAGCTCAAAATTTATTACTGATTTAAATCTAGACTCAGACTCAAACTTGTATTTAACTTCTGACTCGTCTATGACAGACTCAGTAGGTTCCACTAATGAAATTTTTATGTGTATATGATCACCGTAAGCAATAATTTTTATTTTATTACATTTGTCAAAATTTTCAAACACCTTTTTCATTTCAACAAACATCTTATCATACATATTATCGATTATCGCACAAAATTATTGCGAGAAATTTTGTATGAACATTCTTGTGTGGGTCTTACCTACCTTCATATACAAATATTTCTAAAACATGATTTAACTCTGATACCAATTTGACGTGGACGAAGATCCAAAAATAAATTATTAGTATAAAATTAGGGATTTGAGAAGATTTGGGTGTGGAAGCTTTAATTAAAGAGTGAACAACAACTATATAAAATCGTCTCAAAAATTATAATAGAATTGCAAAATAATACTATGATTACCGTTGAAGACGTCAACGTCGAAAGCAGAGAAGCTACGTTGAAGACGTCAACGTCAAGCGGAGAAGCAACGTTCATAGAGATATCCACTTTAAGGTCTTGGCATCGAACCATATAAACTCAAAATAGATTTTTATTCTCAATTATTCGATGCATAACTTATGAAATTACAAACTATTTATAAGTTACAAAACAATCAAAAGAAGATAAACTAAATCTCTAAGTTCTTATCCATAAGATAAGTCGATCCCTAACTAACCTCAACCAACTCGAGAGATAAAATTCTCTTTATTTTGATTTATCCTAACAAACAAACTAAAGAAATCCTAAATAACCGAAAATTCAAGTTCTCCACTACTCTGCCTCGTGCCTCTTTGAGTCAGCGCACTCCCTCTTTGGGAATACATCGCGACAACAATGTCGTGACCTGTAACTCCGACATCAACAATGTCGAACGGTCGACCCAACGAGACCCTCACCCTCTTCCTCCGCTAGATGCTTGCCTAGGAACCCCACAGTGCCCACAATGCATTTACCTTCGTCGACCTCCTCGGTCTCTGTCGAGCGCGTATGGCTATCGAGCCCATAAGTATCTGTTCAGGCCGGATTCGACTCCAAGTCTCCAACTATAACGTATAGAAGACGCTCCTCGACCTATACTCTGATTGAAAGTACCCTAGAGGGGTGAATAGGATTTAATTAATAATTAAGCATAATAATGAATGTTAATAGACACTTTAAAACTTAGTGCTAGAAACGAGGCAAGTATGCCGTCACCCGATGTATCTTGGTATCTTTCGTGAGACACTCCAGTCCCGGAACTCTCTTCGACTTTAATCTACTATTCACGCAAATAATTTCACACGAGATTTGATCCGAATGCTCGCCGACTTTTTACAAACGAGCTTTAATCCGTAAGCTCGCCGACTTCTACATAAGTTGTGATATTCTTGCAGACTTCAACCTCTTATAAGAAAGGCTTATTGATTTTCTTATAACAATTTGAAGATCAAACTTTGCAACTCAATACAACATTATCTCAATATGATTGACAAATGAAAGCTCTTGTATACGTGGAGAGATTTTGGAGTATTGGATAAAAAGTTAAGGCTCTAAGAAATTGGAATGAAAGAGGCCAACTTTGGTTTATTTAACAAGTCAAAAACACTCGAAAGTTACTCTACATGAGGTATACCATCGGTATATCGCTTTGCAAAGTGACGGCTATAAATAGCTAATTTTATAGCTGTTGTGCTGCAATTAATGCACCGAAAGTTTGCTAACCGGTATATCGTTGGTATGTCGTTTTTGGTTACAAATGTGATCACAGAACCTGCTGTGACAAACTGTTAAATATTTGGTACACCGTTGGTATACCGGTATGATATCACAGTTTTAGAACTTGGGTATTTGACTGGGTTTTTGGTTTAACTTTTATTTGCCTTTTTCTATTGAGTTACAAATAATCCTAGACATTCAAGAATAAAGAAAGATTATAGTGAGCACGATGTCCTAAAAGCTTGGCTTATTCCTTTGTATGAAATTATGGGTTTTTTTTTTCTTGATGACAGTTGTCCAAAGCTAACAGATCTAAAAGTATGATTCTATGAATACCTTTCGGGGGCTCAGCCCCTGAATCCCCACGGGACTGTTGACCCCTCGATTCTCGTTCACTGTCCAGATAGTAGAATCCCCAAATGTGTGGTTCCGGAGATGTCGTGGACGGTTCAGAAAAGTCTTGTAGGCAAGTAGTGTCTTTGGCCCATCATGTTTTTTTCATTGCATATGTCCATGATTGATATTGCTTATTGTTTTTCTGTAAATACATATTAGACGAACAAATCAAAACACATAGTAGCAAGTTTGATATATTTAATGCACATTCGGACTATGTCATGCTTAAGTATAAATACTATAGTGATTGCATGATCATTAATAAGTTTATAAAGCTAAACCTAATCGATTAACCGTAATAAAAAACTCAATTCAATCATTGGGCCCATCCATGTGCAGGAGTATTCAAGATGCGATTAGAGTTTTCGACAAGATGGGCGAGGGGAGGAATGTCGTGTCGTGGACCTCTCTTATAGTTGGTTTAGCTTTTAATGGGTTCAGGAAAGAGGTGCTTGTGCTGTTTTATAAGATGGAGTTGAATAGGCTGACCTCAGGCGGCCCGCAACCAGGTCGGGCCCGACCCGGTCTAGACCGGCCCAGACCCGGTTAATGGACCAGCCCGACTCGGGCCCACCACAACAACGAGTCCGAGCTGGGTCATATTTTTTGGCCCGAAAGCCCGGCCCATCCCGATTCAGAAACCGGTCTGAACCAGTTAAGCCTGCGAAGCCCGGTCGAAACAACTATATTTTAGGGGTATTATGGTTAATTTTGTACCCTAAAATTCCTATAAATAGGACATAAGTTTTCAAAATTACTCACAATATTTTTTTTTTCTTTCCTCTCTTATAATATTTAGAAGCAAGTTAATTTTTCTAAAGATTGAAACAACTTTCTGGAGTCTAAAGTGCAGCATTCTTGTGCGAAATTTCTCGGAGGCTTCTTTTTTTTGTTTCTCTTTTTTTGAATTCAAGATTTTTCTTTCCTCCCCCCCTCTCTCTTTGTTAGAAACATCTTCTTTTTTAATATTACAAAATGGTTTTCTTCCTTTTTTTTGAGTTCGGGATATTTCTTTCATCTCTCCCTCTCTTCCTCTCTTTTTGGTACGAAAAACAAATTCTTCTCTTATTTTTCTTCTAAAAATTAATTTTTAAAATATGGATGTTGTTGGTTCTAACCACCCTTATAGAAGTAATTTGGAACAAAATTTTACTTATTATGCTGATTTGTTTAAAAATAATCATGTTCATGATTCTGTGCCACCGACACAAATATCACCTTCTGAAGTTAGAAGTATGGATACCAATGTTGAAAATAAGAAAAAAAAAATTCAGTTTTATGAGAATATTATGAAATATTATATGTCACTAATAATGAGGGTGTGTCGATTTTAGATCCAAAAGATCAAAAAACTAATAGCTAAAGGTGCACAATGTAAGAAATGTAGAAAAAAAATTAAATAAAAAAAATGATGGCACGTACACTTTAATCTATGAAAGTTGTTATGCCAAGGATACACTGCATGATAGACAAACACATAGAAGTAGCGGTCCTCAAGGATATTATACAGGTAATTTTACTTATTCTGTTGCTCGTAACAAAATTGAGTTAACAAAATATATTGTTTGTGATGAACAACTTTTTACATTTGGTGAGAGTGTTTGGTCTTATGATTATGCAGGTAGGACTCTTAATCCTTGCTTTATTAAAGTTTCTAGATCTACTACTAGAGCAAAGGCTATGAAAATCTTTCAAAAAGAAAAGGCTGCTTTAAATAAAGGTTTCTGTAAATGTTAGTAGGGGTGAGCATACCGTTTTTAAGAAAACCGACATAAACCGTAAACCGTTTCAGTAAAACCGAAAATCGAACCGGTTATATAAAAAACTGAACAAAATCGAACCGAAAATAAACGGTTCGATTTTTCGGTTTATTGGGCCGCCGGGTCGGGCCGGGTTTTCTAAACCATAAATAATGGGTAAAATGAATTTAACAGGCCAACGGGCCAGGCTGCACTTGCAGTAATGAATTTAACAGGCCAACATGCCAGGCTGTACTTGCAGTAATGAATTTAACAGGCCAACGGGCCAGGCTGCAGTAACAAATTCAAATATAAGTTCATAACCAGAATTCAAGTTCAAAATCCAAATATTTAACAAAATACAAATCCCATAATTCAAGTTCTGAACCAGAATACAAGTCCAGAAATCCTAATATCTAATCTTACAAAGCGAACAGAACAAATAACAAAATTACAACTTGTAGTGAATGAACAAATTAGAACTTGTAGTGAAATAACAAATATACAAATTCCAATCTCCCGGTTGCTCTGCACATCCTGATCCAATATCAGGATTTCCACCTCATGTCAAGACTTAAAGAGCCAAGAGTCAAGCCTGCATGTTTAAAAAGAAAAACTAAAAGGAGGCTCAGAATGGCTTGTTATCATATTATGCATCATTAAAGATGCGGTGTATGACACGCCAATGGCTGCAGCGAGTGCCTCGCCGTTGGGTACAGTTAGCCAAATCATCATCGCCCATTCTCATGAAATAATTTAGTAATATTCTTGATTATTAAACAAAAGTATGAATAAAGTACCTCCCTACTGGCTGCAAGCCTACAACAAGTGCCACGCCACTGGCTGCAACAAGTGCCACGCCACTGACTGCATCAAGTGCCACGCCAATAGATCTAGCAGATTATCTGCAAGTGCAGCCTATTAAATAGTATCAGAATAAGCAGTAGCAGAAAAATAGTATAGGAGCAATATTTGAACAAGCAGTATTAGTATAGGAACAAGTACAACTGAACAAACAGTATTAGTATCACAATTGAACAAGCAATATCCTAAACAAGCAATATTAGTATATGAGTATCAGTATCAGTAATAGTCATAAAGAAGTAAGCAGTATCGTAATGATACTAATAACGACAGAAGAGAATTCCTCCCTTAGTCTAAAATAGTAAGCAATATCATATATATTTTTGTAATAAGAAGAAGAGATCCAGCAGGAGAACTCCTATACTGATTCAGTATCACAACTGAACAAGCAATATCCTGAACAAGCAGACAAGCAGTATCCTGGCTGCAAGCAGTAAGCAGTATCATAATGCTTGAAGCAGTATCATAATGCTTGAAACAGTATCATAATGTATCCAGCAGCACAAGTAAAACCAAATATTACAAGTGAGTGGCTCATAAGTAAAACCAGCATAAAGGGGAGGCCACAAGAGTATCAAAAAGTATCCAGAATCCCAGAGTATCAAAAGAGCAATATTACAACCTGTCTTGAACCAAATATTACACCGATTTAAAAGAGCAAAGTAATCAAACCTCGCTTGTTGATGTAGATGTTGATGCCACAGCTAACTTTTCTAACCGAAGACTCTATTCGACAGAGTTAGGTTAGAAATTACCAGATCTAGGTTAGATCTCAACTGATCTAGGTAATTTCTAATCGAAGCAAGGAAAAAAAATTATGAAAGAAATAAATATTTGGATCTACAAATTTAGGTTGGAAATTACCAGATCTAGGTTAGATCTCAACAGATCTAAGTTAGATCTCGACAGATCTAGGTTAGATCTCGACGGATCTAGGTTAGATCCAAGCAGAGCTTCGGTCTCCGGTGGCTTCAGGGCCCGAGTCGAAGACTGGAGAGACGAGTCAGATAACTCAGAGAGTCGGAGACGGGCCGCGGTTGAACGACTCAACGAAGTGGAGACTGGAGAGAGTTGACTGATTCAGAGTGTAGTGTGGAAGTGGGGATGGAGAGGAGATACTGAGACAGGAGAGGTGTAGTGTAGAAGTGGGGATGGAGAAAGAGAGGCAGAGGGAACGAAGGAGAGAGGAATTTAGGATTTTAGGGTTTTCCTCCAGAGATGAGAGAACGAGCGGCGGTGGAAATTGGAAGAAGTGAATGAAGGAGAGAGAGAGAGAGGAATTTAGGGTTTTTTGGGGTTATATAGGGGGGCCTGAATATAATGGGTTGTTTGGTAATTTGCCAAACGGTTTACGGGTCGGTTTGGGATCCGTTTGGTAAACCCGTTAACCGACCCGTTAACCGTTATGTTTTAACAGAACTGTTATCCGACCCGCTTCTTCAAAAACCGACCCGAACTTCAATAACGGGTCGGTTCGGGGCGGTTCGGGTCGGTTTGCGGTTTCACAACCGCAAATTGCTCACCCCTAAATGTTAGTAAATTTGGATATATTGACTACTAAACAAATTACGCTTATATTTGTATCACGACACATTATTTAGATACAAAATAAATTTTGCAACAACGTATTATTTGTCTACGACCGTTAGAATTTTCACATAGTGATGCTGTAATTGGGGAGGCTATAATACAATTTTTATGTGAATATGATATCCACAATATTTTTTTTTTTTTGATAATGCTAGTAATAACACTTCTTATATTAATATTTTAAGTTTACAATTTTTGCCTGTAGTAGAAATTCGTTGTGTAATGAGTCCGGCCCGGCCCGGCCCACACCACTGCATTCCACTCCACCAGCATTTTTTCATAATATAGTCGTGTGTCTCCTCGACCAGCCCGACCATCCCCAACAAATCCACCATGCACCCGTAGTGCTCTATGTTCGGCTTGATACCTCGTCCCCTGTCGAAATATTCGAACTCTGTCGTCAAGCCTGCAGTGGCTGCAAGAGTACAACACCCCGACCACCGTTATCTCGGTTGAGGCTGGCTGTGTTATGTCGATCTATTCAGAATGAGAAAATCGTAGGAGACCTAAATTGCCAGCACTAGCCACTGTTGATCAGATTTATCAGTCTGTATTTCCAACCATCTTTATCTATGAAGGAATTGACACTATAATGGGTCTGTTAGTTAGTTGTCAGAGATCATTCTGACAGGGAAATTGGGCAGCTTAACTACAGCTTGATTTTCGATTGCCACTATGTGTTAGTCTAGAGCATATGCAATCTGAATACAAGCTTGGTCGCATCGTGAGGGTTTAAACTGGGCATAAGCTTATTTGTGCAATTTTTTGGAGGGCTCAACACTGATTTTCTATTTTCTCAACTAGTGTACTACCCCTGCTTCAAACTACAGCTCTAACATTCGACAGTCGGTACTTGGATTCTGACAATGTCGACACAGTGATATCGATATGGGACATGTTGAGGTTGATGTTGGTTTCAACTGTTAGAAGCCATGACAGAGGTCATGGGGGTAAAATGAACTTGAGATACATCTCTATTTACACAGTTCATTGTGTGGGGAGCTGTGGGACTTCGACGGTGTGCATCTTGCATGCACTTACTATGCATAAGGATGTGGATCTACGAGAGAGCTTTCATGTCAAACACAATAGTGGGTAGGTTGGGAAGCTTGAATCGCTAGGGAACAACACTATTTACTTTGGCCGACAAAGTCAAGGGTGAGAAAGCTATTGGAATAGAAGTATTTTTCGGTGGAAAGAAGTCGAGAGCATGCAACCAAGACTCACAGTGAGACTGGTGGTTAGGGACTTCAGTTTTGCTTGAGTCATTAATCTCGGAGAGATTCCACTATTTGAGAGATGCTACACATGCAAGTTGGCATCGACATGGTGGTCGAGCAGCTAGAGGCGACAAAAGATGTGGAACAACCTGGAGATTCAGGGTCAATGATGACGAGGAGCAGGATAGTCTCTCCCGGGACGACAAGACCATGGGGCCAACATCCTCTTATTAGATTAGAGGGGAATTTGTTGGATATCCAGCCTCAATTGCAAGGGATGAAAAATATGAAATGCCGTGGAGCGAAGGGGGAGGTCGCGTGTGAAGACCAGAGTAATTGGATTGATCTTGGTTGTTTTCTGCTAAGAGCAACAGAGCTAGAATTTCAGTTTTCAGCCAAGAGCAACAGAGCCAGAATGGTCGACGTTTCTATTTTTCACGTCTCTGAATCCTAACAAGCACTTTGCCAGATTTTACTCTTTTTTATTTTTTTTCGGTGTCCACTTCTTAATGGAGCATGGATGCTCGAACCCGCGCCACTGTGCTGGGGTGCCTCGCCATTCCCAGCAGGCTTCGGCCTCGGGGACTGATTTTACTATCTTTAACTATCAGTTGTGGTCGCTAATCGTAGCTGGTTGTCTGTCATCTGCAGGCCTTCACACTTTGTTTATCAATGTTATATACTAATAATACTTATCATTCTACTCTTGAACCAACTAGCAAGTACAACTAGTTTGGAAAGAAAAAACAAATTTACCACTATCAATCATTATGTATTTGAATTCGATGCTAGCTGAAGCTATGCTCATGTAGTACGTACACAAGTATTTATCAGTCTTTGTCATTTCCTATATATATTGAGCATTGTAGGGTTCAACGTTCGGTTTATTGGATTTCAAACGAATCAAAATAGTCAAAACCGAATAAATCGAACTTCTATAATTTCAAAACCGAATCTGAACCAAAATTAGCCATAACCAAAATCGAATAGAACCGATAACCAATTTGGTTTGTTCGGTTGGATTATTTTTATTGTTTAATGGATCGGAACCAAAGTTGAGATTGTAGTTAAATTGTATTTAAAAGTACAATTTTTATACATACGTCGTCGTATTTCAAAGTTAGCTCAAAATTGGACTAGTTGCTAAATTATCAAAGTTGGACTTTAAAGCATATATAGAATTATTGTTTTCAAAATATACAAAATTTTAATCATAAAATATGTATATAATAGATGGGTCGGTTTTTTGGTTTTGGAACAAAACCAAACTCCAAAACCGAAACTGAATAAGAAGTTTTAATATTTTCAAAACCGAACATGGGAAGAGAAGGAAAAAAAAGGGGGAAAAAGTGTCATTTGATCATAAAATTCACGTAAAGATTGGCCTTTAAGTTCTCAGTTGAGTAGATGTTTCATTTGGAAACAGATTATTAGGAAATATTCAGTAACCGGACGTTTGCCCTATGTATGTCAAACGCAACATCTAACTTTTAAGTTTATGATTTGATTGAGATAGTGAGATCCAAAGACCATAGTTTTTTTGTTTGTTAAATGAAGTCTAGTTATCAGTGATTTATTGAGATAGTGAGATCATGAACGCTTGGTGAGAATTTCGTTCAATTAAGAAATTATATACTCTCTATATATATAGTTGCATTTTTTTTAATGTATTTTACTAACAATCAATTTCGTGTACATGGCATCAAGTTATAAACATAGTGACAATCTATAATTTTTTGGATATCCACCCAGCATATGAAATAAAAATTATTTACTTTAACAGTGTAATGTTGGCAACTTGTTTTCTGCATTGCAAATTGTGAGGTCTACAGCCAAGCTAAAGCATTTATCAACATAGTTTGACTGGTTTAACTGGAGTCTCCCAAACTTTGGTAACTAGTAAAACAAAATGTATAGGAAGTTTCTAAATGATAATATCATATAGCATAAGCAAGGGCAGAGTCAAAAGGGTGCAAGTCCCTAGTCCAAAGAATATTTTATTTTATTTTATTTTTTTGAAATGTCGGACGTAAACATTCTAGATTTGTATATGTTGTATTGTGTGTCCATTTATTAAATGACAGAAATAATACGCTCCTACCTTAGCCACTTGGGCTAAAGCCGATTGGCAACAGAATTTTTTATTAACCCTTCTTAAAAACTTTGTGTTTATTATAGTTTCATGTAACTTGCCCTTAGGGCCAGCACTGAGCTCATGGGAGCTGAGGCGAACTCCAGAAATAGGGCCCCTGTATATAATGTGAAAAAAGAGAGTAAATATAACCAAAAAAATTATTGCGACCAAGATTTGAACTACGTATGTAAACCAACATGATAACCACTACATCACAATACTTTTAAGTTAAAGATGTTCCATAGTACATGCTTATTCTATTCGAGATATGTTCATATTGGTGCCCCTACAATCTTTGTGCCATGGGCCGTCGTCACTCTTTTGAGTTAAAGATGTCCTATAGTTACATCCTTATTTTATTCGAGATATGTCCATGTTAGTGCCCCTACAATTTTTGGACCCTGGGCCGTCGTCCAGCCTGTCCTGGACCAGGGCCGTACTACTTGCCCTCTCTGCTACATTAAGGTTGTTCTCGGGTAACAGATTTGGCTCTGTCCCTGAGTATCCATGTGCCTAAATACCCTAAAAAAATGACTGTACTAGTGTCATGTTTGCGTCTTGTTATTGGTATTTTTTTGGGAATTAACTGGGCACTAGGAAAATAAAATATTTATGTTGGACAAGAGCAGTAGTCACTTAATATTTTTCTTCCTCTTAAGAAATGTAGGAGGGGAATTGGAAAAGTGTTGGGATGGGTTCTCTTTCTTTGTGGAGAACAATCAAGATCCTAACTAGGAGTGGCTGGATTTTGGATTGGCTTGTATATGGTAAGCAATCCTAATACAATTAGTAGTTAATTTTTTTTTCCGATGGGTTTCCATATTGGCAATCTTGATCTAATTATTAGTTGGATTTTGGATGTGCCTACCTATGGTAAGAAATTATATCCAAATTAGGGACATCTACAACTATAAATATGTGGTGATTTCATCAAGGTGAAACAATTTTACAACTCTAAGAAAGAGAGATGTAACTACAAAAAGAATTGCAGAACAACGACGCGGCAACGCCCGTAGCAATGGAATAGAATCCATCGCTCGCCATCGACAAAGTAACGGCGGATTTTTGTTTTGTTTTTGTTGTTAGCGAATTGTAGTCTGACAATGCGCATATGAAGACGATTTTGGACAAAATGATGCGGTGTAGCGATACTTCAGTGCCTTGCCCTGTTCTGACATGACCGAGATATTTGGACGATTCTCGCTTCGCTTTCGAAGGAGGATCATCTTGCGATCTAAATCTGTATCCCTGTCTATGCAACCTAGAAGGGGATCATCCAGAATCTAAGATTTATGTGATCGTACTATATAAGCATATGTATATGTATTTATCGTGAGATTCAAGCAAAGCATCCAGAAAAACAAGAAAAAATGAGAAATTTATAAGGGAATAATATGTGTAAGATGACGAGGGTGATTGGAACTAACTTAACATTGTTATTTTGGTATATACTTTTGAGACAATAATGTTACTGTGGTTAAAAAAATAATTTTCCTTTTGAACCCTTAATTTTCTTCGCTCTCTTTTTATTATTCACCCACACATTAAGTTATTCTTCTTCGCTTATGTTGTTGATGCATTCTCTTTCAATGTCAAAACTGTATAGTTGCTTGAATAGCCTAGGGTGCTGGATAAGGAGCCAAAGGGTCTGCTTAAGCCTAGTCAGTTGCCCAGGCAACTATGTTGTCATTTCTTAGAGCAATGGTATGGTATGAACAATTTCCCCATTGCGTCTACAAAGCTTAGTCACCCTTTTAGTGTCCCCTCTTTTCCTCCCATTAGTAGCTGAATACCTCAAAATCTTGCTTGTCTTTCACGGATATGTAATAGGCCTCTCCCAGCTGCAATGTTTATCCATAGTGAAATACTTCCGGCATCTCGATTATGGTGATAGAATTCCTAGAAAGTGCAGAGCACTAAGTTAAAATATTCAATTAGGGCTTGATTGCAATCTTTGAGGAATCCAATTCACACCGGCGATTCAATATGACCGAGATTATTTGCTTATAATATGATATCACATTTATGAGATTCAGTAACCCAATGGGAATGTACCCAAGCGAAAGGCTGTTTTGATTTCTTGAGGATTCCAGATGTATTCTTTGTTAGAATATCCTTATGTTAGCTATTTAATGTCTAGTGTTGTGGCAGGCTAACAACTCTGATGATCTGAAAGCCTCATCACTAGAGGAGGTGTTGTTTCTTCTGCAAATAACAACATGGTTGTCTTGTGAGTGCATATGGAAGCTGAACATGTGTCATGGTATCCTAAAACCTTTTGTCAACTGATTATAAGTATCATAGTGAGTTATGTCTAACCGTGTAACAAAACATTATATATCAGAAGTTCCCTGACAATAAGTTGGTCAAGTACTTAGGAACGGTTAGCTTACAGGCAATGAATGCCGTGCTGGATACAGAGTTAGAAATAACTGATTGCTAAGTATTTTTTTATTGCTAATCTTTAGTCTCCCTTGTCTTTCTAAAAATCTTTGTGATATTTAAGTTATAGCTTCTATGTCCAAGCAGGATTTCTTATTATTTTTTTTTTGGGGTCCAAACAGGATATAATCATGTCTCTCTTGCACAACTACAAAGAATCATGTATGTACGATGTGACCTAGGCTCATGAAACTGCTTCCTTGCTTGCAGAGCAATTTGTTCTGTACCCTGTTTATGCCAATTGCATAATATGATGTGTTTATGAATGAAAGAGTAAAATTTCATTGGTATGACTGTTAGTGAAGTTTATGTTGAGGAAGTTTGAATAAAAGAGTAAAAATTCATTGGCAATTGCATAATATGATGTGTAGAAACTTGAGACAGTTGATGGGAAGTTTGAATACGGAGTTTGATGGGATGAAGGAACTATTGAGGATTTGCAGGATATGTTGAGGAAGTTGAGTTCAAGAGCCTACTGGATATGTAGTGAATGGAACAATATGGTTTCTTTTTTCCGATTGTGTTTGTTAATTATTCCTGATAGTTTATGTTACTTTGTGGTAGCTCTGGAGAAAATACTATGATTGGAATGCTAGATGTATTTGGTACTTCTTTTGAAACCAGAGGATTCAAATTGGAATGGAGAATCACATTATTTAGAAAATTGATAAGCATGAATTAGTTTGTATTGTTTGTTTAGATAACTACTACTCATTTCTCACAACTGTCCTGTGTTTGTGCCTTACATTTGGAACCTTCCAGTAAAGTACTTGCTTTGAGATTGAAATTTAGAGAACTTTTACCTTATTAATGTGAATAAAACATGAGAGCTCTTGGTACATTTATAGGAGCAAGTTATAACATCCTTCTTTAGCCCAGGCAGTATATGACTAAAGTAAGGTACACAATAATAGTTAACTCACACTTCTCCGCATGCTAGAGCATAGATATCAATCATTTCCAGCTTGAACAGTCGAGCAAACAAAGGTTTAGCCAATGATTCGCTAAGGATATTTGTCAGCAGAGCTAAAGAAGACGTGTTGTAGGACAACTTTCTTTTCTCTCACTTTCTCTTGAATAAAGTAAAAGTCCCTCTTGATATGTTTAGTCCTTTCATGAAAGACTGGATTCTGAACAATGTGGATTGCAGCCTTGTTGTCACACTAGAGAGCAACTCGAGAAGAACGAGCAACTACTTTATGCTTCTTACTCCTCCATAAAACCAAATTGTCTTCCAGGAAGACAAGGTAACCGCTAGTAAAGCAACGATCATAGAAGGTCTGTAGAGAAGATCATGTCCATAATTTCTTTTGTGTAACGTACAATCCTTTCAACAACTCGAAGATGAGAGATCAAAGGATTTCGTATATACTGGCTCACCGTACGCATAGTGTAAGGTCATGTCTGAAAGAACGACAATGATATAAATTAGCTTCCCATCTAGTCCTTTATAACACCTTGGGTCAGATAGAAGACCTGATAAAGCTTAATTTGGATAGTTAAGTTGTGGAATCCATATGTGTGTTTGTTTGTCTGCAACCTAGAAATCTTGTCTCAGATAGAAGATCTAGAAATCTTGTCTCAGATAGAAGATCAAACGCATATTTGTGCTGAAAAAGTTGCAATCGTTCGAAACTACGCAATATCTCAATACTAAAGAGGCTATCTCAATGACCCAAGGTCTTTTGTATGAAAATAAGAGGCTGTGTTCTTTCACCTTGGAAAGATGACTATGTCCTGATACTTATGATGTGTAAATAATGACGTATTTGAGCTGCTACAACAAACATAATATGGTGCAAGATCTTGTTGATTTTTTAATGAAATGCAAGCATAATCATCTTCAAATCATAAACTGACTTTTCTGGGAAACAGACCATATACTCTCCTGGTCGCTCAAAGTCTGGACTCTGGATGTTGATGCATGAAAGTTCCCGAAAGATCGCCATTGAGGAAGTCATTCTTCATATCTAACTGATGAAGATGCCAATTCTAGGAACAACCAAACATAGAAGAACTCGAACAAAAGTCAACTTAGCAACATGTGAAAAAGCTTTAACGTAATCCAACTCATATTACTGGATAAAGCCCTTAGCCACTAAAAAGACTTTGTAACGATCAACCGAGCCATATGGAGAAGTAAAATGTTGCATTGTAGTACATGAAGAAGAATCATTAATGATACCCGAAGAAATAGTAGTAGGTGGAGGAATGATCTTGTCTCGACGCCTATATTATACACCTGGGAAAAGGGAACCAAAGATCCAGACTTAGGAGAGAAGAAAAAGGTGTATGAAGTTCAGAGAAAGGAATAAGAGGAACATGAATCGTGGACAATGGAGATGTAGATAGTGTATCAGAAGCGAATTAGGTTTGATCATCGAGAAAAATAACATCACAAGAGAACCACCTTTCAAGTAGTGGGATCAAAACAAACATACCCTTTCTGTGTCCGAGAATAAACAAACAAATATCATACGGGTAGCTCGCGGATCAAATTTATCCACATGAGGTCCAAGATTATGAGTATAACAAAGACAACAAAAAATCTTTGGAGTGACACAAAAGGGTTTACCCTTGCGGAAAGAGGATAGAAATTGGTGATTTGTTCTCAATGACATGAGAGGGCGTGTAGTTTATATAAAAACAAGCAACTAAGACAACATAATTTTCATAATTTTTTGGAACATTCTATGAATAGGAGAGCAAGCTACCTCAAGGTGTGTATTTTTACTTTCTGCAATACCATTTTTCTTAGAAGTATACGAATATGAAGTCTAGTGACGTATGTCATGAGTCTGACATGATGCTTGAAACTCCATGCTCATATACTCCTTAGCATTATCAGAATGAATAACTTTGATGCAAACATCAAAATGATTAGAAATGTCAGCCACAAAGATTTAGAAAACAAATAAAAGCTCGGACCTAGAAATAAGAAGATATAACCATGTCATGTGTGAGTGATCATCTTGTGACTGCCTATCCCGCTCCTTTCATTCTTGATGTTAAGGGATGGTGTTCTTATGCTTCTCATCTATCTAATGATCATCTTTGACTTAAATAGAAAGAACTAGCTTTCATAGCGGTGCCTTTTATGGGTAAGATCCTCCATATCTAAAAAATGAGGATTAGGGTATCCTTCTGGATAGTAGAGAGTGACTGACGAGTTCCACCCCGACGATTGAGGCGGGCTGCTAATGTTGTCTCCTATCCTGGAAATATTGGAAGGATAAGCAGGTTTTAAGTGAAAAATGAGGATGTTGAAAGTTGTGTCATGGAGGCATTTCAACTCACTCATTTCCTACACCCTGTTAACATATATACCATTGTTTTCTTGTTGAGAATGAAGATGAGGAAGGTCACTAGTTGCTTAGGGACCAAAAGTAAACTTAGAGAATCCTTTTCGCAGAATTTAGAAAATACCACGACAATCTATATGGAAAGATGTCACGCCCCAGAACCAGAATACTGGAAAGTAGGGGTGAAACAAAGCCAGCTACGTGTATTAGAGTACGCCAGTACCCCAATATACGATCAAAGCTATCTAGAAGACAAGTGGGAAGACTCTAGCATGCCACTGACGACTCCTATGGTCGAACAAATCCTATCTCAATCCAACAACAACAAGTATCAAGAGTATATCAAATATGAAAGCAAAGAGGCGTCCCAAAATACTATATCATACATGATCATGAAGCTAGTGAATACAAAATGCTACACTAGCAAAGTACCAATATACATGATCACTATATCAGTCTAGATCTAATATAATACATCATGTTGACCGAAGTCTGAAAAAGTCTCAAAATAATAGGACTAACACATGCCCTAGCTAACACCACCAAAATGAAATGAAACACGAGCGGCACAAAAAGGGAACCCACTGGCGAGGAGGAACAACCGCAGATCTAAGCAGGCGGCGGGTCATCCAGAGAAAGGTAGGGAGAATCCTTGGGCTCCAGCGATAAATCTGGCCAAACAAAACCAGTGGGGTCAGGCCCCAAATAGCAAGTACCACAAGGAAGCTCGAGGTGCACGACAAAACCCAACAACAACACAATAACATAATGACAGAAGGAAATAAATGCGGGTCGAGACTAGTACGGTACCAATGCACGTATCTCAAGAATATAAATGACTGAATGGAAATACTGAACAATATAGCTATGGAACAGAATAATCCAATGAGCAACAAAGGGTTTAGGAACTACTAGGAATTGGAGCTACAACCCTTAAACCAAACAAGGACCGGGGTTACAGATCTTTTCCCTAGCAGAACTTAGCCTCTGGCCACTCACCGACACAAGAGCATATAAGGTAACACACAATCAAAAGTGCACGGCCAATCATTACCTACGGCTTGCTATCATTAACTAGCTAGGGTTATCACAATCCTAATTACTAGTATGCAAGTTGAGGATTTTCGTAACTACCTGACTGCAGATACCCGGATGTCCAGGGGTACGAGTAGTACATCTATTGCCCAACAAGACTGCTGGCAGATGAAACGTGTCTAGACTTGTAACATGAACAACCATATCATATACTAGTAAAAGAAAACATATAACTGACTGTACCGCAACCCGGCACGACATGTGACTCGATCGTATATCAATACGCGCAAACTTGGTAGGTCATGGAGCCCTTGCCTAGCAGGGTTGAGCCATGCCTCATGGGGCCCTTGGAGCTCGGGGTTGGTAGTGCGAATTTCCTCCTACAATGATCTACTTGAATTTACTATTCATTTACCTTATCATATTCATGTCAAGTTCTCAAGTCGTAGACACTCAAGAATTTCCTAAGATGACGTGTGCTATGTACGAGTAAATCGTAAGTTATCACTTACGAACATCCCCGTACTAACATCACGTGATACACGGAACAATACTCACACTCGATTGTCCAGTGCCAAGATGCAATAGATTAACATTCAACAAGCTATATCCACGGTGTCAAGAAAGAACATGTACTCATATCTCGGGTCTAGAAATCAATAAGAAAATCAAGTCATGAGTGCGCTACTACGAGCCACTAAATCGAGCTAGGCATATATAGTAATCTGGAGTGCACCATAACAGGCCACTATCTATAATCTGGACATAGAACGATACGTGAACATAAGCATGTACCATGTATATAGAGTGTACAATTATTCTTTAACTATCCAAGGTCATCTAATCATGTTAAGAGTCCATTACAATCGAGAAAATATCAAAAACGGACAAAAATCGGCAAAAAGGACAAAAACAGCCTAAAACGACATAAAACGGCATACCGGCGGTATACTGCGGTATACCGACGGTATACCGGTCTAAAGACAGAAGGTTTCTGGTGCAAAAACTGGCATACCGGCGGTATACTGCGGTATACCGTCGGTATACCGTTTTTCCAAACAGCAACAAAATCCAGATTTTTGCCAAAACTTGTTTCGGCCATAAAAACTTCGTTTTAAATCGAAATTCGGACTTTCAAAAGTCAAAATTGCATAGAATTGAATTTCCAACAACATGGAAGTATTAGTTTTCACAAATTAAAACATTTGATAGATCAATACCTTAAAATACTCGAAAATCATATCTAGAAACTCAGATCTACGCAATATTGTCGATCAAAACAAAAAGTGCTATATATTAAACACGTTAACAATTTAGAGGAGCATATTATAGAACAATAAAACTTTAATTTCTATAGAAAACAAAATTATAGCATGGTCATGTCACTTTTGAGCAAGATGTACTTGCCTAGGTTTTAGCAACCGAGCCTAATCTTCTACTCCACCACCAAGAGGGGTTCCGAAACCACACTCTAGGCCTCAAGGCCAAGCCTTCCTAAGCTTGAGGAAGAGGGAAGAGAGTGAAGGGGAAATGGTGAAGGAAAGAAAAGAGAGAGGAGAGAGAAACTCATAGGATATATATAGAAGGGGTGAATTAATCGTGACCGTTGGATCGTGATCCATTGTCACGACCCGCACCCTAGAGTAAGGGCACGAGACGTGGGTACGTCCAGCCTACGCTGCATTTTTGGCGGTAGAACACTGTCCTAGGTCACAACATCTAACAATATAAAGCTAAACAGTTTATACTTCCCGAATGGGGGTGACATAGCAGAAGGTAAACTCAATCACAACTAAGGCAGATGATAAGATAGCAGATAGATAGATAAATAAAACTGCTGAAATGGAAGAAAATTTCCAAGTACAAACAGAGAGTCTAAGCGTCTAAGATAATACATAATCCCAGATCCCAAGTATCAATATGTACAATCATCCATAGAATACTGTAAATGAAAACATCCTAATCTAAGGGTGAGTCATCCACAGCTCGTGGGACCTGCTGCTGGTCCAGGTCCAGGCACTCATCTAAGGTAGCACCGTAATAGGTATCCACACCAGCCTCCTCCTCGTCCTCTGTAATATTTTCAACAGGTCCAGTCAGGACAGGAGCGAGCACAATACATCTCAACAGTTCATAGCAGGTTAGAAAATATAAACATGCAGTAGAGTAAGATACAGGAAACTGAAAGAAGTATGGAATGTAAACAGAGGAAACTGTAATGGAAATATATATACTGTAAGTAGAGAACTAACAGTGGCTAGTGAGTCAGAGTACAATATAAACATGTGAATGGCATAGGAGATTCTGGGAACTATACTATGGAGTGATTCTGGAAACTACACTACTTGGATATTATTCACATGTCTACTTCTACTCCCCCGTACCCCCAATCAATACACAAGGATCCAGCCAGGTTATGTTATGATTCCATGCAAAGGCCCACAAGGGGTGATACATGGATAGCCCATAAATGGGTGATTCTGGGAATGCCCATAAATGGGTGATTCAGGGAAGACTCTGTGATCATGAGAGTACATGTCACAAGTGATCGATGAACCGTGAAGCATAGTGATACACCATGTAAGTGAAACGCACAAAACATGTAGTATACGATGCTCCCTGAGGGGATAACATCTCAAGAATGGATCTATATAGTACTAATCCGTGTTACCGACGTGACAGCATCAAGTAAAGTAATCTAAAGCAGGAAAATAATTCTAACAGGATATGAAATGATCAGAGAATGTACTCGCCTGGTATCTGAGTGTCCAATATGAAAGTACTGTCCGAGGAGTGGTGTCTGGCTCCTATTTAGAACAGCACAAGTCACAACAAATCCAGAATGGTAAAATGAAGTACTACAATGCATTCTACATGAATCTAGGTCAATCTAGGCCAAAGTCAACTATTGGTCAACTCTGGTCAACCCTAGAAGTCAAACTAGGTCAACTATGGTCAAACTAGGTCAAACAAGTCTACACTAGTCTAGCAAGTCTATTCTAGGTCTAACAAAGCTGTACAAGCCCAATCTAGGCTCACTAGTCAAGCAGACACACATATATGCCATAGGCTGTATCATGCCTATAGGCCAACCCTAAAACATACACAAGTCAAAATCTATATCTAAAACATAACACTCTTGATATATTTATGTAATCTAAAACATAACACATATATATGTATAATACATATATTTAGTACACACACAAGTTACATATATATGATACTTGTATATATACTAATGTAACCTATTCATCCAATGCATGTATCTATACTAGATACATATATAATACTCCAACTTATATTATATACATAGGTACACATTACATTATATATACATTACATATATACATATATCTACAATAGGAAAATAGGATATAGAGAGAGTGAGTGTGAGTGAGTGAACTGTGAGTGTTGTGTGTGTGTTCAGAAAAGAAAACAGTGGAGTGAGGGTGAATGAACCTGTGTGTGTGTGTGTAATGGTGTGTGTGAGAGAGTGGGTGAGGGGGACTGTCCACATATGTGTGTGCAGAAATTAGAGTGTGAGAGTAACCCCAAATTCAACCTATACGTATCTCAGTTCAGATTTCATGAGAAAGAAAAGGAAATCAATTCATTAACCCACACTAATCTCAGGTTCAACCTATCTCAGATTTGAGTTCATAACATCATGAAAATTCAGAATTCAATTCTCAGTTTTCATAAAAACAGTCCAAACCTCATAACACCCTCATTTCGAAATCCAAACTCAATCAATCATCTCCCATATTTGCACACAAGTAAATAACTTATAGAAGAACCATTTAGGGATCTAAACATGTGTTTTACAGCACTTAAATTAATCAAAATAACTGACAAAACTCATATTAAAAACTGGAAATAAACAGTGAATAAACCCGTATCAGAAAATTAGGAAAAAAATGGAAATTGATCACTAAAATCAAACTAAATTAAGCTATCAATGGTTGGTAAAGAAATTACAACATGTGTTCGTGTCATACAATGTGTTTGTGTCCAAGCAAGAGGACACAAACGTGTCCAAACGATTTAAAACACCAAACAGTGCACACAGGCACTGTGCAGTGTGCACAGGCTCGTGCGTGTGTGCACGCATGTCGTGCACTCGACACGACACAAACTAGGACTCGTGGTTGTGTCCACACCTAGGTTAGGTCTAGGTGCACGTGTCCAAAGGCCTGCAACGTGTCCACAATGTCGCGTGTCCAAAGTATTAAGCCGTATCAGGGGCTTAAAACAACAGTGCACAGAACAGTGCAAACCCCGTGCGCGACTGATAACTCTCTAACCCGTACACGAGACCCAATGAAACTTTGGGGGCATGATGTCAGTGCATGCCCCCTCGTGTCCACCAAGTTTCGTATCGGATGATCCCGTGTCGTCTCCTGCAGAAGCCCCGAGTAGCAGGGGATGCGCCCAGGCCGCGCGCGCGTGTCCAAACACGTGTGCACGAGTGTCAAAGCGACACGACACGAACTCGATTCAAACTCAGAGCACTAGAAACATACAAGCCACATCAAAACGACATTTCCTATTCAAAAACTTCTACAAAAACGAATCGAAATGCCCGTTGGGGCATTTCGTCGAACACTTACACCCATCACTGATACGTGTCCGATACAGACACGTACATGACACAAAAATCGACAAATCCTATTCCTACAGGACCAGGACCCTTAGGGCTAGGCATTCATGCAATTAAAACCTAATTTTAATGGGTGGATTGGAAAATACCTATGTGTGTTCTTCAACACAAAAGCTCCTTGAATGAGGATTCCCAAAAGCCACCAAACTCCTTCAAATTGATAGGAAACTGAGATAAACAAATTCCAACAGCAAGAAAACATCAATTAGAACCTATTGCAATTTGTTTGGATTAAAAAGGAGTAAAAATAGATTTTCTAGGGATTTATGAAGTTGGGAAAATACCTCTTTCTAAACTTGCTCTTTCCTAAAGAGGCTAGCCCTAAATGGAGGAGAATACTTATAGGGGGGGATTCCCAATGTGGTTTATGTGGCCGGCCACTAGAGATTAGGGTTAGGGTTAAGCATTAGTTAATGGGCTTTGGGCTTCTATGGCTAAGTTATTGATTAAAGGTTCAACCACAAGTCATGGCTTATGACTTAATAATCTAACTTGAGTCAAATAACCAAACCATGGGCCAACTCTAGTCTAACTAGGGAGGCATGACCTAACCAAGTCCAAACTCAACTAGGGTTAGCCCCTAGGTTAGTCTACCATGGTCATTGCTAGTCAAAGTCAACCTAGTCAACCCTCATTCAAACAATTCCAAAATAAATTCTAAAAATTCCCATAAATTCAAATAAATTATAATAAATTCAAATAACCCCAAAAATGACAAAAATATCCTCAAACTAGAAATGTGGTAATGACAAATCTACCCTCCTTAAAAGAATTTCGTCCTCGAAATTGAAAGGCGAAATGCAACTGATGAGAAGGATAAAAGTATACCTCAAGGTTCAAAAAGATATGGGTAACGCTCGCGCATCTCATCCTCCCGCTCCCAGGTAGACTCTCCTGGAGAATGATGCCTCCATGCGACGCGTACCAAAGGTATCACCTGGTTCCTCAGAACCTTCTCCCGTCGATCCAGAATCTCCACTGGCTGCTCTGGATAGCTGAGAGAAGGTCCAACCTCAATCTCTGAATGATCGAGCACATGGCTAGGGTCAGCCACGTACCGTCTCAACTGTGATACATGGAATACGTTGTGGACCCCCACAAGTGCATGTGACAAGTCTAGCCTGTATGCCACGTCACCGACTCTCCCGCTGATAATGAAAGGGCCGATGAAGCGCGGGCTAAGCTTTCCGCCTCCACCAAAACGTATCGTACTACGAGTCGGAGATATCCTCAAGAAAACCTGGTCTCCGACCTAATCACAAGCAAGGTCTCAATTAATTATGATAAACAAACATGATTAATAAAACACAAACAATCAAACCTAAATCTAATCCTACTCTAATCTGTACCTCAAACTCCAAGGGCCTCCGGTGGCTATCGGCCCAGTGCCGATGTCGGTTCTGCGCCACGCGAAGTCTGTCCCTGATGAGCTTCACCTTCTCGGCTGCGTCAACAACCATCTCTGGCCCCAGTAAAGCTCGCTCACCAACATCATCCCAAGATAAGGGTGTACGGCACCTACGCCCGTACAGAGCCTCGAAAGGTGACATCTCAATGCTGGCCTGGAAACTGTTGTTGTAAGCAAACTCCACCAAATGAAGATGATCCTCCCAGGAACCTCCAAAGTCCAGGACGCACGTCCGCGGCATATCCTCAAGTGTCTGAATAGTCCTCTCTGACTGTCCGTCCGTCTGGGGGTGGTATGCAGTACTAAACTTGAGCTGAGTGCCCAAGCTAATCTGCAGACTCCTCCAGAAATGGAAAGTAAAGCGACTATCCCGATCTGAGATGATGCTGACCGGAACCCCGTGAATCCTAACTAGCTGCCGCATATACATCTCCGCCAGCCTCTCTGTAGACGTACCCACCTTGAATGGCAAGAAGTGGGCCGATTTGGTCAACCTGTCAACGATGACCCAAATCGCGTCTTTCCCTCCAGGTGTACGCGACAAACCAGATACAAAATCCATAGTAATATGCTCTCATTTCCACTCTGGAATGGGCAGCGGCTGCAACAATCCACCGGGCCTCTGCCTCTCCTCCTTGACCTGCTGACAGACCAAGCACCTAGCTACGAAATGAGCCACCTCCCGCTTCATTCCGGACCACCAAACATGCTCCCTCAGATCTCGGTACATCTTGTTGGCACCAGGGTGTATAGAGTACTGAGACCTGTGGGCCTCCTGCAAAACCTGCTCCCTGAGCTCTCCGCTGGGCACACATAATCTGGAACCGTGCCTCAAGGCACCATCCTCTGCAAGAGAAAACTCGTCGTCCACCAATCCTGCTCGAACCTGCTCTCGGAGACACCGCAGAACAACGTCCTCAAACTGAGTCGCCTTGATCCTCTCCACCAAGTCTGACTGAATCTGCATCCCCCATAACTGCATCTGCACTCCGGGCACGATCACCTCAATCCCAAGGCTCTCCAAGTCTGCGAGCAAATGCCGATCCATGGTCAAACACATGGCTGTCGGATACCTACTCAAGGCATCGGCAACCACGTTGGCCTTCCCTGGGTGATACTGAAGTAGGATGTCAAAGTCCTTCATCAACTCTAGCCATCTGTGCTGCCTCATGTTCAACTCCTTCTGAGTGAACACATACTTTAAGCTCTTGTGATCTGTGAAGATCTCCACCCTCTCCCCATACAGATAATGCTTCCACAACTTCAGAGCAAATATCACCGCTGCCAGCTCCAGGTCATGGGTAGGGTAGTTCTTCTCATGGGGACGTAATTGCCTGGAAGCATAGGCAATCACCTTCCCATGCTGCTGCAAGACGCAACCCAGCCCCTTCCCTGAAGTATCACTATAAATAGTGAATCCACCTGATCCTGAAGGCAATGTCAGAATCGGAGCTGTCGTAAGCCGCTTCTTCAACTCATCAAAAGCTGCCTGACACTCCTCTGACCAAACGAACTCAGCATCCTTCCGGGTCAACCGAGTCAACGGCTCTGCAACCCGGGAGAAATCCTGCACAAATCTCCGATAATATCCTGCCAGCCCCAGAAAACTCCTGATCTCTGCAACTGAAGTCGGCGCTGTCCATGCCTCAACTGCTACAATCTTCTTGGGGTCAACTGAGATACTATCTCCAGTCACCACATGTCCCAAAAAGTCCACCCGGTCCAAGAAGAACTCACACTTGGAGAGCTTTCCGTAAAGCTGCTCCTTCCTGAGAGTCTCCAGCACTATCCTCAAATGCTCCTCGTGCTCCTCCTCAGTCTTGGAATATACCAAGATGTCGTCAATGAACACCACCACGAACTGATCCAGGTACTGATGGAACACCTTGTTCATAAGGTTCATAAACACTGCTGGTGCATTGGTTAGCCCAAACGGCATAACCAAAAACTCAAACTGCCCGTACCGCGTCCTGAAAGCGGTCTTGGGAATATCCTCCCTCTTTACCTTCACCTGGTGATATCCCGACCTCAGATCAATCTTGGAAAATACCCGAGCTCCGCTCAACTGGTCAAAAAGATCGTCGATCCGTGACAGTGGGTATTTGTTCTTGATCGTGAGGTTGTTGAGTGCCCTATAGTCAATACACATCTGTACTGACCCATCCTTCTTCGGCACAAACAACACTGGTGCACCCCATGGCGACGAACTCGAGCGGATGAAGCCCTTGTCCTGCAGCTCATCCACTTGCTTCTTCAGCTCCGCCAACTCACTATTGTTCACTCGATAGACATGCTGAGAGATGGGTTCCGCTCCTGGAACCAAGTCTATCGAGAACTCTATGTCTCTGTCTGGTGGCAATCCCGACAACTCCTCTGGGAAAACATCCATATACTCTGCTATCAAGGGGTGTGGAATCGCCTGCTCCTCAACCGAGACTCCGCAGAAAACTCCGCTGCTCTGCTCCGCCTGACGTCTGGAGTACTCAAACTCTGGCTCCCCCGGCGCTCTGAAGAGAACTCTACCCCCTCTGCAATCAATGCTGGCGTGGTGCCTACTCAACCAATCCATGCAGAGTACTATATCGTAGTTCGGCAATGGCATTACGAGCAGGCTCACCTCCAACTCGCGGCCTCCCAAAACAACTCTCCGACCCTTACAAACATCACGTACGAGGATAATGCCACCCCCGGTCGTGATCTTGTAAGTCCTAGGCAACGATTCAGCTATGATACCGTGTCTAATCGCAAAAGATACTGATATGAAACTATGCGAAGCACCGAAATCGAATAATGCAAAAGCTGGACTGGAGTCGAGGAGAATCGAACCTGCGATAAGCTCTCCTATCACCTCTGCATCCTCAGCCGCCATGGCGAAAGCTCGCCCCGGCTGGCCTCCCCTGGCCTGCTGCTGGTGCTGAACAAATCTCTGCTACTGGGTCGGCAAGGCTGGTCCCCTCTGCTGGCCTGCTGCTGCCCTGGCTCCTCCTCCCTGAGCTGCTCGTCCCGTAGTCAAGGTACACTCCCTCATCTGGTGATCTCCTGAGCCACATACCAGGCACTTGCCCAGCCTCTTCCTACACTCGTTCCACCCGTGCCCTGGCTTCTTGCAATAAGCACAGGTGGTGGCCTACTGCCTCGGTGCCTGCTGCTGCACCCTCTGCTGCTGATGCTGCACTGGCTGATGCCTCGGCTGCTGAAACTGCTGCGGCTGGAACCTCTGCTGCTGGTGGTGCTGCTGGTGCTGCTGCTGAAAGTGCGACCTCTTGGCCGGTCCTCCGCTACTGCTGCCTCCCTGGGAGTCTCGCCCCCTCTTGAGCCTAAGCTCAAGTTCATCCTCTGCAGCTAGTGCGTCCACCAGGATCTCCTCAAATGTAGCGCTGCGGGCGTTCTTGGTGTAGGACTTGACCTCCTTTACCAAGCCCTTCCGGAACCTCCGGGCCTTCGTCGTCTCCGACAAGTCCTCCATAAATCTGCTCAGGCGGCAGAACTCTCCTGCGTACTCCTCCACGGACTGGCTCCCCTGGACTAGGGCCTCGAACTGGGTCTCGAGGGCTCCCAGCGCTGCGTCTGGAAAGAACTTCTCCTTGAACAGCTTCTTGAATGCTGCCCAAGTCTGTCCTGCTGTGCCAACCCTCGGGTTGGTCTGGTACCAGGTACGGGCCAGATCCTGCATCATGCTGGCCGCTGCCTCTATCTGGAGCCTCGTCGGGATCTCAGTCAATCTGAAAATCTCCTCCATATGCTCTATCCACTCATCGGCATACAAGGTCCCCTCTGTCCCTCGGAAGTCTCTCGGGTGCATCTTCTGGAAATCTTGGATGCCCTTCTCCCGTGGCTGGTGCGGCTGCGGGGCTGCCGCTGGCTGAGCTACGACTCTCTCTACTGCGGTCACTGCCAGCTCAATGCCTCGTGTGAGCTCTGCTGTGTGCCACTGCTGCTGGGTCTGCTGACCCTCCATGTACTGCCGGAAGAAAGCTAACAGCTGAACGGCGTCAACTGTCCCCGCAGGTGGCTGCTGCTGGAAGGGCTCCTCTGCGATGACTGGGTCCTGCCTCCGAGCCGGTGGAGGCATACCCCCTGCTGCTGCTGGAGCCTCAATACGAACAGAGGTGGCAGGAGCTGCAGTATCCTGTCTCTGCTGAACTGGCTGAGAGGTAGCAGATCCCTCTATAGCATCTCCATGAATGGTACGCTGCTGCCGAGTCTCTACCATCCTGAAGATAGACCAAACAAGAGTATCAATTTCTGAGAAAGAAGCGATATAACAAAGGCGAACAATTAAAATTCAAAAGGATCAGCTGACAATAAGGATTTAGATGGCAATAAAAGAATTTTTTTCCTAATGTGATTGAGTACCTTAAAAATTAATGTCCTATATCCAAATTAATGTCCTATATCCTACTGCAGGCTGTAATGATATTCTAGTTCGAATACCACTACACTTCTAATCTAGACCTGCATGGGCCACCACTAAAAACGTGTCATGACCCGCACTCTAGAGTAAGGGCACGAGACGTGGGTACGTCCAGCCTACGCCGCAGTGTCGGCGGTAGAACGCTGTCCTAGGTCACAACATCTAACAATATAAAGCTAAACAATTTATCCTCCCCGAATGGGGGTGATAGCAGAAGGTAAACTCAATCACAACTAAGGCAGATGATAAGATAGCAGATAGATAGATAAATAAAACTGCTGAAATGGAAGGAAATCCCCAAGTACAAACAGAGAGTCTAAGTGTCTAAGATAATACATAATCTCAGATCCCAAGTGTCAATATGTACAATCATCCATAGATACTGTAAATGAAAACATCCTAATCTAAGAGTGAGTCATCCACAGCTAGTGGGACCTGCTGCTGGTCCAGGTCCAGGCACTCATCTAAGGTAGCACCGTAATAGGTATCCACACCAGCCTCCTCCTCGTCCTCTGTAATATTTTCAACAAGTCCAGTCAGGACAGGAGCGAGCACAATACATCTCAACAGTTCATAGCAGGTTAGAAAATATAAACATGCAGTAGAGTAAGATACAGGAAACTGAAAGAAGTATGGACTGTAAACAGAGGAAACTGTAATGGAAATATATATACTGTAAGTAGAGAACTAACAGTGGCTAGTGAGTCAGAGTACAATATAAACATGTGAATGGCATAGGAGATTCTGGGAACTATACTATGGAGTGATTCTGGGAACTACACTACTTGGATATTATTCACATGTCTACTTCTACTCCCCCGTACCCCCAATCAATACACAAGGATCCAGCCAGGTTATGTTATGATTCCATGCAAAGGCCCACAAGGGGTGATACATGGATAGCCCATAAATGGGTGATTCTGGGAATGTCCATAAATGGGTGATTCAGGAAAGACTCTGTGATCATGAGAGTACATGTCACAAGTGATCGATGAACCGTGAAGCATAGTGATACACCATGTAAGTGAAACGCACAGAACATGTAGTATACGATGCTCCCTGAGGGGATAACATCTCAAGAATGGATCTATATAGTACTAATCCGTGTTACCGACGTGATAGCATCAAGTAAAGTAATCTAAAGCAGGAAAATAATTCTAACAGGATATGAAATGATCAGAGAATGTACTCGCCTGGTATCTGAGTGTCCAATATGAAAGTATTGTCAGAGGAGTGGTGTCTGGCTCCTATTTAGAACAGCACAAGTCACAACAAGTCCAGAATGGTAAATTGAAGTACTACAATGCATTCTACATGAATCTAGGTCAATCTAGGCCAAAGTCAACTCTTGATCAACCCTAGAAGTCAAACTAGGTCAACTATGGTCAAACTAGGTCAAACAAGTCTACACTAGTCTAGCAAGTCTATTCTAGGTCTAACAAAGCTGTACAAGCCCAATCTAGGCTCACTAGTCAAGCAGACACACATATATGCCATAGGCTGTATCATGCCTATAGGCCAACCCTAAAACATACACAAGTCAAAATCTATATCTAAAACATAACACTCTTGATATATTTATGTAATCTAAAACATAACACATATATATGTATAATACATATATTTAGTACACACACAAGTTACATATATATGATACTTATATATATACACTAATATAACCTATTCATCCAATGCATGTATCTATACTAGATACATATATAATACTCCAACTTATATTATATACATAGGTACACATTACATTATATACATTACATATATACATATATCTACAACAGGAAAATAGGATATAGAGAGAGTGAGTGTGTGAGTGAGTGAACTGTGAGAGTTGTGTGTGTGTTCAGAAAAGAAAACAGTGGAGTGAGGATGAATGAACCTGTGTGTGTGTGTGTAATGGTGTGTGTGAGAGAGTGGGTGAGGGGGACTGTCCACATATGTGTGTGCAGAAATTAGAGTGTGAGAGTAACCCCAAATTCAACCTATACGTATCTCAGTTCAGATTTCATGAGAAAGAAAAGGAAATCAATTCATTAACCCACACTAATCTCAGGTTCAACCTATCTCAGATTTGAGTTCATAACATCATGAAAATTCAGAATTCAATTCTCCGTTTTCATAAAAACAGTCCAAACCTCATAACACCCTCATTTCGAAATCCAAACTCAATCAATCATCTCCCATATTTGCACACAAGTAAATAACTTATAGAAGAACCATTTAGGGATCTAAATGTGTTTTACAGCACTTAAATTAATCAAAATAACTGACAAAACTCATATTAAAAACTGGAAATAAACAGTGAATAAACCCGTATCAGAAAATTGGGAAAAAATGGAAATTGATCACTAAAAAATCAAACTAAATTAAGCTATCAATGGTTGGTAAAGTAATTACAACATGTGTTCGTGTCATACAATGTGTTTGTGTCCAAGCAAGAGGACACAAACGTGTCCAAACGATTTAAAACACCAAACAGTGCACACAGGCACTGTGCAGTGTGCACATGCTCGTGCGTGTGTGCACGCGTGTCGTGCACTCGACACGACACAAACTAGGACTCGTAGTTGTGTCCACACCTAGGTTAGGTCTAGGTGCACGTGTCCAAAGGCCTGCAACGTGTCCACAGTGTCGCGTGTCCAAAGTATTAAGCCGTATCAGGGGCTTAAAACAACAGTGCACAGAACAGTGCAAACCCCGTGCGCGACTGATAACTCTCTAACCCGTACACGAGACCCAATGAAACTTTGGGGGCATGATGTCAGTGCATGCCCCCTCGTGTCCACCAAGTTTCGTGTCGGATGATCCCGTGTCGTGTCCTGCAGAAGCCCCGAGTAGCAGGGGATGCGCCCAGGCCGCGCGCGCGTGTCCAAACACGTGTGCACGAGTGTCAAAGCGACACGACACGAACTCGATTCAAACTCAGAGCACTAGAAACATACAAGCCACATCAAAACGACATTTCCTATTCAAAAACTTCTACAAAAACGAATCGAAATGCCCGTTGGGGCATTTCGTCGAACACTTACACCCATCACTGATACGTGTCCAATACAGACACGTACAAGACACAAAAATCCACAAATCATATTCCTACAGGACCAGGACACTTAGGGCTAGGCATTCATGCAATTAAAACCTAATTTTAATGGGTGGATTGGAAAATACCTATGTGTGTTCTTCAACAAAAAAGCTCCTTGAATGAGGATTCCCAAAAGCCACCAAACTCCTTCAAATTGATAGGAAACTGAGATAAACAAATTCCAACAGCAAGAAAACATCAATTAGAACCTATTGCAATTTGTTTTGATTAAAAAGGAGTAAAAATAGATTTTCTAGGGATTTATGAAGTTGAAAAAATACCTCTTTCTAAACTTGCTCTTTCCTAAAGAGGCTATCCCTAAATGGAGGAGAATACTTATAGGGGGGGATTCCCAATGTGGGTTATGTGGTCGGCCACTAGAGATTAGGGTTAGGATTAGGCATTAGTTAATGGGCTTTGGGCTTCTATGCACTACTAGGATAAGGGCTTTAGGCGACTAGTAGATTTTTGTCGCCTAAATGCAAAACTAGTTGCCTAAAGTTTATCGCCACCAAATTCTATGGTCGCAAGCATCGTCGCCTCAGGCTCCTGGCCCAAAGTCTGGGACAACTAATTAAGCATTTTAGTTGCAAAAGATCTTTGGCTACTACACTATTACAAGAAAATATCTTTGTTGTTCCAAGCTTTTAGCCAAGAAGACTTTGTCGCCTTAGGTTGTTGAATTTTTTGAATGAAGGATGTGCCAATATCTTTGGTGACTAAAATAGTTGTCATATGTAGTCTTTGGTGACTACATTTGGTTGCAATAGGTAGTATGTGGTGATTATCATTGATCCTCCAAGGATGTATGTGATGATTATGATTAGTCGTAATAGTTAGTTTATGGTGACTATCATTTTTCGCTTAAGAGACTTTGTGGTGTCTATGCTTGGTCGCAATAGGTAGTGTGTGGAGAGTACTATTGACCACCAAAGGTAATCTGTGGCGACTATCATTGGCCGCTTAAGATACTTTGTGGCGACTATGATTGATCATATGGTCACATTTTGTAATCTTTGGCTACTATTTATTGTGGTAAAAGATTTTACTTTGTGACAAAATGTACATGCCATATCTGAAACAATCAAACAATTAGTCATACAAAATAGTCTATGGAGACTACATTTAATTAGTCATATCAGGTGCCATACGATTTCATTATCGATAAACAAAACAAATTAAACAAAATCAAATATGAATATTATTATATTATATTTATTATAACCCAAAACAACAAACATGTAGTCAACAAAAATAAACTAATTGTCAACAAAAGTATTTAGTAAACTACAACCATAAAAAATCTAATCTAAGTAAGATCAGATGGGTTGTGGTCGCTCTCGTCACCGTCTTCATCGTCTTCATGAGATAAAGGAGTGGGTTCAGGAATTGAGAATCCGAAAACAAGTACTTATAGTTGTTGCATCACAAAGCCCCACTGAGCCTTTTGTTCCTCGTGTTCAGCAACAACTCTCATCCTAGCTTTCTTCTCCATATGAAGCTGAACCTGCAACTCTACTTCTTTATTTAATGCAAATGAAGATGTATTAGATGAATATGACAAACTAGATTCTCGAATGTCTCTTTCTAGCTCCATGGATCGTCCTACCACACCCACGTCCAATCACATCTTCCATAATCTCAGTGCCTACATTTGGGGCTACAACAAACTCGTCCATCGAGGTTCCCTCAGGATACAACTCAGTAATATTCTCAAGATAATCATTCTTTTTTTTCGTCATCTCATCCTGTAAAACTAATACTTGATTAGTTAAAAGCAAAACAATATTACTCTATACAATATAAACAATTTTTTTAACCAAGTAAAATGTATACTTATATGTGCGTCCTTTGCTATATCATTAACCCAATCTTTCTTCTTTTTTGACATATGAGTTGTACCACATGTATCAATATCAGAAAATTGTGAACCATCCTAATAACATCATACACATAACATTCCAAATGCTTATCGATATTCACAAACTATAAAAATGAAAAAAATTATGTGATTACCTCAACATGGTCATGGTAATACAACGAGAATGGTCGTGAACCACCACAATGATTCTATGGTTTCTTTGACCGATTAATTGAATTGACTTTATAAGATCTTTTCTGCATAAAACAAAAACTTATTTGGTTTAATTATATCAAAATTAAAATAATACTTAATTACAAAAACAACTTTAACTACAAGATACAACCATCTAAGTTATGATGACGTATCAACATTTATTGCATCACTATATGAAGATACAACTTTAACCGTCCGGAGATGAGATGTCTGGGGATATCCCATTAAAGTGCAAGCAAGAAGACATGAAACCATGAATATTCAAAGAGCAACTAAGGAAAGAGAGGTACTGGCAATCATTCAGTCAAAAGTGCAAATAAGAAGTGCCAAGGAGTTAAAGCATGGATGTCATACCTAGATATTCACTAGTAAATCCCAGCAGCAAGATTAGATATATATAGGGAAAAAAGATCTATTATGTACATAACATATAAATATACAACTTATGATCTTCACTCGATGCATACATATTTAAAGGTAGGTTTCATGAGATCTTCCTATCGACCATAGTTTCTTCATGAATGGTACAGTTATGAAGTAGATAAAATGGAATAAACTGAAGGTATTGGGAGAAGATAGACGTTAAATGGGTATGTGAAGCATCAGTGTCGAATTATGATAGTCTGGTAATTTGTTTCTGATACAAAGTCATAGTATTCTTGATATCAAAAATGAGGACATTGATAAGGCAAAAATAGTAGAGAAATAGAAGTAAAAAAAGATTCTCAAAAAGACAATATTGCTAAAAAGGTTGTCTTAGCATTAAATAATCTAAACTAAAATCAAACAGTGGAAGCCGAGGGGTGTTCACTAAAAATGAAAGGACTCATGTTACAAAAACTATATAACAGGTCATGAACCTGAAAGATTGTTTTGGTCGTCATAAAGAACGATCTTATGAACGCCATGAAGCTCATGTTTCTTTCTATAAAAGGTGAGTAAAAAAATAAGAGTGAAATAGAGAAAGACAATAATACCAAGGTTTAAAGTATCGGCCGATACCGATACGTATCGGCCGTATCGGATCGGATTTGGCAGTAGCCGATCCGATACTCAAGGAAAAAATCGGTATCGGACGAGAAACCGCTATAAATTTTGGTATCGGTTCGTATCGGCCGATACTTGACCGATACGAGCCGATACGAGCCGATACCGGCCGATACGAGCTGATACTGGCCGATACAAAGTTGACAGAAAGTAAAAGTGGAGAATCGGATCTCCGACAAAAGCCAGTGACGGTGTCAAATCCCACAGAAACATCAATAATGTAAATTTGTAGCACTTGTGTAAAAATTCTATAAATAGAACCAAAATTTCCCCAAAAAAATCACCATTCGCAAAGAAAAATCAAAGATCAGAGATAATCGGGAAGAAAACTTACCTAATTTTCAGGTAAATAACCCTCTTCTTCGACCGCACCCATGCCGCCGCCGCCGTCGCCGACTGGAACCCCTCTTCTTCGACCGTCGTAGCCGCCACCGTCGACGCCTGTGCTCAAGAGGAGCGGTGGAGGCGAGAGGGAGCGGTGGGGCCTCTCTCCTCTCCAGCTAGTTGACAGAAAGTAAAAGTGGAGAATCGGATCTCCGACAAAAGCCAGTGACGGTGTCAAATCCCACAGAAACATCAATAATGTAAATTTGTAGCACTTGTGTAAAAATTCTATAAATAGAACCAAAATTTCCCCAAAAAAATCACCATTCGCAAAGAAAAATCAAAGATCAGAGATAATCGGGAAGAAAACTTACCTAATTTTCAGGTAAATAACCCTCTTCTTCGACCGCACCCATGCCGCCGCCGCCGTCGCCGACTGGAACCCCTCTTCTTCGACCGTCGTAGCCGCCACCGTCGACGCCTGTGCTCAAGAGGAGCGGTGGAGGCGAGAGGGAGCGGTGGGGCCTCTCTCCTCTCCAGCTAGCAAGGACGCGGTTGAGGGAGAGGAGTGGTGGAGAGGGAGGCTGAGCGGAGACGGAGCCGGAGCGGAGTGGTGGAGGGAGGCAGAGCCGGAGCGGAGTGGTGGAGGGAGGCGGAGCCGGAGCGGAGTAAACCACACGGAGAGGGAAGAGGGGAGTCCCTCTCTATGACTATATATAATAGGGATTAGGGTTTTGTGTTCTTTAAAAAAAAAAGAAAAAAAAAAGTTGCTACTTGAGTTCGAACTCGTGACCCAGGAGCCACAGCACATATATGATACTCCCTCTAACCAAAGAAGCCCTTTAATTCCATTGTTCAAATGTTGCATGTATATTAGTTTTGTTCTGATATATATATATATATATATATTTTTATATATATATTTATATATATATACTATATACTCTAATATATATATAATTATATATAAATATATATATATATATATATTAAAAAAATATTTATTATATGTAATATTTAATTATTGTATGTCACATTTTTTTATTACTTATGTAAAAAAATTATAATATTTGTTGGATAACGTAATGACGCCAAAAGTTCGTGTGCGGAGGAGAAGGATGCTGATTATGAAACTAAATATCCAGACAAATATTTGTATGATAATTGGTGTCAAGGGTCCATTGCAACGATTTTTAACTATAAATAAAACTAAATATCCAGACAAATATTATTTATTTATTTATTTACATAAATTTAGAAAAAAATATCCAGACAAATATAAATAATTTTTTATTTTCAGAAATTTAAAAAAAGGTCTGAACAAATATAATTATATAATAATGAGTCTTGTGACTTTTGTCTCGTCCGGCCATTTGCATTGTTTCTAATCTCTTGTGCCTCCCTTTATGTTCCTTAATTTGTCAAAATTTGAACCGGTAGTAATAAAACAATACAAGATTCAATTAGTACGAATTAATGACATAGTAAAATTGAAACTAAAACATGGAAATGAAAAAAAAACTTGTAATCTTGTACATCGCAGGTAAACCAATCAGAAAGGATGACTATTAATTTATTTAATTATAATAAAAAAATTAGAAAAATAATTAAATAATGCATAAATATGTTTAAAAAAAATCCTAATTTTTTTTTAATAATTATTTAATATTGCCGATACTCCCGATACCAAAAAATCCGATACTCCGATCCGATACCGCCGATACCGCCGATACTTCCGATACCGATACTCATACAAAATGTCCGATACCGATACCGATACCGATATTTTGAACCTTGAATAATACTTCTCCTCCAGGTGTTTTCAGGCGGGTAATGAATTAATGATCTAAGAATAATTGTAGCGGACGATTTCTTCTCATATGTTTTCTTCTCTCTCAATAACTAGCCAAGCAAAAGCAGACAATAGACTCATTTTTTTCTTTCATTCATTTTCCTTGGAAGACATAGCTGAAAGACCTTGAAAAGTAGATTGTCTCAGCTACTTCCATCATAAAAGGATTTGGATAAAAGCTCCCAGGTTCCCACAACCTACCAGGAACCGTGACCCAAACCTCGGTTTGTTCCCAATCAGGATTACCAAACGTGGCAATCTGGGTACCTGAATCTTAAAAGAAGAAGCTTGATAAAGATATCAATCAAACTGTAATAGAGAACACAATAAATTAGCTAATTGTAAAATTTGAACATTCAAGAAAAGGACGATATAGGATTCAGCATAAATTCCTCCTACTGTATGCAAATGTATATGCACACACAAACGACACAACTCTCAAGTGAACTGCTTATCCCCCTCATACCATGTACCACGGAAGTAGCATACAACTTACTGAAGTGAACTGCAACTCAGATGGCAAATATCTGGATTATCGGTAAGGTACTTAGAGCACTCAGCCATTAACACCTTAGAATATCCTAAGAATAGCCAAATAACTAGGAAAATAAAAGAACATCAAAAGATTAAAGCAAACTACCTAGTCCTAGCAGCAAATGTTGTTGCTGCCTGCCTTCTACACTGCTGCTCAGTTCCTACAGGATTGCATATTGGAAATTCCATTCTAAAACAAAGGTTTTGTCCAAGGAATGGACGTCAGGAAAATTCTGGAAAACAACCACTAGGTAAGAAGTCAACCGATATCCGATACTGACCGATATCCGATACCAACTGATATCCGATACTGACCGATACCTCGACTTATGAGTCCTATTTGTATGACACGTGTATAATAATCAACCTTCTAAAGAACAAGTTGAGAGTATATGAAGCCATTTAAGACACAATGATAGTATCCAACATTCACACGAACAAGTAAAACCATGGTAATATCCTATATTACATAAATGGCTACTTTGGAAGCACATATGTCACTACCGTGGTAATATCCTACAAGTATTTGTTCACCATCTAATCAATTCAGAACACCTACATTATATATGAAATATATATTTCCTTTATATATCCAAATTAAACATGAATTGGCATTTTAGAATTATTTATGCTAACTGATTCAAACCTACTGTCCAGAATTGGGTTTTGGTCAGCTGGACCGGTCAGCCTATATACTTAGGCGTATCTGTGGAATGACTTGAATTTTTATCTCATGAGATAACCCACTTGGCTTAGACCATCTTCGAACTAACCAAAGGTACAAAACCAGTTTGACCCCAACTGCAAAGTGATTACATGGCTCACATTTTTATCCATGGGTCAAGTTTTAAAATTTTCCCTTAAGCATTTTATTAGAGTTAATGAAACCTACCATCCACGCATTCAAACCTTGCAACCAATCCCTCCAACCACCAGATACATTGAATTTACGTTATTCAACGCTGAATTTACGTTATTCAACGCACTTGTATTCAAGATATAATTCAATGCTAGACATTTTTTAAGGTAAACAACTTTTCAAATTAATGTTAAGGTAATAATTTGGTATAGACTTGATAGATGACTATAATGGCCACAAGGCCTTACTGCCTTACTGTCTAGAGATGATTATGGTACAGGCAGGTAGGGTTAAGTGCACCCTTGCTAAGCAACTGAGCAATCTGAACATAAAACTTTGGTTTCATAATTCATAGAGACCATACAAGGGCTAACCTTTGAATGGATGAGGAATATGTATCTCAATAGTTCTCATTGTTTGCTAACATTTATAACATTTAAACAAGGTGGTAATGCAAGTCCATAACAAGAAGCGTGAAGTTTGCACATAACTTAGAATGCCAAGCACGTAAAGATTATGAGACGAGACTACGCTGATAACAAAGGAAAAAACGGAAGCTTGCTTGCTTTAAACTGGCTTATTCCACAAACATAGTATATGCACAAGCAAATAGTTATCATGTATATTTTTATTTGTAGCCCCATAATTAATGGATGATGATTACAAATTGACATGCAAGATATGAAATATATGCATGGTTTGCAACCCTTCTAAATGGATTATAAGTTATTAGGCTGGAAAATCATAACAACACCATGAACATTGACTTTCAAACTTACAGGTAGTTAGCACAAATATGGACAGAAATCACACATGTTTTATATGCTAGATTTTGCCTTTATATGTGTTACGGAATGCAAAGCTTGCAGCCTGGCATACTGTCTATTTAGACATTCCATGTATCTTATGCCATAGGCTTGCAGAAACCAGACTTGTCAAAGCTTTCCAACTACTTCAAACAGATTTGATGTTCACAACTAATATTCCCGGACTCGTGTAAAATACACTCTAGATGCATCTGCTATAATATAAATCATCACAAATAGTTATTAGTGGTTATTTGCTGCTTGGTTGTAGTTTGGACAACATTTTTAGTTTATTAATATCTTAGGTTGCTTGCCCACGCAAAAATAGCAAAACTGCCACCACTTGAAGACATGTACAAACCATCTAAATCAAGATTTGATCAAGTATTTTCATGGGAGTGATGGGTTAAACCTATGAGGAACTAAAAATATATGAAGAAAAATTAACAAGAGCATATGATATGCTCACGTATCAGAAAAAATGAGCTATTGAATACAAATGTTGTAACTCGAGATATTCATGAATAATTATAATATCTTATAAAATTATTAATTACACAAGATGATTGTGCATGGTGTCTACTTTCCACATATCGAATTTTCTGGTTGTCACCTACAGGAAGGTATGCATTATGTACCATGCATAAAAACTAGAATTGCACATAAGCCCTTTAAATGCCAAAACATCAAAATTTTAAAGGCCATGTATCACTGCATGTAGTAATTATTACTTTGTTGCCAAGGATGATTGTTTCTAGGTTCTGACCACTCAGTATTTTCCTAACAAGATTCAAAAATAACAAGGAGATTTCAAGTCCACCAATATCTCTATCCATATACAGTTTTTGTTAAGAATAAGCTCATGTCAGACAAGATCTATTCCGCATATCTCCAAGTATACATAATTAAAAGATAAAGTGAACCATTGATCAAATACCTTCTTTGATGTTGATTTTCCGAATCAGTTTAATGTATGCTAATTAGTAAAAACAAAGTTCATCTTGCCATATCGAGGTGGTTATGCCGTCACAGGTGCTTTGCACCATATGAGGAGAATAAAGATCGCAATCATGTTTCGTGGCACAAAGTAAATTGTCTCATTTTTCCTTTATTACAATGTAAATATCTTCTCTTGTTTTCACCAAAACTTATCACTTTCCTTGGATTGAATATTTATGCACCTGCCCACATATACAAATCATTGAAGGCCCATTACTGCTCCTCTTGCTTATCGAATATGTATTTTGATGGTTCTTTCTTTTCCTTGATCCGAAGCTATATATGTTTTTCGGAATTATGTTTTTCTAAGTTTTGTGTAAAGGTCCTTGTTAATTCATTAGTTGATAAATTACTGATCAGTTTTTCCATAACTTTAATTGTCACCAAAGAAAAAACTGATTGTTACTGCATCTTTGATACTTCTTCAGAAAGGCAGCACAAGCTTACTTATCGTCAGCTAGTTCCACTTGCTTACTTCATGAAATCTCACACGTTCTGACAAAATCAGGAATGGGGGTAAAAGTGCATATTGCTTATTTAGGTTTTCTTATAATATTAACAGAATAAATACTAGGAATGGCCAGTCTATGATTGATAAAACTGATAAGAAATTTGAAACATTTATCTTCTCAAAATCAGATTTAACCATTTATTCTAAGAAATCACCAAATCATGATAAATGAAGTTCAACGAAGCTTTCCTCACCTCTACAAAGAAAGAGAATAATAGAAAACTGATTTAGGGGAGAAGAAGGCAGCGATGGCGCTCCGAAAGCAGCGATGGCATTCCTCGGATCTTCCCTCTCTTGATTGCCCTAAAATTCTTTTGTGATGCTCTCTTCTCTCGAAGGCACGCGGTGGAGTCTGTCCTCCTTCTGGTATATATGGTAGAACTCGGCCTAATTTAACCTGATTTAGGAATTGAAACCTATTTTTGGGTGGCTGGATATGCTCTAGGGATTTAAGACACATTTTTGGCGGGATAGAAACCTGGCCGCGCGCAACTTATTGGTCGGCCCAAATTAATTGTTTTTTGCGACCAACTTATTGGTCGGCCCAAATTAATTAATAGTCGCTAAAGAATTCGTAATTATTTTTGTTAATATGGAGAACTTTAGGCGACAACCACATTTTTAGTCGCAAATGATCAGTTTGAACGACTAAATTTTTTTTGTCGTCCCAAATTTTGTGGCCTAAAGTCCTTATCCTAGTAGTGATGGCTAAGTTATTGATTAAGGGTTCAACCACAAGTCATGGCTTATGACTTAATAATCTAACTTGAGTCAAATAACCAAACTATGGGTCAACTCTAGTCTAACTAGGGTGGCATGACCTAACCAAGTCCAAACTCAACTAGGGTTAGCTCCTAGGTTAGTCTACCATGGTCATTGCTAGTCAAAGTCAACCTAGTCAACCCTCATTCAAACAATTCCAAAATAAATTCTAAAAATTCTCACAAATTCAAATAAATTATAATAAATTCAAATAACCCCAAAAATAACAAAAATACCCTCAAACTAGAAATGTGGTAGTGACATCCATGTCACATTCTAGATCAATCCTAGCCGTTGAAAGAAAACCAATTGTCCATTGGATAATAGAATGCATCTACACTATTCACGAAAATATCTATACACTATTCATCAAAATATCCAAAATACTATTCATGAAAATATCGAAAACACTATTCACGAAAATATCTGAAATCGAAAATATCTAAAATGTGGAAAATCTGTCCGGACGGTATGCCGTCGGTATACTCCGGTACAACGTCGGTATACCGGCCAAGGAGAAAATCTATAATTTGAAAAAAATTTAAAGCGTTCCGAAAATCGAGAAAATACGAAATACAATACAAAATACGTATCCGTATATAAATACCGATACTGTGAGACGAGTCTCACAAAAGACAATTCACAATATCTTGTGCGGCTACCTTAGGTGTTAAAAAACTCGTTGATTCCCAATACTGGATATAACTCAGTTTTTTTTTTCTTTCTGTAAAATGGGCATTGATACTATTCCAAACCATTTCTTAAAAGAAAGAGCACATTGATGGATGGAGAAGCAATGTGATACCTGCAAGAAAATCTTCCTATCAAGGGCGTCTCTCCTTTCTTACTTACCCATCCTCCTTTCTTGCTCATCTTGTACCCTATAGGGTTGCTGTAAGGTCGAAAATTAGAAATTGACCTTAGAAAAGAAAGCAAGCGGAATAAGAATTGAACTGATGATTCGAGTGTGTAATTATTGTTCTAAAAAGCGGTTTAGGTGGCCGCCTAGGTGCTAGACGCTTAGTGTCCGCCTAGGCACCTATCTAGAACTCCCAATGCCCGACTATGTATGTTTTGGAGTTTTATGGACTTTTTCTGCAATTTTTAGTGATTCTTTTGAATTGTATTTATTTATTTTTGAACTGCCTAGATCTAGGCGGCCGCCTAGGCAGGCTAGGCGCTAGGCGGCAGGTGCCCTCCCGACTAGCGCCTAGCGCTTTTCTCAACCTTGTATGTAATCCATATTTTGTTATCCACCTTGTCATTTCGAGCGTCCTACTTTGTTTTAAGGAATTGCTAAATTTTTCTTGTCCCTACCTTGTTGATCGCAACTTCTGTATTTATCATTCTTGTTCTCCAGTAGATAGTATTCGTGACGACTCATTTTCTATTTGACAAGATCGAATGTGTAAGCCAGGACATGTAGATGCATGCTGACATAAGCATTAACTATTCTTGAAAATGAGGTGATTCAGCCACACCTTCCAGTATGGCTACCTTGTTACGACTTCACCCCAGTTACTAGCCCCGCCTTCGGCATCCCCTCAGGAATTTGTTAGGGATTTCAAGCTCGACACCTTGGTTTCAAAATGTAAGTTCAAAATGCACTAATGGAATACTTTTTGATCTTTTAGCAGTGGAACCTTCTTCAATCAATGTTTTGTATTCCCCCAAAGGGGAGCTGCAGAGTCAAAAGAAGTGCTAGGTTCTAGCGTCGTTGGCATCTTCATAGTCAATTACCGCACCTCTTTTTGTTGCTCTTCATGCTGGATTTTCGAATTGGGATCTCTCTAACATGCAAATCTTTCTATCGAGAAACCCTTGTTCTACGTTCGTTGATAGGAGACCTTTTGTTTTAAAGGAGGGGTTAACACTCTTTTTCGTTTTAAGACGAACGCTATTGAGGGGTTATTTATTTATTTATTTTTGCTAATTGTTACGGCCTAAATGTTGAACCGTTTATTTTTCGATTCTTAGCGAGGCAACTGTTAGGTTGCCACTCTAAGGTTAGCCCATTATTTCTTTCAAAACATACTCTTTCTATGGAATCGGTGTGACCCGTTGTAGTGTCCCGTTCCGCTAAGGTACTAGATAAACAAAGAAATTGGATTGCTGGCTCCACAACAGAAGACGATTGATCTGGGTGAGTGGACAAAGTCTCATTTTATGATTCTCTTACGCCTAATAAGAATCTGAATTTTTGAATGAATGTTATTGCTAATAACAAGATAGTAATCATTGAGTATGCTTATAAGAGAATCCACATGTTGCTATGCTAATACGAAAAAAGAGATAATATGCATGCTAAGAAGTAGAACTGTTGCTTACTAATAAGAAATGATATAATGCCTGCCATGCTATTGATAAATGCTTCTTTCGAATATGACCCCTTGTCATGCTTGATAAGAAAAGAGAGAAGCTGTTGGCTATGTGATAAGAAGAAGAAGAAGGCACGAAATGAACGTGTCGTACATCTGCAAAGGCATGAAATGAACATGTCGTATATCTGCTAAGGCACGAAATGAACGTGTCGTATATTTGAAAGATCTGATCAAATCTGTTACATCTGATAGAACTGCTAGAGCATATGCATTGGTCTCGGATAACTTGTGCACAAGTAAAATTTGTCTCTCGGGTGGTATCTGGGGGCGCCTGGAACCACTCGGCCTAGAAGAGATTAAGAGCACCCTGAGGTAAAAAGAGACCTCATGTTAAAAGTGTAGCCGATATCTGAGTCCTTAGCGACGAGCTGAACCAAAGAGTCACAGCGGCTAATCATGGTATTTCTCATGGACCATCATATAGATAAGTGTTGATTGGTGCAGAGATGAACCGGAGAGTTACATCTGCCAATCGAGTCTGCATGTGTCGATAACGATTTTTCTAAGAGGTAACGATGCTGAGACGAACAGAAAATAAGAATGTTGGTTATGTTATGTTTATGCTAATCCTTATCTTATGCAGGGATGGACCGTCGGCTATGGTAAGAATCACTGAAAAAGTGATACATTCGTTGCTAAGTTTCCTGAACATGAGTTGCTTAAAGAATAAATTGTTGCCAAGAATTGCTATGTTCCGTCCAAAGAAGTTATGATAATCATACTTGTAATCTGACCCTGAGAATATCTTGAATAAGAGAAAAAGAATGCTAATGCTGTTGTCCCTAGTGAAATGATATGGTTAATGAAACACGTTGCGCACTGCACATGAAATAAATAGTCATCGTGCTTGAATTGAACAGTCCCTTGTATGCTTGAAAGAAAGGAAATGAACTGTGGCTTTTCGAAGATATTTTCAAAAGAGATGTAAACTGCTGACTATGTATGCATGAAATGAACATAGGTAAAAAGTAGCAAGATCACATCACAAGAAATATTTGCTCACTAAATGAACAGTGATCGTTTCAGACAAATGTAGCTCTTTGTTCACAATCACTAGTATGCTGATATACTGACCCACCATCAGTCTGTATGCAGGTGCAATATGCATCGAGAAGGATAATCCGAAGCGATAGCCCGAGCCTCATCCTTAGGAGCCAGAAATCAGAAAAGATGCCAAGAGAAGTCCATCCGTTGCAAGAGTTGGTTTTGTATATAAAGGAATGTAATGTATGGGAACGAGATCATTGTAATCTGTAAAGTTCTGAGAGAATGTAAGCATTATATCAGAGAGAATTGAGAGTTTGTAATCTGTTCAAAGAATATCAATAAAGAGAATTGTTCTTGTTACCATTGTATTCAATTCATATATCTATAAATGCCCGCTGCTGCTTCAAATATCTGCAATATGTTCCGTTGCGTATTGTCAACCTTGTCTATCTTGTCTTGTTACAGGTCTTGGTCTTGTGCAAGCGCAACTTAAGCTTGCACGGCATCACGCCCAAGCGAGGACGAACGGTCTCACAGAGTCCGAAGCGAGGACGAAAGGACTCTGCGGGATCGGGCGTGACACCCGCCACATGGACTGTTTCTTTTAGTATAGTACAATCAAGGTCCTCATCTAGAAAACCTATGTCAAAGGCTAGTAGTTTGGCAGCGGGTGCTCTGCAAGATGATTTTTTTGTGAAGAACAAACAATCTTAAGGCGAGCAACAATGAGATGACCATGTCGGGAGGTAATAGAGTTGATCTTATGATCTATGGTATCAAAATATTTGACAATATCTGATTTGATGAGTCTTTCGACTGTGCTCTAAGGACCTCTAGTGTGTAAGTCTAACATGATAACCACTACACCACAACTCTTTTGAGTTATAAATAGTGGCTCATAGTACATTATAATTCTATTGTAGATATGTCAATGTTGGTGCCCCCTTAATCTTTGGTTCCTGGGCCGTTGTCTAGCCTGCTTTGGGCCAGGGCTGCCCTTGTGTAGTGATGGAACGTAAGAGCATTTTTCAAATGCAAAGACTGAGTAAGCGAAAAATAAACATCTCCTGAAGCATGAGTAGTAGTATCGTCAGCCGTAAAAATGAATTTATGATGGCTAGAAGCAAGATTTGAGAACCCGTCATAAGATATATGATTCGAGGCGTCGAAATTAGCAACTCATAAATGAGAATGAGAAAGGGAATGAGAAAGGAGAAAAATACCTGATGGAATGAAAAGGTTGGCAGAAACTACAGAGAAGAGGAGTCGACGCAATTGGCTATATTCATCATTTGATAATGGCATATGGCCACTAGCTGAAGGCGGAGGAGCAATCGTAGAGACAAATGTTTGTCTGGTATTACTTGTGTCATCAGGATGACCATGCTTCTCCCAACACCAGTTCTTACGACGATTGGTTCGTCTCAACTTGATTCCGTCAAAATTAGAATGTATCAAACATGTTCTTCAAATCCATGGCTCATTATTCTGATCCTACCTGATTTAACCATTTCCAGCACTCGGTACTTGCCATGAGTTCCTGAAGGCAATACTCTTGCAACGATGAGACGCCCATCTGAAGATTATTAGATCCATTATGCTATTGCGTTGGAGTGACAAATTAAAGATTATCAGTAGTCTTCGGAAGAGTGCCTTGCAAGTGATAGTGTGATGGGTCTAGTTATTATCAATGGCATGGCATGGTCTTACCCTTTTTTTTTCGCTTCTTGAAGGAAGTAGTTCCCATTTTCTCGTCTATGCTGATTTATTTAGGAGTTATAGGGGGTTAACTGCAGATTTTAACCTAGGAAAATTGAATCAAATTGACTCGCGTGCCTTAAAAATATATAGGTTCAAGTATTGGAGGCTCGTTATAGTCCATTATGCTATGCGTACTCTTTTCAGCAGAATACCATCTCTTTGGTGATAAGATTTCCTTCCTTTTGTGGCCAATGTCCACCAGAAGTTTGTTTCGAGTGATTATTGCAGCATGTGGTTATGGTAGCTGGTTGCATCTATTTTCCTTCGCAATATGTGGATCAGGATATGGTGTTTAGCTGCGGAAAGGAGTGAGGTGTGTATGGAACCTAGAAAATGGTCCATTGTCACGAGGTTCCTGCTAATGTAAGATAGCGAGAGTCAAGATGCACCCAGCCTTGCCTTGGGTTCAGTCACGGACCGGATGAGCTTATCGCGTGTTATTTTCTCTCCATTTCTTCCGTGTCCAAGTTATGGTTTTCCACCATCGGACTCGTTCACAAACTTAGGTATCCAACATTATCAACTCGGTAGGAGTACCTGTTATAATACTTCACCATTTCTGTAGCACTTTTTTTTTCTGATTATGATCGGCAAAGCTATCACAAGAACATGGAGAAGTAGAACCATTCCAGCTGTGCCGAGGATTGGCAGAACAGAAACCTAGGTCGATGGAAAATCGACAGGTTGGCTATTGATGTAAACGTTATTTCGATCCTGGGGGCAGCCTTCAACATATGCTCATGACAGTGACCAAAGCATCCCCATGTTTGTCAAGCCAAAATAGGTGACAGTGACAGAAGCTATCCATTTGTTGTGCCCACACTTCACAAACTTTGTTCCTATTCTCCAACTCCCTCAATTATTTGGGGGCATCAGGACAACTCAACTGAAAGATTCATATTATGTGATTTCACGGCTCCCAACACCTCACAATCAATGGAAAGCAACTACTTAAACTTTTTATATGAGAACATTTCATAGAAAAAAAAATGTCGCGAATAATTTTTTTTTTAAAGGCTCTATCCTAGATGAAAAATATTAACAATAAAGAGGTTATACTATGAGCTCTACATGTAGAGCATAGAGTTTTCCTATGTCTACGCCGCGACACATGAAAAATGGAGACGTATTTTGTTTTAATGAATTTTTTTCAATGGCACATAGAATACAAATAAATATAGATATCTATGGAGACATTTTTTTTATAGTTTAATTTCTATATGAAAAATTTGTCTTAAATAGACTTAACACACAAGATAGATATCAAAAAGAGTAATGCTAGGATTACATCCAAATGGATTACAACCCACCTACGTGATGGTAGCCAATTGGTTTCCCTCTTCCCATGTGGGATAGGAGAGAGAGAAGAGTCAATTGTCAACCGTCACGTATTCGGTTGTAAATGGATTGTAATCTATTTGGTTGTAAACTTAGCATTTTGTATCAATAAACAAGGATAACCATTGGAGAAGGCGTAAATAAAAATCGAGAGCAGATCTGATGTCCTCAATTGCTGTATACCTAATATGTTCCCTCTCTTCCGGTGCTTATTTAAAAAAAAAAAAATAACACTCACAATTAGTAGAATTCACACTTTTATAGAAGACAAGACATATTTGGTACACAACAATTGGGATAGCAGATATGTTGCTCCCGAAGAAATCACATGAAACTCATCTAAGTTGCAAGCTGGTCCACCAATAGAAACGGTTAGGAAGTAGAACACTGATCAGTGACAAAATTTATAGAACGCAAACTGTTGCACCAACCAAAGATGCAAGCACAACAACAATTTATCAAACTGGTACAAGTAATCGCCACTGCGACATCATGCTCACCATGATCATGCACCCATAGCTAGGAAAACTTTTGCAGGAAAATTTTGCATACAAAACAACACGAGCGAAAAAAGAGCTGAATTCTCAGAACGGGGAGGGGTGATTTTGAAAAAGTTGAAGGCGGCCGTGATTGTTTCGACGAAAGCAATCTTAGGATCGAGCGATTTTCTTGCTCCCCTACTGATCAAAAGATCTTGAAGAGGAGGCCTCCATGCCTCGCGAAGAAGGGTGCAAAGACCAGAGACTCGACTGCCATGAGCTTGATCAGGATGTTGAGCGACGGCCCGGACGTGTCCTTGAGAGGGTCTCCGATGGTGTCGCCGATCACAGCAGCCTTGTGGGCGTCCGATCCCTTCGGCCCCAGGGTTCTTGCGTGCTCCGAAGCGCCCGCCTGACCCGACCAGGAGATGTCAATGGCGAAGACGACACCGAAAAGTATGGGTACGAACACAAAACTGATCGTTATGAAGATAGATGGTCTTACCTCGATGTATTTCTTCGCGTTATCCCAGGCTCCACCAGTGTTGGACGCAGAGATAGCAATCTGCCAAGAAAAGATTGATAGGTCTCAGGGACGGACTCACCACGTGGCAGTGATGACATAATAACATAGTGACATACAAGTATACGAGAAGTTCTCTATGATTCTAGGTACTTTGTATTTCTCTTCTTACCTGGACACCGGACACGAGAGAGCCAGCTAGGACACCGGATAGGGTCTCGACACCGAAGAGGGTTCCGACGATGAGGGGAGTTAGCATGACGAGGGCACCCGGAGGGATCATCTCCTTGATAGAGGCATCGGTGGAGATCTTGACACAGGTGGCGTAGTCCGGCTTCGCGGTGCCCTCCATGAGGCCGGGGATGGTGTTGAACTGCCGGCGGACTTCCTCCACCATCTTGAGAGCTGCACTGCCGACACTCTTCATGGTCATGGCCGAGAACCAGTAAGGAAGCATCGCGCCGACGATCAACCCGATGAAGACTTTCGGGGTCAGAACATCCACTGCTGAGATTGCTGCCCGGCTCACAAAGGCGCCGAAGAGCGCAAGCGACACCAAAGCGGCCGAGCCAATGGCGAAACCCTAGGAAACAAAAATCAAATCAAACAATAAATTAGGCGAAATATAACATACACAAAAGTAAACAATAAATTTTGATATAGTTAGCGTGAAGTCACAAAATCGAAAATCAAACAGAAAAGGATATGATACTATGATTGTCCATATAATCTAGAGACCATTAGAAACCTATATTTTGCAGTTTATCTCCTCTTCTTAAGTTATAGAAACCTATATTTTGCAGTTTATCTCCTCTTCTTAAGTTATCAAAGCTGTGTATGAAATGAAAGTAGCAAGCATCCGATATTTTCTTATTTGAAACTAGGGTGTAGAACAATCATAGTAACATCATCTTTAAAGCATAGTTAGCACTATCGATACGGGCGATACTGATATGATTTGGCATGTTCCGATCCGATACCGATACTTACTGATACCGACATTGATGATATTTTTTTCCACTCAATTTGACAAATAAAAAAGATCAATCAACAGGGTGTAAAAGCATAGTAAAGTTGTAAAAGCATGTAGAAGGAAAAAAAAAACTTATATATCGCAGATAAACCATGACTATTGTTTCATTCAATTTCAAAACTACTAAAAAAACGTAGAATTATGTCTAAATTGACAATATTTTTTTTCTAAAATTTTAATAATTATTTGTTTTTCAATACCAAAATAATTCGATACTCCATTTTGCAACCGTCGACACTGTTGATACCGTCGAATTTCGATAACGAACCTTGCTTTAAAGAGAACAATTATAAACTATTGGTACCTTTCCGATGGCGGCTGTCGTGTTGCCTGCGGCATCCAGAGCATCAGTTCTCTCGCGGATCCTGTGGCTCATCCCGGCCATCTCGGCGATGCCTCCAGCATTGTCACTGATGGGGCCATATGCATCTATGGCCAACCCAGTGGCAATGGTACTAAGCATGCCGAGAGCAGCCACAGCAATACCATACATAGCAGCGAGGCTGAAACTGACGAAAATGCTGATAGCAATAGCGAAGATGGGAATGATGACGGACTTGTATCCCAAAGCCAACCCGAAAATAACGTTAGTGGCCGCTCCTGTTCTGCAGGAATCAGCAACATCTTGCACGGGACTATGGACATATATGAAGTTAGAAACAAAAAAAAAGGGAGAGATTTGCTAATAAGAGTACAGATTAGAGAATGTTCACCTGTACGCGTTGCTGGTATAGTACTCCGTGACGAAACCAATAACCAAGCCCGCCCATAGACCAATTGCAACACAGAAGAATAGTTCCCTACAAAATTAAAACGGCGGAAATTTTTGTGGGAAGTATCAAAGTTTTGTGAAATTGAGTAGGAAGAACAAAATTTTGTAAAATTGTAAAATAAGAACTAAAACGTCCTATGGTAGTACCGGCATTTACTAGCATTAACAACTAACTAGTTTATGCTAATAAATAATCAAAACAAACACCCTATGGAAGACAAATGTGCGTTTTCCTTGTATATTTTTATTTTTATTTTGTTGAAAAAAATGCTCATAGGTAGAGTGTATCTTGTGAAAAAAATATCCTACCATTGAAACTTTTTTTTTACATTTATTGGTGTGTATATATATATATATATATATATATATATATATATATATATATATATATATATATATATATATATATATATATATATATATATATATATATATATATATAACATCAGAATATTGGGGATTTGTGGTTAACTTGTGTATTAATAAGATTTAAGAGGAGGTTGAGGGTTCAAATCCTCTTAATTTGAACCCTGACAAATTCTTAGTATTCTAATGTTATAAATACATATACAGATAATACATATTTATATATGTATATGAAAAATTAAAAAAATGGACATTTTTTTTTGTACAAAATGTCCATCCAATGGGTATTTTTATTAATTGTTTGGTTTAGAAAAATAGGATGGATGTTTTTGTTCTCTTTTGATAATTTATCGAAATGCATAATTTCTTTAAACTTTAATGCTGTGTATGAAAATTTGCAAAATGAAAATAGAGGTATCACTATGACTATGTTAGTACGTTACTGTAGGAACAAGAAAGCCATAGTCTCCGTATAAATTTTCTTACCAGTTCTTCACCTTCTTCTGGACTCCGAAATTGAAGATTGTGAAGGTCGAGGGGAGGGCCACCCAACTGACGATGGCAATGCCGGCGGTCATGAGCGCAGTGGAGATGATGAGCTGCTTCTTCAGCGCGGGCTCGATCTCCTTCACCGCCTTGATCTCGAAGAAGTCCGTCGCGAAGAGCGTCGTGATCAAGCACACGATTATCCCCATGGAGCTCACGAGCAGTGGGTAGCACATCGCGGTGAAGTCGTGGTCGATCCCGAACGAAGATATCGACGCGACGACGAGGGCGGCACAGGACGACTCCGCGTACGACCCGAACAGATCCGAGCCCATCCCGGCTATATCCCCGACGTTGTCCCCGACATTGTCGGCAATCACCTGCACGGTCGTGCCGCCGAGGATGCATTTGTAACCAATTGACGAACAGTACAATTCGATCGAAGCAACTACAAAAGGAGAAGAAACTCACAGCTGGGTTTCTGGGGTCGTCTTCCGGAATGTTCCTCTCGACCTTGCCGACGAGATCAGCGCCGACGTCGGCCGCTTTCGTGTATATGCCGCCCCCTACCCTCCCGAAAAGGGCCATGGAAGACCCGCCGAGACCGTAGCCGGTGATGGCCTCGAACAGCCCTTCCCAGTCGTCTCCGTAGTACACCTTGAACAGGTTGATGGAAATGTACAGCACCAGAAGCCCGTTGGCGGCCAGCAGGAACCCCATCACCGCGCCGGACCGGAACGCGGTGATGAAGGCCTTGCCGACGCCCTTCCTCGCCTCCAGGGTGGTCCGGGCGTTCGCGTAGGTCGCGATCTTCATCCCGAGGAAGCCGGAGACGACGGAGGTGACCGCGCCCAGCACGAACGCGACGGTGCTGAAGACGGCGTTGAACAGGGCGGGCTTGCAGGTCCTGTCCTTGCTGTAGGTGCAGGGCTGGGGCTTCCTGCTGAATCCCTCCACGGATCCGAGGAAGACGAAGATGAGGACGGCGAAGGCCACCATGAAGATTCCGACGTACTGGTATTCCGTGTAGAGGAAGGAGGTAGCTCCTGTTTCAGAATGCCGCCAGTATCACGACACGGACACTCCAAAATATGATAGGACACCAAAATTTGCCAACTTCCCTCACCGAGAAAATGTAGTGGTGATTTGTTTGATCACACGAAACAACCGTATGGAGCATGAAATGTTAAAAATTCTTCCTACTAAAATCCTTGACGTATCTGTGTCTCGACTTACAAACACTCCAAAATTTACCAGGACACCAAAATTTGCATCGTGATAGTGTCACGATGATTGGAGTGTCTCGTCAACTTATAAGCCATAAAATATTCAGTATATGTAATGAAACAATCCATAAAAAAAAAAAAACTTTTATTCATTGCAAAAATGAACCAACTCTTCCTATTATGATGACTAAAGAATGATATGTCAGTAGATTGCGCAAACAAATTAGAACAAAGTAGGGGTGAGCGTTCAGTTTATTCGATTTTAACTGTGTCAAAATAGTCAAAATTGAATAAATCAAAATTCTAAAAATCCAAAACTAAAACTGAACCGAAATTAGCCAAATCGAAACTGAACCGGACCAAATTATTCGGTTGGAATATTTCTATTGTATAATAGGTACGGTCCAAAATTGAAATCGTGGTTAAATGACATTAAAAATGTATAATTTTTATACATACTCTTGTTGTATTTGCGTCCAAAGTTAGACTAGTTGTTAAATTACCTAAGTCTAGTTTCAAAACACATAAATAGAAATGTTGCTTTCAAAATATAAACATTTTAATTACAACATATGTATGCATTGAATTGAGAGCAATTACATAATTGCACAAGTCCATTTGTTTTTTGGTTTTGGATCAAAATCGAAATCCAAAATCGAATAATTTTTTTTAGTATTTTCAAAATCGAAATTGAACCAATTTTTTCCAAAGTAAATCGAATTTTTTTTTTATTCGGTTTGGTTTGGTTCCATTTGACTTTGAGTCCAAATTCGTATAATGCACCCCTAGAGCAAAGTAAGTTGTGGGGACAAAAAAATCATCTACACAATTCAATCAATTTTATAGCTGTAGATGTCAGTTTCTCTCCTGCCCGTCAAAAAAAAAATCAAGTTTTTCTCGTAAAGAAGCAATTTTGATGCCGACCCAGCTAAAAAAATCAAATCTTTCGCCCCAAAGAAATCATCTTTTCCGAAAATTGCCAACAACCCAAGTGAACTCTCCCGCCAACGAACCCAAAAAAGCTGCGGCAGACCAAGGAAAAGAAGAAGAAGAAGAAGAGCAAGATTAAGAAGACGAAACCTTCAGAAATGGCGCTCTGGATCTCGGCGCACTTTGCGACGACGTTGTGGTCGCCGAGCCCTTCCTCTTCCTCGATGAGATAGTCTCCGTAGCGTCCTCCTCCTCCTCCTACTACTACACCTCCTCCGTTCTTCTTGCTCCCGCTGCCGGCGGTCGGTTGGGGCTCGAGAGAGAGCTTGACTTTGGAGACGAGCACCCACTGGAGGAGGGAGAAGGCGATGCCGACGACTGCGGCGAAGGGGATGAGGATCTCCGTGAGGAGGTCGGAGAGGATGGCCGCTCCCATTGAAGATGAAGAAGAAGAAGAATGAAGTGAGGATGTGGTGAGAACTTGGGTTTGGGAGTGGGGATTTATATAGTGCGAGTCTTTGGATTCTTTTGGTTTTTTTTTTAAGAAAAGAAAATGGAGGTAAAAGTTTCCCTTTGTGTGTGTTTAATAATCTAGTTTGATTAATTATTTACTCTCTTTTTCTCATTTTACTAACCAGTAAATAGTAAATAATAATAGAAAGTGAAAATTCACATCTTCTATTATATAATCTACTATATAATACGTCTTCGGAATGTGAGCCATCTAAGTCGTATGTATATCATTAAATATTTAATTTACAAAAAATACAAAAAAATATAATTTTAAATTTTCTCTCATTTTCTTTCGCATAACCGAATAATTTCTATTTTATTTTTCCTCGGTGTAACAGAATATCCCCTCTTTTATTTACATATATGCATAACAAATTATAATTAAATTAAATTTTTGTATATATATATATATATATATATATATATATATATATATATATATATATATATATATATATATATAACAAATTTAAATTTAAATATTTAAATTATATTTTGATAATATTTGAAAGAAGACAAATAATTTTACTAGTGTATTCAGTGAAAGCATAGGTTTGGTGTAGGAATGGCAACGGGACGGATGTGGTCGAAAACTATATCTTCTATTATTCGAATAGTGTTTGAATTGTTGTTCTCGTCTAAGTCCCCGTCTCCGGTTCAGATTCAATATTTTACTCCCATCTACGTCTTCGTTAAACAATGAATTTTTGGTTTTTAGCTCCCTTCCTTAAATACTTTCGGTTAGTGGGTTTCTATGTTCCCGTCCTCCGTCTTATTAAAATTTTTTTTGTGTAGTATAAGCTTAAAAAACAATTTTCATTCCAAAGACATGTTAATAAAACATGTATACTATTAATGTGTTGCATATATGGACATAAGTAATCGAAATAAAAAAATTTACCATAACCAGAAGTACTATATCTATATCCTAATCCTGACCAAAAAAAAAAAAAAAATCTCTTTTTTAAATTCTCAAGCCGGTTCCGTCCGGAAAAAATGGGGTACTTGTCGTGTTCGAAAAAAAAATAACGTTTCCTTATAGACCACGTGGGAACAGACCACGTGGGGGACTAATGCGTGAATCGACGTCACGTGTTGGCCCTATTAGTCATGTCGTTTGATCGGAGATGGCTATAATTTTTGTTGGCCCCGTAGACGAGCCAATAGAAGGATGATAGATAATGTCTCGGTTTCAGCCACGGTCTCCTGGCTCAGTACATCTGGACTTTAATTTCCAAAAAAATTACTGGGAAATGTTTATTTAGACATTCATTTGAGCCTTCAATGAATGTTATGTTTCAGCGAACGTTCTGTTCAAATATTTGTCTTTTCCGTTGTCATTGGCATCAAATGAATTTTCAGGTACAATCTAAGGTTGATCATTAATGTGTCAGTTCATTTGTTCTTCTTGAAATTTCTGACCAGTAATATACAACAATACAATTGTCGTAAGGCAAAAGCTCAAACACACGGAGACGAAACTTTTTCGTATATTATCAACCACTCAAGTGTACCTTTACAAGCTATTCTAACCTCTCTTTATATAGGGAGAGAGGTTGGGGGTTATGAAAAAATGAAGGGCCAAAGGTCATGTAGGTTACAAGAAGATGAATGTGTAGAGACATATGAGTTACAACACTCCCCCTTGGCTCTCCAGAAATTTTGCTTGTAAACACCTCTGAGTTTCTTCGTCTGTCTGTAGCTTGTATCTTACAATTTTGACCATCTACTTGTGCCTCGTCAAAACCTTGCCAAATAAAATCCAGTGGGAAAAAACTTTGGTCGAAGGACAAAAGAGTACACACAGGTCAGTGTGATGGGGGTAAACTAACCATTGCAAAGGTGCCTCGTCAAAACCTTGTCAGGAAAAACCCAGTGGGAAAAACCGCTGATCGAAGGACAAAAGAGTACACGATTGTTTAGAAGTATACAACTGGATACTCTCCCTGATTATAATAATCCTTAGTGAATAAGGGATTTGAACTGTGTCTCGTTAAAAACCTTGCCAAAGAAAACTCAGTGGAAAAAACTTTGGTCGAAGGGAAAAAGAGTACACAAGCATACATCAGGATGCTTTCCTTTTCACTCGCACTCAACAGGGTACGGGATATACGCACAACAGGACGTTGGGAGGCACTTGTTGGGGCGCTCCCCCTCACATGCACACAACAGGGTGCAGGAAACATGTTTCACTTAGGCTAGCTCTGAAAGCTTCCTAAGTCCAATCGCTCTGACATGTTTCTGGAACGAGTGTTTTGGCAGTGACTTGGTGAACAAGTCTGCACGGTTATTCTCCGATCCAATGTGTTGCACTTCAATCTTCTGAAACGCTTGTTGTTCATGTGTAAAGAACAACTTGGGCGATATGTGCTTGGTAGCATCCCCTTTGATGTAACCATGTTTCGCTTGATCAATAACAGCGGTATTGTCCTCATAGACGACAACAGGTTCATCTGGGTCATATGGAAGATCACATGTACTTCGAATATGGCCAATAACAGCTCGAAGCCATACACACTCTCTAGTCGCCTCATAGAGCGCGAGTAGCTCAGAGTGGTTCGTTGAAGTAGCCACTAAGGTCTGTTTGCGAGACCTCCAAGAAATCGCCGTGTTCCCAATGGTAAAGACATAACCAGATTGGGAACGCCCCTTGTGCGGATCAGATAAGTATCCCGCATCGGCGTAGCCAACAAGGGTCGCGTTGCTTCGAGTGCCAAGAGCGTTGGACTCACTCAAAATCGCGTAGGGATAGAACAAGCCCAAGTCCGTAGTACCCTTAAGGTAGCGGAAAATGTCTTTTATGCCATTCCAATGGCGGCGTGTTGGCGCGGTGCTGTGTTGAGCTAGACAATTCACAGCAAACGAGATGTCCGGTCTAGTACATTGGGCCAAGTACAATAAAGCGCCTATTGCACCCAGATAAGAGCACTCAGGACTCAATATCTCTTCGTCGTCCTCCTTTGGACGGAATGGGTCCTTAGTAATGTCTAGAGAGCGGACGATCATGGGAGTAGCGGACGGCTTAACGTCAAAATGACTAAAGCGTCTCAACACCTTTTGGGTGTAGTTTGCTTGATGGACAAGAATTCCATCTTTACGGTGCTCGATCTGCAGGCCGAGGCAAAACCGTGTCTTCCCAAGATCCTTCATCTCGAATTTCCTCTTCAGAATATCAGCAGTTTCTGACAAGTCTTTTTCGGTTCCTATGAGATTCATGTCATCTACATAGACCGCGATGATTGCGTATCCTGAAGTGGATTTCTTTATGAACACGCATGGGCAAAGTTCGTTATTAACGTATCCCAAACCAATCAAGTATTCGCTTAGGCGGTTATACCACATTCGCCCGGATTGTTTCAATCCATATAGCGAACGCCTCAGTCTAATCGAGAACGCGTTCCGTGGTCGAGAACTACTTGATTCAGGCATCTTTAGTCCTTCAGGGACTTTCATATATATCTCTGTGTCTAGATCCCCGTAGAGATAGGCTGTGACCACATCCATGAGCTGCATATTCAATTTTTCGAAAACTACTAAACTGATTAAGTAGCGGAACGTTATGATGTCCATTACGGGAGAATACGTCTCATCGTAATCAATTCCAGGGCGTTGTGAGAAGCCTTGCGCCACAAGGCGAGCCTTGTATCGCACAATCTCATTTCTCTCATTACGCTTCCTTAGGAAAACCCATTTGTGACCAACTGGTTTAACATTGGGTGGTGTTGGAGCAACAGGTCCAAACACGCTTCTTTTCGCTAAGGAGTCTAGTTCAGCCTGGATTGCTTGTTTCTATTGTGACCAGTCCGTTCGTCGTTGACACTCGGCAACACTACGAGGTTCCATGTCATCATTGTTCATAATGTCAGTGGCCACTGAGTATATGAACACATCATCGATGACAGTTTCGTTTCGCTTCAAAATATCGTCTAAGCTAGCATACTCGACGGATATTTCGAGGTTATCGGCATGATTAGGAATAGGCGTTTCATCTGGAACGCGCTCTTCTAATACATCGTCGTGATCCTTAATGATCTCATGTGGCAAAACACTTTTAACAAGATTTCTCCGCTTCCGGGGCAGAACATCTTTGGAACCAACCGGTCTTCCCTTCTTCTTGGGAATAGCGACGGACTGGACGGCCGATGGCAGCGTCCTTTGCTCGGCGGGTTCGACCGGAGCAACATGTTTCACAGGAACATGGCGTCTCTCAGGGACGTCTATCCTTGCAGGCACATTTGCAGCAGGTATAATTGATCTCGTGACTTTTGCTAGGTCGCTAAATGCGTCTGGCATTTGATTTGCAATATCTTGCAGACCTAGAATCCTCTGCACTTCCTTATCACTATGTGCAGAGGGGGGATCATGATGAGCAAAAGCGGGCACATGCCACGCTAATTCACGTCGTTCCTCATCAACGTTAGCGTGCATTTCTCCCTCTAACGACGGAAAGATTGCCTCATCAAAGTCACAATCCGCGTGTCTCGCGGTAAAGAGATCGCCTGTCAAGGGCTCTAAATAGCGAATGATGGATGGGGAGTTATAACCGACATATATTCCCCGTCGCTTCTGAGGTCCAAATTTTGAACGCCTTATCGGCTCAATTGGAACATTGACTAGGCACCCAAACACGCGTAAATGTGAGATATCAGGCTCACATCCAGTAACCAGCTGGTACGCGGAAAGTGGTTGGGTGGCCATGGGCCTCAGACGGACCAAATTTGCAGCGTGCAAAATTGCATAGCCCCATGCAGATAGTGGGAGTTTGGTGCGCATAACCAAGGTTCTCGCTATCACTTGCAGTCGCTTTATAAAAACTTCCGCTAGGCCGTTTTGGGTATGAACATAAGCAACAGGATGTTCAAGATTTATTTCCAAAGTCATGCAATAATCATCGAAAGTCTTCGATGTAAACTCCGCGGCATTATCAAGTCTAATAGACTTTATCGGATAATCCGGATGGTGAGCCCTTAACTTAATGATCTGGGCAAGGAGTTTAGAAAACGCTGTATTTCGGGTGGACAACAACACTACGTGTGACCATCTAGTCGATGCATCAACCAAAACCATGAAGTATTTAAATGGTCCGCATGTTGGTTGGATTGGTCCACAAATATCTCCATGAATTCTCTCAAGGAATTGGGAAACCAATCTCGTAGATTTCACATGGAGTGGCTTGAGATTCGTCTTCCCAATCGAGCAAGCTTGGCATAGGCTTTTCGGATTTATAACGAAATTCTTTCCTCCAAGAGGATGCCCATGTGATGCATTCATAGTACGAAGCATCATATTTTGACCCGGATGACCCAGCCGGTCATGCCATAGCATAAAAGTCCTCTCATCAACTGGCGCTCGGCGAATGATGAGATTACTCTCGATGTGTTGTATCATAGTGAGATACAAACCACTTGAAAGATATTTCAACTTCTCCAAGATACGCTTTTGGCCGTACTGAGTGGAGGTAATGAAAAGATACTCGAAGCCATGTTCTCGAGCAGTTTCAACATGAAATCCGTTTTTTCGAATATCCTTAAAACTCAGTAAGGTACGACTGGACCTTGGAGAATATAAGGCCTCTGATACTTCAACGGGAGTACCATTGGACAACGAAAAACGGGCTTTGCCAAAACCTTGAACAAGGGTTGAGGGTCCCGAAATGGTTGTCACTGAGGTTACTTTAGGCGTATAGGAGATAAAGTATGATTTATCTCTCAAGATAGTGTGAGTCGTTCCACTATCAACCAGACAATCTACTGCCCCGTGGTCCATGCCTATAAGTAAAAAAAATTAAAGTTTGCCACACGTTTAAGGAAAGTGCTCGAAATAGAACTTTAATTTATCGAGAAAATTGAAAATACAAACCACCAAAAGTTTCATGACTTAAATCAAACATAGATAGAAAATGGAGATTTATTCTTCCATTTCTGCTACAAAATCGGGGGTCTCAAGATTTAGATTTTCGCACTCGATGACCAGATTTGCTTCGGCCCGGCGCCCCTTGTGATAGTTATTAACTTCTTGGGGGGTCGCCCTGCAAGTCCGTTGCATATGACCATAAGCACCATATTTGTAGCAGAGAGTAGGCGCTTAGCCTTCCACTCTCTCTTTGGGACGACTGGCCCGTTGGTTCTTACCATGAGACTGCCTAGGAGTCAAAGGTCCTTGGTTCTTGTTAGAACCTCGCTTTGGATGGCGAGACTTAAACTCGCCTCTGTTCCTTGGCTAGGACAACTGGCCCTTGTCTCGTTTCCACCGTGGATTTGGTCCACGGAGAGCGTTTGCATCAGGCATTGGAATTGCCTTTGTTCCAATAGGACGAGAATTGTTGTTTCTCATTAAAATGAGACTGTTCTTCTCGTCTAGTAAAAGCTGGGTGATGAGCTCGGGAAACTTGGTGAACTTAGACTGACGGTATTGCTTCTGGAGCAAGTTGTCAGTAGAAGGAAATGTGGTGTATGTTTTCTCCAATAGATCACTGTCGGTTAATATCTCACCGCAGTATTGGAGAAGTGATCGAATCCTGCAGACTTCATTGTTGTAATCGGTTACACTCTTGAAGTCTTGGAAACGCAGGTTCAACCAGTCATGGCGTGCTTCAGGTAGCCATATGGTCTTCTGGTGGTCGAAGCGCTCTTTCAGAGAGTCCCATAGCGTCTTCGGCGAGGAGATTTCAATGAACTCCGACTTCATGGCGTCAGATAAATGCCTGCGGAATAGAATCATCGCTTTGGCGTTCATTGAGCGAGTGACTTCCACTTCACGCTCTTCCTCGTTATAGATGACGTCCAAGAGGCCCTGCGCATCTAGATGGTTCTGGATGTCTTGCGTCCAGTCCAAGTAGTTCTTGCCAGAGGCTTCAAGGATGGGAAAATCAATCTTGATCGACATTTTTCTACAACAGGAGAAAAAATCTTGATCAGTCAACATATAAAACGACAGGTTTATGTGGATTTGGTTTGTATAAGCAACAACAAACAATCGTAAATAAAAATAACGGTTTTGAAAAAAACGATTTTTGTTTAAAAATTATCTTATATCGATCGACGGGCCGATATAGAGAGGTCAATAAGTTTCTTGCAAAAATGCATAATTATAAATATAATTTGAGCAAAAAAATAATATTCGGTCAACCCCTTTCAGTAGCTCTACGTGAATATGACCAGACGGGAAAATGGGGGAGGAGGGTCACCGGGGACCTCTTAAGAACCAAGCCCCAAGTTCTTTCTGACATCATACCCAAGTAGGTGAGCCTATTCGGAGAGACTTCGTAAATTTTTTGTCAAATGTAAGAATAAATAAGATTTTTCAAGAAATTCACGCTATTTGCGAACTGTGCAAAATAGGTGACAATTTAGTGCGTGCTCAAAATGAGCGTTGCCTTTGAAAAATTATTAACCAAAAAAGTTATTTTTGGGAGGCCCAAATTTGGCGGTGCCAGAATTTGTTTATATAGCCAAAACCAATTTTTTAATTTTTATGCCATTACGCTAAAAAAAACGTACAACATAAGTAGGCAACAACACACAAAAGAATTGGTGCCTAAGCAAGCGGCACCAAAAAAATGTCAACTATTTTTCCGACGTCTAATGAAGCGACGCCAAAAAAAATAGCGAAAAAAATACAATTTTTTTTACTACTCATTTGTTACAATAATTCACTGAGTAACATAAAAAGAAAAAAATGCTACTGAGGTGCTTGTCAGGGCACAAATGGTACTGTGGCGCTCGTCGGGGCGCTCCAAATCCATCATTACCAAAAAAAATATTAGCATCTATCATAATGGACTGCTGCCATTGAAATTGTAAAATTTTCTTTTCTGTATTAGATTCTTGTTGTGGAAAGAGTAGGCTAGGAAAATAATGTTGTCATCATGTAGCAGAACAGTAGATGATCTTTACTGCCTACAGCAAGACCTGTATGATTCTATAGCTAAAACTAACACACATGTATCATTCAAACTAGCGGTGGTAGTAAATTTTTTCTGAGAGGTAAAACAGTGCATCTGATTTGGAAAAAATATGAAAAGAATGTCTATTGCAGAAATTCCAGATTATCATGAATTATGAGGATGTACAAAAGAACCGTGCAATTATTTTAAACAATAATATACAAGCATTATTTGGTCAAGAGACATAGTGCATACCATTTCATCATTTTTCAGCAATAAGAATGTATTACTTAACTTGCAAGAGGAACACTTAAGTTACTAGCTCCAAGGAATAGAAGTTGGCTAGTTAGACTTATAGGTTGATGAGAGATAGTGTATTAAACCGGTGGTGACATACTGGCTAACTATGAAGCATGAATATTCAGTCTTCATCATAAATTTTTTTTTACCTTTCTTACCTTATGGTGGAAGAAAGTGAGAAAACAATTAAGGATACGCGGGATCGACGACGACCAACGGGGTACGCGCGGGACAACGGTCGGCGGACGTCGAGGCGAGCGGTACGTCGGGTCTCCGGCGTTGCACGAGCAAAGTGCTGATAACGTGTCGTAAGGCAAAAGCTCAAACACACGGAGACGAAGCTTTCTCGTATATTATCAACCACTCAAGTGTACCTTTACAAGCTATTCTAACCTCTCTTTATATAGGGAGAGAGGTTGGGGGTTATGAAGAAATGAAGGGCCAAAGGTCATGTAGGTTACAAGAAGATGAATGTGTAGAGACATATGAGTTACAACAACAATGTCATTTTCATATTTTATTGACATTTTGTTAGAAATTGCTTGTACTTCACTTTGAAGTTCTGCGAAGTTGAAACTGTCGTCGAGGTTTGAATCGTGCATTTATCAGCACTTTCCTTAAAGTGTTTTGGGCACTCCGGTAACGTCTTGGAGTCAGCACGCCAGAACACCCAGGATAAGATAGCCTTTCTGCCGGAGGTTCACTAGACGTTGTGAGACACCGACATAGGGAAGAACACCTTTCTGGAAAACTTTGGAAGGAAAAAAAAGAGGAATGAATACTCAGATTCTATGTATTTTAGACTCAGAAATCTGTAGTATATATAGATGAATTCATGTTGTTTCGTGAAGTCGCGACCCTTCCAAAACAACACTCATTTACCTGTTCGCAGGTTCATTCACTCTTTCGTTTGTCTGGGCTGCTGCAAAAATAGGAATTCTCGGGGCGAGAATCGCCGCGAGGAGCCCGAGGCCCGAGCCTACGTCGCTCGCCCGATGCCACGTTGCACAAGTGCACAAGTGCGTCTACAAGTGCGTCTACAATGCGCCACTATCGCCTCTACGTCCGAGCCCGTGCCCGATCCCGATCCCGATCCCGAGCACGAGCCCGAGCCCGAGCCCGAGCCCGAATCGGAGCCGGATGTCACGGACTTAGTGTTTTGCTAGCACCTCGTCCCGTGCGGTGCACTATCTTCCTCCTCGAAGAGTCGTGCAATCCTTTCCGAACCCGCTTAGCTAGATCGCTAAGGCGATATTGAGAACAATGTGGAGCAAAAGAGAGAGAGAGTGGAAGATTAAAACTTCACTATACTAGAAAAGGCTACAACTTTGGGTGGTGAGGAACAAATGAAAGCCTCCCCCCTTTTATAAGTGCTCATAGAGCAATACAAGGAAAGTCCTGGAAGGAATATTCCAAGGATTATTACTTTCTACCATAACTGGAATGGCATATTCCAGGTTTATTCCCTAGCAACATAAAAGGAAACTTCAAGGGCCTTCCAGAAGCTTCTTGCGCCTCCTAGAACGATCTTGGGCCTTCCGGAGAGATCCACAATCTTCTAGAGCCTCTCCGCCATCTTCTAGAATATTCTGGAAGCTTCCCGCATAACCTTGGCCCGTGCAAAGTCATACAAATCCGTCTCGGTGGGGCACGAACTTTTGTACGTGACATTCTCCCCCACCTGTTTCGTCGACGCCCTCGTCGACGGGTGCAGCAAGTCTCGTGCGGTGCTTCCTTTTGTCCATCTTCTCCTCAAGATCGGAAGCAAACTGGTTCACCGTACCAACTCTGACCTCGGTCCGTGCCCTCCTCGGCACATGACGAATCTCGTGCGGATTGTCGAGTCGTTGGTTCCCCTCGCCTCGTGACTGCACATGGTTTTGCACACCTCCGCGCATGCGAACCCCCTTGCAAGTCTGTCGACCCGAATGTCTCTCACGAGCCTTGAGCAACTCATTGCGCGAGTTACTCCGCCTCGTCGCTTCTGCCTCTGCGCAGCTTGCGACATGCTTCTCTGCCCTCGAGCCCAGCCTGGTAGCACGGTCCACCTCCCTCCGCAGAAGTGGTTCCTCGGGACGCCCCTTTGCAACACCCTTGGCCTCGCACGAAAGGCCTTTCTCCTCGAAGCCTTCCTTCTTCTCGAGCACCGCTAGGTATGCCGTCTCCCTTTTGCCACCTCTCTTGAGCTGAATAGCGAAGATAGCTTTTCCCTTCGAAGACTTACCTCGTGCACCTTTCACCATGCACGATGAGCCTTCTTCCATGAAACCGACAACTCCTAAATGTGGCATCGGAATCGCCTTAGCCGCGATAAGGAAATCCATGCCCAATATCATCTTGAAGTCATCCAGCACCGTAACGATGAAATTGGCAACACCCGACCAACTTCCCACCACTATACGGACCCCCTTGACTACCCCCTGCACGGGGCGGGCCTCCGTATTGACGGCCTTCATCATGCCCGAATCTTCCTCCAAGGCTAGATCCAAGCGACGGACCTCCGCGCCCGTGATGAAGTTATGAATGGCGCCCGTGTCAACCAACGCCTGTGTGCTCATGCCATTGATCGTCGCATCAACGTACATGAGCTCCCTGTTCGGAGCCTTCGACACAGCAGATTTGGTCTTCACGGTGTTGAGTAAGCGCAACGCTCCCATGTGCGCTTCCACTTCGCACTCTTCGTCCTCCACCTCCTCGCTTTGGACGACATTTACACGCATGTTCCTACTCGGACAATCCCGAGCAAAGTGCTTCTCTCCGCATATGTAGCACGAAACAGCTCGCTCGGGTTGGGCCTTCTCGTGCTTCTTTCGCTCGGACGGACCCTCCTTAGGAGAGCTCTTCTGCTCTCCCCCACCATTCTCCTTGGTGGACTTTGGCTTGGCCTCGACATCGTCGTCGTCCCACATGTACTCGACGAGCCGCTCAGCTGCTGCCACGGCGGTATTCAAATCTTGCACCCTCTGTCGTTGTAATTCTCGAGCCGCCCAAGGTTTGAGTCCATCGAGAAAGTAGAACAAACGATCCTCCTCGTCCATGCTAGATATCGCGAGCATCAAGCGTGTAAACTCCGCGATGTACTCCTTGATCGTCCCGGTATGCTTGAGTTGCCGCAAGCTCCACCTCGCTGCAAACTCCACATTCTCTGGATAGAACTGGGACTTGATCTCCTTCTTGAGATCCTCCCAAGTCTCTATCGAACACAAACCCTTCTCGGCTTCCGTGCACCTTCGACGCCACCACAGCATCGCATCGTCTGTGAAGTAGAGTGGAGCAATATCCACCTTCTCGGCGTCATCGTTGATGTGCAATGCCTTGAAGTATCGCTCCATGTTCCATAAGAAGTTCTCAACTTCTTTAGCATCATGCACCCCACTGAAGGATTTTGGGTCAGGGATCTTCCTTCGCCTTGGTGCCTCCCTACTCGAAGGTCCACCGTTCGCAACGGCCTTCTCCAAGATGGCAACTTTGGTCTTGAGTTCTCCGCAACTCTCGACCACGGTCTTCAGCTCCTCGTAGCCTTGGACCTTCCTACGCAAGTCCTCAATCTCCGCGCGATGCCCCTTGAGCTCCTCCTCAAGTGCGGATCGGACCTCTTGGAATTGCTCCCGAAAGATTGCCATGGACGAAGCGACGTCATTCTCCATCCCATCGAAGTACTCTTCTAGTCTCGTGTTGTTTTGCTCCACGGAGCCCATGCGCATCTCCATGTCCCTCGAACCCGTCTCCAAGACCTCGACACGTTCGGCAAGACCGACAAGGCTACGCTCCACCGCAGACTCCTTGCTCTTGTCCCTCTTGTGCGTCTTGGCGTGCCCGTCCTTAGGCGATGCGGGTCCCTCCTGGACGTTCTCGGATGTCGACATGGCACCAACCGACCTTCGCTCTGATACCACTTGTCACGGACTTAGTATTTTGCTAGCACCTCGTCCCGTGCGGCGCACTATCTTCCTCCTCGAAGAGTCGTGTAAGCCTTCCCGAACCCGCTTAGCTAGATCGCTAAGGCGATATTGAGAACAATGTGGAGCAAAAGAGAGAGAGAGTGGAAGATTAAAACTTCACTATACTAGAAAAGGCTACAACTTTGGGTGGTGAGGAACAAATGAAAGCCTCCCCCCTTTTATAAGTGCTCATAGAGCAATACAAGGAAAGTCCTGGAAGGAATATTCCAAGGATTATTACTTTCTACCATAACTGGAATGACATATTTCAGGTTTATTCCCTAGCAACATAAAAGAAAACTTCAAGGGCCTTCCAGAAGCTTCTTGGGCCTCCTAGAACGATCTTGGGCCTTCCGGAGAGATCCACAATCTTCTAGAGCCTTCCGCCATCTTCAAGAATGTTCTGGAAGCTTCCCGCATAACCTTGGCCTGTGCAAAGTCATGTAAATCCGTCTCGGTGGGGCGCGAACTTTTGTACGTGACAATACCGGCTACATTTTTATGAAGAGGATAAAACAACAACCAATGGTCACCCACTAGCAACCCTTTGGTTGTTGCACACTCCTCCTCATGAGTGCATATTCCTATTTAAGCACTCTCAAAGCCTTTCTCTTTTTTCGATCTGGACTAAAGTCCCTTCTCTTTCCTTTTCATCATTTAAGAACAATAAATGGAATTAATTAATTCCAACAATACCCTACTTGTTCCATAAATGATGGAAAGGAATTCCAGAATACATCACTTAAAGAATGTTAATACAGTTAGGTATCTTTCGATTTGAACCTAACCTTAGTAGATGCAACACAAGATTTTATCAGAATCTCTGGTAGCTGGGCTTTGAACCAGTTATTCTTTGTGATAAAATCGGTGTTACTTTACACACATTCTTTTGTAGTTCTTCGCCTACATCTCTCGATTAGCACTATTAATGGCCATGTGCTGATCCTGTCTCGTGAATTTTTATAAGATAAACTTCAGATCTTACTAAGACGACACCATCTCTAAATTCACATAGGTGAAGTTCTTTCAGTATCTCTGTTGCTTTACAGATACATGTCAACATTACTGAACTTCATTAAGAGTTTTATAAACTCAACCCTCAAATTGCAACAGTCGACATAATCATGTCGTATACATCCAAATCAACAGTTTGTTGTTACCCATTGAATCTAAGGTTAAGGTTTTTTTAACATTAGATTGGGTTGCCACTGTTGTTGGAACTCTTACTCAAGGAGTTTCAATCCCATACCTCTCGAGGTAGATTTTACTAAATCTCTAGCTAGTGGTTTAGTAAAGGAATCAACTAAGTTATAGCTGGTACGCACATACGTAAGAGAAATGATTCCATCTTTAATCAATTTCCTTACGTAGGTATGTCTTAGACTTATATGTCTAGACTTCCCATTATACACTTCGTTGTAGGCTCTTGCCAGTGTAGCTTGACTATCGCAATGTATTGACACTTTTGATACATTATCCTTAGCCAGCGAAACTTCTAATAGAAGATCCCTCAACCACTCAGCTTCTTGTCCTGTAGAAGCAAGAGCCACAAACTCTGACTCCATGGTCGAATGGGTAATGCACGTTTGTTTTTTGCTTTTCCAAGAAACTGTCCCTCCGACAAGTGTAAATACCCAACCTGTCGTAAATTTGTTATCCCCGACACTTGATATCCAACTAGCGTCGGTATATCCTTCTAATACGGCAGAAAATCTACCATACTGTAATCCAAGATTCTTGGTTTTTAAAATATAACCAAAAATTCTTCCGATAGCCCTCCAATGCTCATTATTAGGGTTGCTAGTAAATCTACTCATTTTACTAACTGCAAATGCTATATCAGGTCTTGTGTATTGCATCAAATATATAAGACATCCAATAGCACTTGCGTATTCTAATTGAGCTACGACTCTTCCAGAATTCTTTTCTAGTTTAACACTTGGATCAAATGGAGTGTTCACTTCTTTGAACTTTAGGTGTTTGAACTTTTCTAGCACTTTCTCAACATAGTGTGACTGTGTAAGTTTAAAACCTCTACTGTTTTGTATTACTTTGATCTCCAAAATAGTGTCAACTATTCCAAGATCTTTCATCTTGAATGTGGAAGTTAGAAACCTCTTCGTTTTTGTAATTCCACTCATCTCGTTGCCAATGATCAACATATCATCAACGTAGAGACAAAGAAATATCACGATATTTCCATATACTTTAGTGTATAAACACTTATCACAAACATTGTGAACAAAGCCAGTAGAAATTATGACTGAGTCAAATTTCTGATGCCACTGCTTTGGTGCTTGTTTTAATCCGTACAAGGATTTAACAAGTTTGCATACCTTTTGTTCATTTTTCGGGAGCACGAACCCTTCCGGTTGCTCCATGTAAATCTCCTCATCGAGATCTCCATTTAAGAATGTCGTTTTGACATCCATCTGATGAACATTAAGATGATGCAATGAAGCTAACGCAAACAATATTCTAATTGTAGTCGTTCTTGCTACTGGTGCATATGTGTCAAAATAATCAATTTCTTCTCTTTGTCGAAATCCTTTGGCTACTAGTCTAGCCTTGTAGGTGTTTAAAGTACCATCACTATGATACTTTCTCCTGAACACCCACTTACATCCAATAGGTCTTGACCCTTTGGGCAGATCGACAATTTTCCAAGTGTGGTTAGATATTATTGAATCCATCTCATCTTGGATAACATCTTTCCAAAAGGATGAGTCTCGCGAAGCTCTTGCTTCCTTAAAGGTTTTAGGATCATCTTCACCTGAAGAATGATAGGAATCTTTCGAATAAATTTCTCTTTATTTCCTTCTACTAAGTAAAAAGAAATTAGTTGAGAATCTATTTCGTCAGGTCCTAGATCCTTAGCCTTTCGAACTCTCTTGCTGATCCGAAGCTCGGGTTGTTTTTCAACTAACCGTGAAGAGCTCTCCTCACGAGACTCTTCATTAGCAGGAATCTCAGGATCCTTATTCTTAGTAATAAGGTTCTCGAAAAATTCCACATCTCTGGATTCGACAATAATGTTAGACTCTAAGTTTAAAAGTCTATATGCCTTACTATTGGCAGCATAACCTACAAAAGCACTTTTAATTCCACGAGGACCTAATTTGGTCCTTTTAGGATCCATATTTTTGTAATAAGCTATGCAACCCCACACTCTAAAATAACTGATATTAGGCTTACGGCCTTTCCATATCTCATATGGTGAAATACCAATTTTCTTCAAAGGAATTCGGTTCATTATATGACATGCAGTAAGTAAAGCTTCTCTCCACAAACTAAATGATAATTCAGAATGCATTAGCATTGCATTTATCATTTCTTGATATGTTCTATTTTTTCTTTCGGCTAGTCCGTTCTGTTGTGGTGTCCGTGGTGCAGAACATTCGTGAATAATACCGTTCTCTTCACAGAAGGTATTAAATTCAAAAGAAAAATATTCACCACCTCTATCACTTCTAAGTATTTAAATCTTTCTACCAAGTTGATTTTCAACCTCTGATTTGTATATTTTAAAAGCATTAAAGGCTTCATCTTTATGCTTTAATAAATATACATATGTAAATCTAGAGCAATCATCAATGAAGGTAATAAAGTATTTATTACCTCCTCGAGATAATGTGTCATTAAATTCACATAAATCAGAGTGAACTAAATCTAGTAGGTTGGAATTACGCTCTACAATATGAAAAGGTTTTTTAATCATTTTAGATTTTGCACAAATTTCACACTATCTAAGTCTTCAGAATTGCATGAAATTAATCCAGATTTAATTAACCTTTTCGTAGTGCTAATACCTATATGCGCTAATCTACTATGCCATAAAGTAGATGACTCAATCATGTAAGTAGAAGTAGAAACTTTATTGATATCATTTTCAATGATACAAAGTTTTATCATACCCTCATCGGTATATCCCTTTCCAACAAACACACCATTACGGGTCAAAATTAATTTGTCCGACTCAAAGATAGATTTTATTCCTGGTTTACCCAACAAGACTCCACTGACGAGGTTCCTACTCATATCCGGGACGTGAAGTACGTTAGTCAGAGTTACTTTCTTCCCGGAAGTGAATTGGATTTCCACATCACCTGTTCCCACGACCGTTGAGTGTCCTTCATTTTCCATCTGAACTTCTTGTCCATCATTGACTTCAGAGTAGGTCTTGAAAGCTGCTTTGTCGTATGAAACATGAACGGTAGCACAAGTATCGTACCACCATCCTGGAGCCTTCCCTTTGACCGTCATGAGTTTGGTCACCGTAGCAATTATGTCATCTGTCTCAGTAAGATTTACCTCGCTATTTTGGGTCTTTCGAACCCGACAGACTCTAGCATAATGTCCTGCTTTGCCACATACAAAACAGCCGGTCTTGGGTCCTTTAGCGGCGCTGGAGTTCTTGAACTTTTGTTGGTCCTTCTTAGGACCGAGAAAGTTCTTCTTTCCTGCAGGCCTCTTGCCTTTCGCGCTTACCGCGTTCATTTTAGAGACTTCGTTGTTCTCGGATTTCTGTCTTTCCTTCGATTCCTCTTCGATTCGAAGGTATTTTTGAATCTGTTCCAGTAAGAAATCCTCAGAGCTGTGAAGTAGTTTCTTCCGATAACTATTCCAAGATACTGGTAATTTAGTAATTATAGCACCAACTTGGAATGGTTCCGGAAGTTCTATTTTTACTGTCCTGAGTTTATTTACTAGAACATGTAGTTTGTGTACTTGGGCTAGTATAGGCTTTGTATCAACCATTTTGAAATCAAAATACTTTGATATAAGAAATTTCTTTGTACCTTCTTCTTCTGCTCTGAATTTGAATTCCAGAGCCTTCCAGATGTCAATTGCCGAAGGATTTTCTGGTAGAGGTCGTACAGTCTGTCCGACAGGGTGTTCAGAATGTGACCACGGCACAGCAGTTCGTCCTCTTTGCGCTTTTTGTGTTCTGCCTTGACTGCATCAGAATCTGCTGGAGTGGGTTCTGGAACAGGTGGCAGATCTGGATCGAGGACGTAGTAGATCTTCAGCGCCGTCAGGAGGAAGATCATCTTGTCCTGCCAGCGTATGAAATTTGTCCCGTCGAAGCGAACTAGTTTGACTAGATCCTGATTCATGACTTTGATGCTCGAAATCGCAGCCTCGGACGCCATTATTTGTAACAATTTAAGATTGTTAGAAATTGCTTGTACTTCACTATGAAGTTCTGTGAAGTTAAAACTGTCGTCGAGGCTTGAATCGTGCATTTATCAGCACTTTCCTTAAAGTGTTTTGGGCACTCCAATAACGTCTTGGAGTCAGCACGCCAGAACACCCAGGATAAGACAGCCTTTCTGCCGGAGGTTCACCAGACGTTGTGAGACACCGGCGTAGGGAAGAACACCTTTCTGGAAAACTTTGGAAGGGAAAAGAAAGAGGAATGAATACTCAGATTCTATGTATTTTAGACTCAGAAATCTGTAGTATATATAGATGAATTCATGTTGTTTCGTGAAGTCGCGACCCTTCCGAAACAACATTCATTCACCTGTTCGCAGGTTCATTCACTCTTTCGTTTGTCTGGGCTGCTGCAAAAATAGGAATTCTCGGGGCGAGAATCGTCACGAGGAGCTCGAGGCCCGAGGCCCGAGGCCCGAGCCTACGTCGCTCGCCCGATGTCACGTTTCCTAAGTGCACAAGTGCGTCTACAATGCGCCACTATCGCCTCTACGTCCGAGCCCGTGCCCGATCCCGATCCCGATCCCGAGCCCGAGCCCGAGCCCGAGTCCGAGTCCGAGCCCGAGCCGGAGCCGGAGCCGGAGCCGGAGCCGGTGTTGTCGGTGGCAACACCGGCTACATTTTTATGAAGAGGATAAAACAACAACCAATGGTCACCCACTAGCAACCCTTTGGTTGTTGCACACTCCTCATGAGTGCACATTCCTATTTAAGCACTCTCAAAGCCTTTCTCTTTTTTCGATGTGGGACTAAAGTCCCTTCTCTTTCCTTTTCATCCTTTAAGAACAATAAATGGAATTAATTAATTCCAACAATCTCCCACTTGTTCCATAAATGATGGAAAGAAATTCCAGAATACATCACTTAAAGAATGTTAATACAGTTAGGTATCTTTCGATTTGAACCTAACCTTAGTAGATGCAACACAAGATTTTATCGGAATCTCTGGTAGCTGGGCTTTGAACCAGTTATTCTTTGTGATAAAATCGGTGTTACTTTACACATATTCTTTTGTAGTTCTTCGCCTACATCTCTCGATTAGCACTATTAATGGCCATGTGCTGATCCTGTCTCGTGAATTTTTATAAGATAAACTCCAGATCTTACTGAGACGATACCATCTCTAAATTCACATAGGTGAAGTTCTTTCAGTATCTCTGTTGCTTTACAGATACATGTCAACATTACTGAACTTCATTAAGAGTTTTATAAACTCAACCCTCAAATTGCAACAGTCGACATAATCATGTCGTATACATCCAAATCAACAGTCTGTTGTTACCCATTGTATCTAAGGTTAAGGTTTTCTTAACATTAGATTGGATTGCCACTGTTGTTGGAACTCTTACTCAAGGAGTTTCAATCCCATACCTCTCGAGGTAGATTTTACTAAATCCCTAGCTAGTGGTTTATTAAGGGGATCAGCTAAGTTATAGCTGGTACGCACATACGTAAGTGAAATGATTCCATCTTTAATCAATTTCCTTACGTAGGTATGTCTTAGACTTATATGTCTAGACTTCCCATTATACACTTCGTTGTAGGCTCTTGCCAGTGTAGCTTGATTATCGCAATGTATTGACACTTTTGATACATTATCCTTAGCCAGCAGAACTTCTAATAGAAGATCCCTCAACCACCCAGCTTCTTGTCCTGCAGAAGCTAGATCCACAAACTCTGACTCCATGGTCGAATGGGTAATGCATGTTTGTTTCTTACTTTTCCAAGAAACTACCCCTCCGGAAAGTGTAAATACCCAACCTGTCATAGATTTGTTATCCCCGACACTTGATATCCAACTAGCGTCGGTATATCCTTCTAATACGGCAGAAAATCTACCATACTGTAATCCAAGATTCTTGGTTTTCAAAAGATAACCAAAAATTTGTCCGATAGCCCTCCAATGCTCATTATTATGGTTGCTAGTAAATCTACTCATTTTACTAACTGTAAATGCTATATCAGGTCTTGTGCATTGCATCAAATACATAAGACATCCAATAGCACTTGCGTATTCTAATTGAGCTACGGCTCTTTCAGAATTCTTTTCTAGTTTAACACTTGGATCAAATGGAGTGTTCACTTCTTTGAACTTTAGGTGTTTGAACTTGTCTAGCACTTTCTCAACATAGTACGACTGTGTAAGTTCAAAACCCCCACTGTTTTTATTACTTTGATCCCCAAAATAGTGTCAACTATTCCAAGATCTTTCATCTTGAATGTGGAAGTTAGAAACCTCTTCGTTTATGTAATTCCACTCATCTCGTTGCTAATGATCAACATATCATCAACGTAGAGACAAAGAAATATCACGATATTTCCATATACTTTAGTGTATAAACACTTATCACAAACATTGTGAACAAAGCCATTAGAAATTATGACTGAGTCAAATTTCTGATGCCACTGCTTTGGTACTTGTTTTAATCCGTACAAGGATTTAACAAGTTTGTATACCTTTTGTTCATTTTCTGGGAGCACGAACCCTTCCGGTTGCTCCATGTAAATCTCCTCATCGAGATCTCCATTTAAGAATGTCGTTTTGACATCCATCTGATGAACATTAAGATGATACAATAAAGCTAACGCAAACAATATTCTAATTATAGTCGTTCTTGCTACTGGTGCATATGTGTCAAAATAATCAATTCCTTCTCTTTGTCGAAATCCTTTGGCTATTAGTCTAGCCTTGTAGGTGTTTAAAGTACCATCACTATGATACTTTCTCCTGAACACCCACTTACATCCAATAGGTCTTGACCCTTTGGACAGATCGACAATTTTCCAAGTGTGGTTAGATATTATTGAATCCATCTCATCTTGGATAGCATCTTTCCAAAAGGATGAGTCCCTCGAAGCTCTTGCTTCCTTAAAGGTTTTAGGATCATCTTCCACCTGAAGAATGATAGGAATCTTTCGAATAAATTTCTCTGTATTTTCTTCTACTAAGTAAAAAGAAATTAGTTGAGAATCTATTTCGTTAGATCCTAGATCCTTAGCCTTTCGAACTCTCTTGCTGATCCGAATCTCGGGTTGTTTTTCAACTAACCGTGAAGAGCTCTCCTCACGAGACTCTTCATTAGCAGGAATCTCAGGATCCTTATTCTTAGTAATAAGGTTTTCAAAAAATTCCATATCTCTGGATTCGACAATAATGTTAGACTCTAAGTTTAAAAGTCTATATGCCTTACTATTGGCAGCATAACCTACAAAAGCACTTTTAATTCCACGAGGACCTAATTTGGTCCTTTTAGGATCCATGTTTTTGTAATAAGCTATGCAACCCCACACTCTAAAATAACTGATATTAGGCTTACGGCCTTTCCATATCTCATATGGTGAAATATCAGTTTTCTTCAAAGGAATTCGGTTCATTATATGACATGCAGTAAGTAAAGCTTCTTCCCACAAACTAAATGATAATTCAGAATGCATTAGCATTGCATTTATCATTTCTTGATATGTTCTATTTTTTCTTTCGGCTAGTCCGTTCTGTTGTGGTGTCCGTGGTGCAGAACATTCGTGAATAATACCGTTCTCTTCACAGAAGGTATTAAATTCAAAAGAAAAATATTCACCACCTCTATCACTTCTAAGTATTTTAATTTTTCTACCAAGTTGATTTTCAACATCTGATTTGTATATTTTAAAAGCATTAAAGGCTTCATCTTTATGCTTTAATAAATATACATATGTAAATCTAGAGCAATCATCAATGAAGGTAATAAAGTATTTATTACCTCCTCGAGATAATGTGCCATTAAATTTACATAAATCAGAGTGAACTAAATCTAGTAGGTTGGTATTATGCTCTACACTGTGAAATTTTTTTTTAATCATTTTAGATTTTGCACAAATTTCACACTTATCTAAGTCTTCAGAATTGCATGAAATTAATCTAGATTTAATTAACCTTTTCATAGTGCTAATACCTATATGCGCTAATCTACTATGCCATAAAGTAGATGACTCAATCATGTAAGCAGAAGTAGAAACTTTATTGATATTATTTTCAATGATACAAAGTTTTATCATACCCTCATCGGTATATCCCTTTCCAACAAACACACCATAACGGGTCAAAATTAATTTGTCCGACTCAAAGACAGATTTTATTCCTGGTTTACCCAACAAGACTCCACTGACGAGGTTCCTACTCATATCCGGGACGTGAAGTACGTTAGTCAGAGTTACTTTCTTCCCGGAAGTGAATTGGATTTCCACATCACCTGTTCCCATGATCGTTGAGTGTCCTTCATTTCCCATCTGAACTTCTTGTCCATCATTGACTTCAGAGTAGGTCTTGAAAGCTGCTTTGTCTTATGAAACATGAACGGTAGCACAAGTATCGTACCACCATCCTGGAGCCTTCCCTTTGACCGTCATGAGTTTGCTCACCGTAGCAATTATGTCATCTGTCTCAGTGAGATTTACCTCGCTGTTTTGGGTCTTTCGAACCCGACAGTCTCTGGCATAATGTCCTGCTTTGCCACATACAAAACAGCCGGTCTTGGGTCCTTTAACGGCGCTGGAGTTCTTGAACTTTTGTTGGTCCTTCTTAGGACCGAGAAAGTTCTTCTTTCCTGCAGGCCTCTTGCCTTTCGCGCTCACCGCGTTAGTTTTAGAGACTCCATTGTTCTCGGATTTCTGTCTTTCCTTCGATTCCTCTTCGATTCGAAGGTGTTTTTGAATCTGTTCCAGTGAAAAATCCTCAGAGCTGTGAAGTAGTTTCTTCCGATAACTATTCCAAGATGCTGGTAATTTAGTAATTATAGCACCAACTTGGAATGGTTCCGGAAGTTCTATTTTCACTGTCCTGAGTTTATTGACTAGAACTTGTAGTTCGTGTACTTGGGCTAGTATAGGCTTTGTATCAACCATTTTGAAATCAAAATACTTTGATATAAGAAATTTCTTTATACCTTCTTCTTCTGCTCTGAATTTGAATTCCAGAGCCTTCCAGATGTCAATTGTCGAAGGATTTTCTGTGTAGAGGTCGTACAGTCTGTCCGACAGGGTATTCAGAATGTGACCACGGCACAGCAGTTCGTCCTCTTTACGCTTTTTGCGTTCTACCTTGACTGCATCAGAATCTGCTGGAGTGGGTTCTGGAACAGGTGGCAGATCTGGATCGAGGACGTAGTAGATCTTCAGCGCCGTCAGGAGGAAGATCATCTTGTCCTGCCAGCGTGTGAAGTTTGTCCCGTCGAAGCGAACCAGTTTGACTAGATCCTGATTCATCACTTTGATGCTCGAAATCGCAGCCTCGGACGCCATTATTTGTAAAATTTAAGATTGTTAGAAATTGCTTGTACTTCACTTTGAAGTTCTGCGAAGTTGAAACTGTCGTCGAGGCTTGAATCGTGCATTTATCAGCACTTTCCTTAAAGTGTTTTGGGCACTCCGGTAACGTCTTGGAGTCAGTACGCCAGAACGCCGAGGATAAGACAGCCTTTCTGCCGGAGGTTCACCAGACGTTGTGAGGCACCGGCGTAGGGAAGAACACCTTTCTGGAAAACTTTGGAAGGGAAAAGAAAGAGGAATGAATACTCAGATTCTATGTATTTTAGACTTAGAAATCTGTAGTATATATAGATGAATTCATGTTGTTTCGTGAAGTCGCGACCCTTCCGAAACAACATTCATTCACCTGTTCGCAGGTTCATTCACTCTTTCGTTTGTCTGGGCTGCTGCAAAAATAGGAATTCTCGGGGCCCGAGGCCCGAGCCTACGCCGCTCGTCCGATGCCACGTTGCCCAAGTGCACAAGTGCGTCTACAATGCGCCACTATCGCCTCTACGCCCGAGCCCGTGCCCGATCCCGATCCCGAGCCCGAGCCGGATTCGTTTGTCTGGGCTGCTGCAAAAATAGGAATTCTCGGTGCCCGAGGCCCGAGCCTACGCCGCTCGCCCGATGCCACGTTGCCCAAGTGCACAAGTGCGTCTACAATGCGCCACTATCGCCTCTACGCCCGAGTCCGAGCCCGAGCCGGAGCCCGGCAACACCGGCTACATTTTTCATGAAGAGGATAAAATAACAACCAATGGTCACCCACTAGCAACCCTTTGGTTGTTGCACACTCCTCATGAGTGCACATTCCTATTTAAGCACTCTCAAAGCCTTTCTCTTTTTCCGATGTGGGACTAAAGTTCCTTCTCTTTCCTTTTTATCCTTTAAGAACAATAAATGGAATTAATTAATTCCAACACATTTAACATGGAGCTTGAGTCCTTTCATTGCAATTTCGATATTTAAAACATTTCTTTAAAAAAAATACTTTTGGTAAAACAAAGAAATGAATAATTTATGATTACTACCCAGGAATCCAGATAGACCTTTTTGCATATACATATTGCAATACAGATAAATAGACTTTTTGACTTGAAATTAACCTTAAAAAATAGTTTAAAATATTATAAGGCTAAATTGTTAAAATGATATTCCAACTATAGCACTCATACATTTTTTGGCATCTTTAACTTTTTTACTGTTCTACTTTTGCACCCCAACTTCATAAATTATTCTTTTAATTTTTTTTTTTGCCAATTTTAAAACACATCGAGATCCTTCAAAAACATATATTGTGGTACAAAAGCGTAGTTTAAATACTTGTATTGTCAGATATTATTTTGAAATGGTCACGATGTACTTCAAAATTGAAAGTTTATTCAAAAAAGTAATTTATAAAATTTTGATACCGAAATCGAACGATGAAGGTTAAAAGTCCAAAAAAAAATGTCAGATCATTGGAATAATTTAACCATATTCTAATTATGGTTGCTTGCTAGGACACACTTATATAGTCGGAGGGTGTTTCCACGAATATGATTTAATTTGATTCATAAAATTTTTGTAACCAACTTTTGGTATTGCAAATCATGTTAGTCAAAATACTAATAATAATTAAAAAGAAAAAGAAAAATTACAGCCAAGTTTGACAATCACAACTCTTGAGTCATGGGTCGTAAAATTCATCGAAGATTTTCATAGGAACACAACATATTACTGAAAAAAAAAAACCGATATAAGAGCATCTCCAACCCAATTGTCTTATTTTGTGTTGTGAATCATATGTGGCATGTGGCATGAGACATAAGACAATGTCTTTCCTATGTGGCAAGATGATATTCACACAAGACAATGAGATAAAAATATGTTCTCAAATGCAAAAGTTTGAGAAGACAATAAATTTTTTTTTTTTTCAACTTCCAAGACAACTTTTTCACTTCTTCTTTTTTATATGTATATTTTTATTCATAATTGATGATGTAGATATAAAGTCATTGTGAACTGCATTGTCTAGATCTAGACAACCAACTTCACTTTTTCCTTGCCATGTCAACTTCACAATTTATTTCACATTTGTATTGGAAAAGTACTTTTGAAAAAAATGCCTATTATTCCTATGTGGCAACCATTTTTTTCAAACTCACAATATGGTTGGAGATGCTCTAATGTGTATATATGGGTCCGGAACAGGATAAGGAAACGCACCTGTGGAGGGACATTGTACCGGCTGTAATATTGTTATTACAATATTACTGGATAAGGGCTGAAGAACGCGAACCGAATAGGGGTGAGCATATAACGGTTGAAAACCGAAAACCGAACCGAACCGAACCAAAATATGACAAACGGTTCGGTTTTTCGGTTATCGGTTCGGTTTACGGTTTAAAATTTTGAAAATTTGAAATAACGGTTCGGTTTTCGGTTCTTCATCCGAAAAACCGAACCGAACCGAAAACCGATTTAGATTTAGTAATTTATCAAACTACCCACAATATACATATACTAATGTTTATTAATCCCTAACTGAGCGCACTCTCTTCTCCTATTCTATGTCGGTGCTTCTTTGAGCACTCTCTCTATATACCCTCAATCTATATATACTAATATCTTTCACTCTATGTAATATAACAATTCATAAATACAATAATGTCATATATTTTTAAATTTTTTTTATTTAAATAGGCTTATTTTGCTAAAAACTTGAAGGCCATGCACATTGGTCCATGAAATCGAACCGACCGAAAATCGAACCGAATTAATTCGGTTCGGTTTTGTTCGGTTTTTATAAAAATGGTTCGATTTTCGGTTTTGATAAATACGGTTTACGGTTATTTCGGTTTTTACATATTCGGTTCGGTTTGAACCGAACCGAACCGATGCTCACCCCTAGAACCGAAGGCTTATACGGACGGCTTGGATGGGCCGAGAGGGGAAATAGGCGGCTGAAATTATATCTAGAGTTCAGGACAGTAGCTGACGTAGTGTTGGCGTGAAGGGACCATCCATTGAATGGCGTGCTGTCCATGTTTCTATTTTGTCTATGTTTCTTTTTTCTTTTTTCTTTTCTTTTTTCTCTTTTTCTTTCTTTTCTTATAAAGGTTTGTATTCTATTTTCTTTTTTTAGACAAATGTGCTGATAAATATGTAACGAATTTTGTTGTACAGAGAACTAAAATATTAATAAATTATGGTTAAATTAAGCGGGAACAAATACGCAATTGTTAACTGCGTATTCCTTCTCGCACTTTTTAAAAATTAAAAAACGAAAATGCAATTGTTAACTACGTTTTGAATTTTATTTTATTATTATTTTTTTTGAAAATGCAATTATGATTTGCATTTTTATTTTATTTTTTATTTTTTGAAAACACAAAAACTATTTTCGTTTTTATTTTATTTTTTGATTTTTTAAAAAAAATGCAAGTACTATGTGAGTTTTGAGTGTTTTTTTTTGTTTGAAAATGCACGTACTATACGTTTTGAATTTTTTTCACTACTGGGTACAATTTTTTTATTGTATTTCATTTTATCCTAAATAACATTATTTTTATGCATATTAATATACAAATTAATATACATAAATAAATTAATATATAAAATAAATAAATTAGTATAGATAATAATAAATTAGCATACAAATTAACATAGATAATAACAAATTAAAATATTACTATACAAATTAATATACTAATACATACAAATAAATATAAAATATAGATAATAACAAATAATATGTTTTTGGAGCGCGGATGCCGGCAGAGGCGCGGGGTCGACGACGCCCGCGAAGGAGCGGACGCCGGCGGGGGCGCGGGAGCGCGGACACCCGCAGACGCCAGCGAGGGCGCGGACGACGAGCAGATAGGACTGCCACATGGGGACGAACGACGAGCAGATAGGACTGCCACATGGGTGCGAACGACGAGCGGATAGGACTGTCAACAAAGAAGTAGGACTGCCCACAAATTACCTCATGTTAGGATTGCCAACTTAATTTGTTAACAGTCCTATCTAAACTCTCTGTTTGAACATAGGACTATCCCAAGGTTGGCAGTCCTAACATAAAATATGACTGTCAACTTTGTTGGCAGTCCTACTTGGTGTTAGGACTGTCAACTTCGTTGAAGTCTTGAAAGAAATTGGACTAGCCTCAATTAACAAATGGTAGTGACAAACTTGTAAATTTTTTGAAAAATTTGAATTGTCATCAAGTAAAATTTGAGGTGCCTATAGAATTTACCAAGACAAAAGGAACAATGTATGCTTCCATATGGAAGTTAATGTTTATTAAATTTGCTTTTTTTTGTTAGATTATATTTGTACCTAATGGATAAACATTGTCACTCCGCACACGACGTACATCAGCCTCAAACTGACGCTTCACCATAGCAATGAATTTAAGAAATATAGAGTAGACAACACACTTATCCTCCAACAAAATAACCCAAACAGCTCTAGAAAAATCATCCACCAAAGTCAAAAAATATCGTACCCCCTTAGATGATGGAACACGATATGGTCCCCATAGATCACAATGTATAAGTTCAAAGCATCTCAAAGCACGACTACTACTATCAGAAAAAGCATCACGAGTCTGTTTAGCTTGATGACAAATATCACAAGCCTTATGAGAAAACACACTACAACCAGAAAGAAAAGGTAAAGTCTGCATTACTTTATCTGAAGGATGCCCCAGTCTACTATGCCAAACCTCGGAATCACTCTCTCTGCATGCCAGGATCACCGAAGCCAAAGAAGCTGGAACCTCCCCCAAGAAGTAAAGTCCACCCCTTTGTTCACCTGCTCCAATCACCATCCTCGTACTTCGGTCCTGAACAAAACACAAATCAGGAGTAAATAACATATCACAATTTTTGGCACCAATTAATTGTGAGACAGAGATCAAGTTGCAAGTCAATGTCGGAACGTAAAGAACATCCGTCAACACCAAAGAAGCAGTCAAAAATATTTTGCCTCTTAGAACAGCCTCAATAGTGCTCCCATCAGGCAAAGTCACAGGACAAACAGGGCCCTCAAAGCAATCAACTAAACAATCACGAGAACATGTCGCATGAAGAGTAGCCCCAGTATCGAATATCCAAGTGACAGAAGAATTTTTACCTATCAGACGACCAGAGTTTGAAGGACCAGGGTTGGAAGGATTGTCGTTACCCAGCAAGCTCATCAGTTTCTACCATTGTTCACCTGAGAGTGGTGAAGGATACCCTCCATGTATCATATCCGTCGAACTTCCAGCAAGACTAGCAGGGACACCATGACCAACTGCGACGACATGATGAACAACCCCTGCGCCACCAGCACCACGTCCCACATTACGTCTCTGCGATGGTGCCGGGCCTCTGCCACCACCAGCACCACGTCCGCCCTCACGCCGAGGACGAGGCTCCCACCACTCTGGATAGCCAATCTTGCAAAGCAAGTTGTAACATCATGACCTATTTTCTTGCAATAAGTACAGATCATACCTGATTTGTCCCTGGAATCTGAGGTTCTACTATTAGAAGTGGTAGAGATACGAGGTGAAGTCTTGATAGCCAGCGCCATCACCTCCTCAGTAGCGGATTGGACCTGAGATTTTCGCATATCCTCCTCCTCACGGACTGTCTGGTATGCCCGATCTAAACTTGGCTGAGGAACCTGAGTCAGAAGATTAGATCGGGTATGATCATACAACTCAGCATTCAACCCATACATAAAGTCCTGAAAGTGGTCTTCATCCCTCATAGCCTGTAGCTTTGCAGCAAGTTCACCACAGGTACAAGTAGGCAATGGGAAATAAGCAGCTTGTTCATCCCACAAAGACTGCAAATTTCTAAAGTAGGTTTCTACAGACATCGATGCCGTTTGTTTGCACTCGGCCAAAGCCACCTTAATTTGTTGCTTTCGAGTGCCATTGCTAACAAAAAATCTTTTCTCCAACAAGTTCCACAATGGATAAACCTCTTCAAAGTACGACAAAGATTTCTTCAGAGACGGATCAATGGTATTAAGAACCCATTGAACCAATAGTGCTTGCACACATCTCCAATCAAGCAATTTACTAGCATCATTAACAGGTTTGAGCATTTGTGACTTGCATGCTCCAATTTGAGGGGGGGTGTTAGATTATATTTGTACCTAATGTAAATATGGCCCATAAGCCCAATAATGTAGCACTGTATATATTATAAACATATCCAATCAATGAGAACAAGGGCATTATTATTTTCTATATGCTCCAACAGATTTGTCGATTCGCGGCCGATTCGCCGTCGACCCCGTCCATCAGCGGCGGATTCGTCAGGAGTTGTACAAAATTCTGTACACCCGACATCCGCTCGCCCCTACGCGCCAGATTCGGCGTCCCTGATCGCGGCCGATTCGCCGTCGATCCCGTCCATCAGCGGTTGATTCGTCGGAGTTGTACAAAAATTTTGTACACCCGACATCCACGATGGCAGATGATGCTGCGTCCAACTACTCGGTCGCGACTGGCGGTGGCGGTGCACACAACCCCAATTATCCTAATCCGAAGGATCCATATTTTTTGAGTTCTGCTGATCAACCAGAAAATATCATTACTCCTATTGTTTTTCGTGGACCGAACTATGCTGAGTGGTCTCGGTCGATCCGTCTCTCCCTGATCTCTAGGAGAAAGATCACCTTTCTGGAAGGTACAAATATAATCTAACATTTTTGTTAAAGATTATGGCATGCGACCAAAAACATAAATAAAAATTTTGATCAAATATCGTTCCCAAATTATAGTTCAAACTAAGTCCAATCGATTAAAAAAAAATAAGATCGTGAACCAATCTACTAATCTACTATAAATTACTCTTTTTTAGAGATACAGTCGTGCGTGCACGTAGATAAGAATTTTGCTTATAGTGACGGAAGTCAGTGAAGGAATGAATATTAGTCACTAGTAAAAGATTAATTGTGTCGGATTAAGAAAAACATTAGTAATAATATTTCTGACCGACTAAATATTTAATGGTGACGGACTATGCAGTCACTAAACTTTATTTAATCATTAAATTAGAAAATAGACGTGAAAATTTCAAATATATTTCATGAAAAAATACTACAGACTTCTAAATCGGTCACTAATAGATAAATAGTTTAAAGTTAGATAATGAATTTAGTAAGAAAAAATAATCTAATAATTTTAAAGATTTGTGGGACCAGGTTAGTGGGATTGACGTATTAGTTAGTAATAATTTCATTAATGACCAAACAATAGTGACTGACTTATTAGTTAGTAATAGTTATTAGTGACTGACTAATTAGTTAGTAGTAAATATTAAATACTTTTTTAAAGGGCTAACTGGGGAGGGAAATCACTTTGAAAAGGAAAAAATACATAATTTATGTGTCATGTTGTGTCGTGCTTGTATCGTGTCATGTCGATACTGTTCCGATACAACCCCACACCAAGCACGACTATCAGCCATGCGATGCCATGTCCATGTCTGGCTTTATATAGCTCTGTCTGACACGTAACTAGCTATGTCCCGTGGGGTGGGAGCATGCCACATCTTACATCTATAACCATGTAAAAACAATACGGATTCTGGACGCTAGAACTTTAGAAATTAAGTAACTCGAGTTGGGCTTGAGAAAGTATTTTTTTAGACTAAATTTTAACTTGACACTATCCATATTTGGCAACTTGATATCCTAAACTTTCAAAATAGCCAATTTAATACCATCAACTATTGAATATTTTCAGCTTCATACCCTGAAACAAAAAAATCCAAAAAAATCCATGTCCCCTCCATCCTCCCCCCCCTCCTCTCCGGCGATCCCCTCACTCTCCCTAGCGGGGAGCGGTGGTGGCAGCAGGGGGCGCAACAGTAGCCGGCACGTGCGGGCGGGATAGGGCGGCGCGCACGGATGCAACAGCGGCGGTGTGGACGACGCGTGGGCGGACGGCCCGCGTGGGAAAAAATCAATCATGAGAATAAATTTATATAAAAAGGGATAAAAAAAAGAAAACAAAAAGTATTAAGAAGACAGTGAGGAAAAAATCAATCATGAGAATAAATTTATATAACCTAAATAAACATGAGAATAGGTTTTTCATCCTAATTTTTTTCGGGGAAATTTTTTTTTAACGTGTTCCAAAAGTCCCCTAAATGTGAGTTTATAGTATATTGTTCATCCTTTACTCGTACTGCATTGGTCTAACCATCTTTGATGACCACACGGGAAAGATTTTTCTTCCACCGATTCTCTCAGAAAGAAAATGACTTACAAGTTCTTGAACATGTATATTATAGAGCATGCAAGCAAGCCTCCAGAATATGATCGACCGTGGGTGGGTAGTTGGGTGGGTGGTGTTGGAAGCGAAATGCGGAAACCATTTTTCTAAACTAAGAAGCTGTGAAAAAAAAGGTCAAAAGTAATAAAGAATCAAACAACACAAACACAACTATTTTTACGTGAAAAATTTAGATGAAAAAAACCACGGGACTCAAGCCTCCACAATTGGAATAAAGAGATACAAGTTCCTTGTAGACTTCTCACTGATCCAAAACGGATCACTATAACTATTTGAAGTAGAAAACTTGATTACAGACTCAAGAAGAACGAAAACGACGAAAAATATTACCTGAAACGATCTTCTCTTCGAAGTAACCGTCAATCCCCTCTCTCTCTCTCTTCAAAAGTTGCACATTGTTACATAGATTAGGGTTAAGAAATACCTAAATATAAACCCTTCAATCCCGTAATAAATCTGGACCACTTATTTGATAAAATATCTCAAATCTCGCACAGCCTCCACTAAACCAAACTCGGTCCGAATTTATTTTCTCGAGCCAAAAAATCGAGCAACATGCTGTCTCCAGTCGATCGAACTTAGACCGAGTTCCCAATGGGACCGAGCTCGGGCCAAGTTCGCATGGCTCTGGGACAACAGCTCATGTTCCGATTTTTCGAGTTTCTTCGATACTTAGAATGACACTCATCGCATTCCCCGAGTTTCTCTGATACACGGATAAACTCGTCGCACACCGTTGTTTCTCCACATATAGACTAGACATGTTTACGTGTGATCCCCGTACCAAAAAAAAATAGTATTATTAAAATTAGATAAAAATTTAAATTATATTAATAGTTTAAATATATTTTTAATTTATTAATATTTGTATATTTTTTTTTAGAAATTTGAATATATATTTAGATAATATGCCATATATGTGACGCCCCAGAACCAGAATACTAGAGAGCGGGGGCGTACATAGCCAGCTATGTATTTTGAAATGGAATCCACCTCGCTATATGGTCACGGCTGTCTAGATATGAGGGTTTACTACAAGCCAACGGTCTCTTAAGGTCAAGCCTATTGTCTCAATCTCAAGCAAATAATATAGTTACAAGATGTTAGACCACCAAATATACAATAAAAGGCGTCCCAAATATTACATATTCAGCTGATCATGAAGCTAGTCGTACCAAATGTCAAGACTAGCAAGAGTTCAGTCATACATGATCAACCCTAGGATTTGTTAATCATGTTTACAGCCCGTAGGCAGACAGTAAGTAAATATGCATCGAGCTAACAGGTGCTCGTCGGCTAAACGCCTCAAAAGAATAATTTTATAATGTAGTGAGCGAAACAAAATGGAAAACCCACTCGTAGCCCGGGTTCCTTCTAGTCGCCACCATTGGGCTGGAGGTTCGGTAGATCCTCGGGTGCTGTTCCAAAATCTGGCCACACAAAACCAGCTGGGTCAAACCCCAGAAAGAGCAAGTGCCACAAGGAGGCCATGAAATAAGAACAAAAGCCAGCGTATCAGAACATAAGGAATAGAAGAAAAGTACAAGTAATAAAGAGTACAACAAGACAATAAACGACTAGGGACGTGGAACCATTCCGGGAGCCAGGTTACAACCCGTAAATCAAACAAGAACCGGGGTTGTAACCCTTCGCCTGAATAGCACTATGTCTCTACCCATTTATTGTTAAAGATAAGTGAAACAATCGTGTACAGGAGTACCAGGTACAGGGACTAGACGAGACTTAGACAAGGCTGGACACCATCCATTCACAAGCGGCCAAGCAAATACTACGGCTTACTACTTAACTAACTAGGATTATCATAAGCCTAATTACTAACAAGATGCAAATGAGAATCTCTCAGTCCCAAGCCCTGCAGACTATCCAGTTATCCTTTCGCGGGTTGAGAGTATGGTTGGGTACATCGCCCAGGAGACGATATACCCTTAGGTGACTTAGAGGGTGCAACACATGACAGTGTGCTGGAAATGTGCCATACTCGTCGGCAGGCTACAAGTCTATTTAAAGCGCCCAGATAACGAGATCGCCTGTGATTGAAAATTTTCCATGAACTATAGTTTGATCTAGTAATTAGCCTAATCCATATTTAGTGTGACTCCCTGACCGTGGTAACCAGGGAGTCACGTCCTAGACATGATGCGAGACAAGACAAGTGGATTGCACAAAGCAGCAAGAATGAACACCCACGGCGTCAGAGTTGATTATACGAGTCAAGTTAGCCATCGCAACAGCATTCAAGTCAAGTCAAGTTATAGTTACAAGTTACAAGTCAGGAGTGCGCCGCCACGGGCCACTATCAAGTTATCCAGTTGCAAGGATAAATCATGGATCACAGGTCACAAGTTAAGAGCGCACCCCATCGGGTCACTATCAAGAAGATCAGAAAGCACTAGGATCATAAATCACAAAATTCACGAAAACCGTACTAGTCATAAGCAAAACACCAAAAATCGTGCCAGTTCGTGTTGGGTCGAGACAGTCGTGTTGTGTGGGACAAGATCTTAAAACTCCAATCCACAAAAGAGTAGCCAAGTCCAAGAAAATAAAACCAAATCACCATGGGCAACAGGTTGCGCTGGGCATCGGATTGCGCTGGAGGAATGGACTGCGCTGAGGTTGGGTTGCGCTAGAGTCGGCTTACGCTGTGTCGGGTTGCGCTGGGAGCGAGCTGCGCAGGGTTGAGCTGCGCTAGAATTGGGTTGCACTGGAGCCAAGCCGTGCAGGGAGTGAGCTGCGCTGAGGTCAAGCGCGCTGGGGAGCGAGCTGCGCAGCGGTCAAGTGCGCCAATGGAAGGAAGGCGCTGGAGCTAAGGAGCGCCAGCGCAGGTCAGCCCAGCGCAAGGCGTTGGTCGAGGAGTGAGCGCAGTTCGGCCATGCGCTAAAGAGCGCTGGCCGAGGATCATCTTCTCCATCAGGCCGAGAGAAAATCCCAAGAACTCTAAATTTTCAATCTTCATAATTTAGCCAAAACAAAACCAAATTTGGATTTTCAAAGTTCTAACTTGTGTAAAATTGAATTCTCTTCCACATGGAAGCCTCAAAACAAGGAAAAATCTAAGTTTAATAGATCAAAACCAAAAAAATCCGAAAATGGTTAAAACTTAGATCTAGAAAAATAGAAGCTCCAAATCATAAAATGCCAAGTTCTAATATTGTTCACCATGGCCTAATCTAGCTAATGGACAAATAAAATGGGGGTGCTTATTTAGTGGCAAGGTGCATTTGCCTATGGTGTTGGTGTTGTGTGGAGGAAGGAAGAAGAAGATGAAGAAATTAATGGAAGTTATGAGGAGAGAGAAAGTTAGGTGGGATTTTAATGATGGATGGTATGTTGTGTTGAGGGTGAAGGTTAACTAAGTATGGTCCAATGCATACTAAACCAAACCAAGCCAATTCATTTTCCACAAAATAAAACCACGCCAGGTCCAAAACCCATTTTACGAGAAAACCAAAATCCGCAAGTTAAACCAAAACACAATTGCAGGCCAGAATCTGAGAAAATAAAATACAGGTCCGAAATACATATACACCTAATTGAAATACGTATTCCGAAATACGGGCATTACAACTCTACCCACCTTAAAAGAATTCCGTCATCGGAATTTAAATCAAGATGCATAGAGATGTAAGAGCCAGCTATACTATCCACAAATAAGCTGCACTAAGCAAACAATCAAACAATCATACATGCAAGCAAGGGATGGAAAGCATAAGGCATAAGGAAGACATTATACCTTACGAGTCAAATAAGTCAGGATATCGCGATCGGATGTCGTCCTCACGCTCCCACGTTGACTCACCTAGAGAGTGATGACCCCAAACAACACGGACTAAGCTAATAGTCTTGTTCTTGAGTATCTTTTCTCTCCGGTCCAATATAGACACGGGCCTCTCCTCATACGAAAGGTTGGTACCAATAACCAATTTCGAATGGTCCAGGATATGGCTCGGGTCCGGGATGTACCGTCGTAATTGGGACACATGGAATACATCATATATCTCACTTAGCGACGGTGGAAGAGCGAGACGATTGGATACATCTCCTACTCGCTCCAGGATATCGAACGGCCCTATATACCTAGGACTAAGCTTTTCCCGTACGCCAAAATGAATGACGCCGCGGTTAGGCAAGATCCTAAGGAATACATGGTCGCCGATAGCAAACTCTAAGGGACGCCGATGAGCATCGGCCTAATGTCGCTGGCGATCTTGGGCCACTCGAAGACGATCTCTGATTCTTCTGACCATATCAACTGTCTGAGCAATCATTTCTGGACCAAGCATCTGTCTCTCTCCAACATCATCCCAGGCTAACGGGGATCTGCACTTTCTACCATACAGTGCCTCGAACGGGGCCATCTGAATACTGGCCTGGAAACTATTGTTGTACGAGAATTCCACCAGGTGCAGGTGATCCTCCCATGAACCACCGAAGTCAAGGGTATAAGATCTCAACATATCTTCAAGAGTCTGGATTGTACGCTCTGACTGACCATCTGTCTGCGGGTGATAAGCTGAGCTAAACTGAAGGTGTGTTCCCAAACTCTCCTGCAGGCTACGCCAAAAGTGTGATGTGAATCTTGAATCCCTGTCCGAGGTGATACTGACGGGCATACCGTGAAGCCTGACAATCTGCCTGAGGTACATCTCTGCTAGCTGAGCCGTAGACTGTCCAACTCTGAACGGGAGGAAGTGAGCTACCTTCGTGAGCCTGTCGACTATAACCCAAATAGCATCTCGACCAGTTGGGGACCTAGGCAATCCAGTCATAAAATCTATGGTCACATGCTCCCACTTCCATTCTGGAATCGGCAAGGGTTGAAGAAGTCCAGCGGGCCTCTGATGTTCAGCCTTAACCTGCTGGAAAACCAAACACGGAGAGACAAACCTGGCTATCTCCCTCTTCATGACATTCTACCAAAAATGCTGATGAATGTTACGATACATCTTTGTGCCACCGGGATGAATAGAATACTGTGAACTGTGAGCTTCTGCCATGACCTCATGTCTGATATCTCCACTGGGTACACAAAGACGAGTGCCGTGTCGAAGTGTACCATCTCCATGAATGCACAGCTCTGGCCTTCTTCCTGCTTCACACTCTTCTCTGAGTTGCTGAATCTTGGAATCTGCAGACTGTGCCAACCGGATCCTCTCAACTATGTTGGACTGAACCTGTAGACTGGCCATCAATGCCACGTTGATAGGAAGAACCACTTCAATTCCCATATTCTGAAGATCTGCTAATAACTCTGGTTGCGCTGTTAGGAAATAAACTCCGGCTCTCCTGCTCAACGCATCTGCTACAACGTTGGCCTTCCCTGGGTGATATTGCAAATCCACATTATAGTCTACCAGTAGCTCAAGCCATCTTCTTTGCCGCATGTTAAGGTCCTTCTGGGTGAAAACATACTTCAGGCTCTTCTGATCAGTAAATATCTCCACCCTATCTCCGTACAAGTAGTGCCTCCACAACTTAAGTGCAAATACTACTGCTGCCAGTTCCAAGTCGTGGGTCGGGTAATTCTTTTCATGATCACGAAGTTGACGTGATGCATAAGCTATTACCTTCCCACGCTGCATCAAGACATACCCCAATCCTCTGCCTGAAGCGTCGCAATAAATTGTGAATCCTCCGGTCCCATCTGGAAGTGTGAGAATATGAGCCGTTACCAAACCTCGCTTCAACTTCTCAAATGATCCCTGGCACTCTGCTGTCCATACGAACGGCACATCCTTACGGGTCAACTGGGTCATCGGTGCCGAAATTCTTGCAAAATCTGAAACGAATCGCCGGTAGTAGCCGACTAATCCAAGGAAGCTGCGAACCTCCGCCACTGAGCTAGGTACTGGCCACGTCTCGATGGCCACAATCTTCTAGGGATCCACTTCCACTCCTTCTCGGGTAATGATGTGATCCAAGTACAAAATGCGATCGAGCCAGAACTCGCATTTACTGAACTTGGCGTACAACTGATGCTCCCTAAGCGTCTGAAGGACGATTCTGAGATGCTGCTTGTGCTCTGCCTCGCTCTTGCTGTAGACCAGGATATCATCTAGGAACACGATCATGAACTGATCCAAGTAAGGCATGAAAATGCGATTCATGAGGTCCATGAATACGGCCGGCGCATTGGTCGCTCCAAAGGACATAACAAGAAACTTCCAATGCCCATACCTGGATCGAAAAGCTGTCTTCGGGATGTCCTGCTCTCTGACTCTGATCTGGTGGTATCCTGACCGCAAGTCTATCTTCGAGAACACTGAAGCCCCTTTGAGTTGATCAAACAAGTCATCAATCCTCGGAAGAGGATATCTGTTCTTGATTGTCACTGAGTTCAGGGTACGATAATCTATACATAACCTGGACGTACTATCCTTCTTTTTCATAAGAAGCATCGAAGCTCCCCAAGGCGATCCACTTGCACGGATGAATCCCTTGGTCCTGAGTTCTTCAATTATCTTATACAAAATCTCCAACTCTGAAGGCGCCATCCTGTAGACTCGCTCTGATACTGGTGCTGTCCCGGGGATCAAGTCTATAGTTAACTCGATCTCCCTCTCTGGCGGCATCCCTGGAAGTTCCTTTGGGAAGACATCTGGAAACTCTTCAACTATCCGGGGTAACTGTACCGCTGCTACTGCCATCCGTAATACTGGGGAAGATGGTTCCACTGCGCCTCTGGAAACTGAAAACTCTGGCTCGTCTAGAATACTAAAGACAACCCTACCAACATGGCAGTCTATCCTAGCATACTGGTTCCTCAACCAATCCATGTCTAAGACTACATCATAGTCTGCCATAGGAAACTCTATGAATCTAGCGGGGAACTCTCTACCGCTAACTACGATCCGACACGAGGAAAACACTCGATCTACTCCCACAAGACCATTACCAGTAAGTATATTGAGCCTCACTGATAATGACTCGGGCTCCAATCCTATCTGTGTCGCGAATCGTGTAGACATGAATGAATGCGATGCACCAGAATCAAATAATACCGATGCTGGAGAGGAGTTGACGAGAATAGTACCTGCCACTACCTCACCTGGTGCAACCTCTTCTTCCATAGCCATCATCATTGCCTGACCTTGTCCTCTGGCTGTGGGTCCCCTCTGCTGGAAACCTCTCTGCCTGCTCTGCACTTGGGCTTGGGTGTACTACTGCTGGTTCTGCTGCTGAAATGCCTGGGCCTGAGGCAACAATGGTCTCGGGTACTGCTGCTGCTGCTGCATAGGTGCTGGTCCCCTAACCGACGGACTGGTTAGGTTGGAAGAGGACGAACTACCCCTATTCGGGCAGGCTCCTATCTTGTGATCTGCCGCTCCACAAGCCAGGCACAATCCCTGCGCCCTGCGACAATCTGCTACCACGTGCCCTGGCTTCCCGCAATGAGAACTCCTATCGCGGAAGTCTGCTTCTGCTTTTGCTGCTACGGGTACGTCGGGGTTGAATGCTGAACCAACGTTACTGAGGTTGTCCGCCTCGGAGTTCCAATGGTCAAACTCCTTGCTGCCGGGGCTGGAGCTGATGATTAGTGCATCTGATTGTGGGACCGCTTCCTACCTCCGGTCCAATCCACGATCCTCTGGGAGGTGTACTCGTGCCTCCTAGCTGCCCTCAATACTGCATCAAACATCTGGTGCTCGAACTGCTCAACTGCCAACAATATCTCCAAATACAGCCCCTGCTGGAACCGCTGGGCCCTGTCAAACTCGGTTGCCACCAAGGTGGGGGCAAACCTACTGAGTCTAGAAAACTCAGATGCATAACCGTCGACCGTTCTGTCTCCTTGCTTTAAGTTGGTAAATCTCGTCTGCAGGTCGTACCGAGCTACAGCATCGAAATACTTCGTCTGGAATCTTTCTCTAAATACCGCCCAAGTAACTGGCACCGCTAATCCCACGGCCTGCGTCGTCCACCAACTGCGAGCCAAGTCTAGCAACTGCAGGCGTACCACCGCCACCTTTTCATTCTCAGGTGTCCTAGCTGCTTCCAGAACCACCTCGGTATCCTGAAGCCAAGCGTCCGCGGCAATCGCATCCTCGCTGCCGTCGAAGAATGGAGGGTTCAAGCGCTTAAAGCTGTTGGCCGTGCTGTTCCCTGGATGACCGCCTCTGGTCAAAGCATCTGCCACTGCCTGGTGCAAGAAGTCTCCTCTATGATCCTGGGAAGCTATAAAGGTCCTGATGAGACCTACCAAGGTGCCATCATCAGGCTCGGCGGGCTGGACGGGCTGAACTGGTGGCTCTCCTCCAGTAGGCACAACTCTGGAGGCTACTCCGAAATGCTGGGCTTGATCTTCGGGTTACTGGTCCACGGGAGGTGCTCCGCCTGGCTGATCGGCAGGTCTAGGAACAATGCCGCTGAAGAAGACGACATAGGAAACAATAAGGAAGGACCAAGACAGATCAACGATACAAGCATGTGATCAGGTCAAGATTTCTCAGGAATTTGAAGATACGAGCAGAGATCAAGGGCGAATACTGATTGAGACATCTATTAGATAAACCCTCACATTCTTGAATGCCAAGACCTGCATGGGCCACCACTTAAATCATGTGACGCCCCAGAACCAGAATACTGGAGAGCGGAGGCGTACATAATCAGCTACTTATTTTGAAATGGAATCCACCTCGCTATACGGTCACGGTTGTCTAGATATGAGGGTTTACTTAGGCTGGAGGTTCGGTAGATTCTCGGGTGCTGCTCCGAAATCTGGCCACACAAAATCAGCTGGGTTAAACCCCAGAAAGAGCAAGTGCCACAAGGAGGCCACGAAATAAGAACAAAAGCCAGCGTATCAGAACATAAGGAATAGAAGAAAAGTACAAGTAATAAAGAGTACAACAGGATAATAAATGACTAGGGACGTGGAACCATTCCGGGAGCCAGGTTACAACCCGTAAACCAAATAAGGACCGGGATTGTAACCCTTCGCCTGAATAGCACTATGTCTCTACCCATTTATTATTAAAGATAAGTAAAACAATCGTGTACAGGAGTACCAGGTACAGGGACTAGACGAGACTTAGACAAGGCTGGACACCATCCATTCACAAGCGGCCAAGCAAATACTACGGCTTACTACTTAACTAACTAGGGTTATCACAAGCCTAATTACTAACAAGATGCAAATGAGAATCTCCCAGTCCCAAGCCCTGCAGACTATCCAGTTATCCTTCCGCGGGTTGAGAGTATGGTTGGGTACATCGCCCAGGAGACGATATACCCTTAGGTGACTTAGAGGGTGCAACACATGACAGTGTGCTGGAAATGTGCCCTACTCGTCGGTAGGCTACAAGTCCATTTAAAGCGCCCAGATAACGAGATCGTCTGTGACTGAAAATTTTCCATGAACTATAGTTTGATCTAGTAATTAGCCTAATCCATATTTAGTGTGACTCCCCTGACCGTGGTAACCAGGGAGTCACGTCCTAGACATGATGCGAGACAAGACAAGTGGATTGCATAAAGCAGTAAGAATGAACACCCACGGCGTCAGAGTTGATTATACGAGTCAAGTTAGCCATCGCAAAAACATTCAAGTCAAGTTAAGTTATAGTTACAAGTTACAAGTCAGGAGTGCGCCGCCACGGGCCACTATCAAGTTATCCAGTTGCAAGGATAAATCATGGATCACAGGTCACAAGTTAAGAGCGCACCCCATCGGATCACTATCAAGAAGATCAGAAAGCACTAGGATCATAAATCACAAAATTCACGAAAATCGTACTAGTCATAAGCAAAACACCAAAAATCGTGCCAGTTCGTGTTGGGTCGAGACAGTCGTGTTGTGTGGGACAAGATCTCAAAACTCCAATCCACAAAAGAGTAGCCAAGTCCAAGGAAATAAAACCAAATCACCATGGGCAACAGGTTGCGCTGGGGATCAGATTGCGCTGGGGGAATGGACTGCGCTGAGCTTGGGTTGCGCTAGAGTCGGGTTGCGCTGGGTCGGGTTGCGCTGGGAGCTAGCTGCGCAGGGTTGAGCTGCGCTAGAATTGGGTTGCGCTGGAGCCAAGCCGCGCAGGGAGTGAGCTGCGCTGATGTCAAGCGCGCTGGGGAGCGAGCTGCGCAGCGGTCAAGTGCGCCAATGGAAGGAAGGCGCTGGAGCTAAGGAGCGCCAGCGCAGCTTAGCCCAGCGCAAGGTGCTGGCCGAGGAGTGAGCGCAGTTTGGCCATGCGCTAAAGAGCGCTGGCCGAGGATCATCTTCTCCATCAGGCCAAGAGAAAACCCCAAGAACTCCAAATTACCAATCTTCATAATTTAGCCAAAACAAAACCAAATTTGGGTTTTCAAAGTTCTAACTTGTGTAAAATTGAATTCTCTTCCACATGGAAGCCTCAAAACAAGGAAAAATCTAAGTTTAATAGATCAAAACCAAGAAAATCCGAAAATGGTTAAAACTTAGATCTAAAAAAATGGAAGCTCCAAATCACAAAATGCCAAGTTCTAATATTGTTCACCATGGCCTAATCTAGCTAATGGACAAATAAAATGGGGTGCTTATTTGGTGGCAAGGTGCACTTGCCTATGGTGTTGGTGTTGTGTGGAGGAAGGAAGAAGAAGATGAAAAAATTAATGGAAGTTATGAGGAGAGAGAAAGTTAGGTGGGGTTTTAATGAGGGAGGGTATGTTGTGTTGAGGGTGGAGGTTAGCTAAGTGTGGTCCAATGCATACTAAACCAAACCAAACCAAACCAATTTCTTTTCCACAAAATAAAACCACGCCAGGTCCAAAATCCATTTTACGAGAAAACCAAAATCCGCAAGTTAAACCAAAACACAATTACAGGCCAGAATCTGAGAAAATAAAAAACAGGTCCGAAATACATATACGCCTAATTGAAATACGTATTCCGAAATACGGGCATTACAATATAGTTAGTTTAAATATGATTTGAATATTGAATATATTTTAATTGAGTTTGTTACAGATATGTTTATAAGATTTTAGATTGTTTTTTTTTTTGCATACCATCGTATTTTGAAGTATTTTAGAAGGAAAAAAAATTCCACAAGTACTACAACTTGTACCAATTTGTATTAGAGCATCTCCAACCCTATTGTCTTGTTAAGTGTTGTGAATCTTAGGTGGCTCCTATGTGGCATGAGCCACAACACAATGTCTTGTTTATGTGGCAAAATTATATCTCAAAAGACAATGAGATAGAAAAACTCTCTCCAATGCAAAAGTATTGAGAAGACAATAAAAAGTATTTTTTCCAACTTCCAAGGCAACTCCTCCACTTCTTCAACTATTTTTATAAATATTTCTATTCATAATTGATGATGTGGAGACAAAGTCATTGTGAAGTGCATTGCCTAGATCTAGACAACCAACTTCACATTCTCCTTGCCATGTCATTGCTATGTCAACTTCATGTTTTATTCTACATTTGCATTGGAGAAGAATTTTTGGAATGAAAGTTTGTTATTCCTATGTGGCAACCATTTTTTTTAACTCACAATAGGGTTGGAGATGCTCTTAGGGGCAAAAGATCAAATAGTTATCCAAGTACATGGATTCTTAGCATACTCGACTTTTTAGAATTTTAGTGTATCCGGACTGAACTCAAAATATTCTTAATTTTTTTTTAACAAAATGAATGTTTTGTAAGTATCATCGTGTCCATATTTTATCGTGCACATACTGTACTGTGTCTGACCAATGTATAACCGTGTCTAACATACTAAAGAAATAATTATATTTAGTTTACCAAGTAGACTCATTTAGCCATAAATTCAAACACTAAAAGTCTTTATTATCATATTTTACCATAAACAGAGTATCGCAATATGGCAACATTCGTCGAGGGTACGAGAGTTCGAACCAAGTGTGTAGCCAGCTGGTCTCGAAAGATCACAAGTGCGTGTGTGTGTGTATATATATATATATATATATATATATATATATAGAGAGAGAGAGAGAGAGAGAGAGAGAGAGAGAGAGAGAGGAACTTTAACGAAGTGTCGGAAAAAAAAAAAAAATATATATATATATATATATACACAGAGAGGAACTTTAACGAAGTGTCAGACGTTTAGGTCAATTAGACTTAGGTAGATAGTTATATACAGGTAGTTATTGCTAAATTATGTTGCCGCCTTCGTCATGAGTTCGCACACCCGATGTCCTCTTCGCGAGCTCATACATCTGTCAGAATTTTCGTCGGCAAAAAGCAAGTGTTGCCTACGGCAACAGCGTAAAAAAGTGACAACAATAGCTTACTAGTGGCAACGATCCCCCGATGCGGGCAAGCAATTCATCATATTGTGGACCTGCGATTCGTAGCAGGGTGTCGCATTTACCTCGCTCCTCTTAAATAAAAATTCTGGCTACACCCTGGTTCGGACGGTGAGGATCAAACTAACTGCGGCGGAACTTGAGGTTGCTGGCGGAACTCATGTTTCTGTTGTCATTGCAGTTTGACGACGATAGTACGATCTCGGTTATGATAAAGATTCTCGGTTGAAAATGAAACGAAGGAGAGAATATGCAGTTATAGAGAGAGAGGTTGAATGAGGGAGGAATATTCGTACGATGAGAAAGATGAGGGGGCGGGGGGCGCTCGATAGCAGGGTTCTGAAAAAGAGACACTTCACAGTGTATATTATTTTGCATTGTACAGTACACGTAGGATAGTGATGGAGAGATGTGAGCTAGGAATTAAAAAATAAAACTGGACCGTTGGAATGTGGGCTGTTGTGAGCTTGTATCAGCTCAAAATTTTAGTTGAAATACTAGATGTGGACTGACATGTATGAAATAATAAAAAATTAGATGGACTGGAGCCACCCTAACCCAATGGCTCCGCACTTGCTTGTTGCACATATGGCACTAGGGGTGAGCATTATTCGGTTTTAGACCGAGACGGAACCGAACCGAACCGAACCAAATAAGAGATTCGGTTCGGTTTAAAAAAATTTCGTTCGGTTTCGATTTTGAAAATACTAGATTTTTTATTCGGTTTTGGTTTTTGGTTTCGGTCCAAAACCGAAAACCGAATAATTTTTTTAATTACTATATATATATATATATATATATATATATATATATATATATATATATATATATATATATATATATATATACACTCTAGGTATATACTGAATAAATTTAGGTATATTTAGTTACTATATCAAAAAAATAGCTTAAATAAACCGAAAAAATCGAATAAACCGAACCGATTAATTCGGTTCTTTCGGTTTCGGTTTGATTTATTTGATTTTTGGTCAAATTTAATTTTTGGTTATTCGATTCGATTTGAGACGAATTAACCAAATACTCACCTGAGTCACCTCCTATATGGCAGGGAGACACTTCTTTTGTCCCTATCTTTGTATTTACTATCGATCGAGCATATATTCATATCTTCCTTTTGTTTACTGTCAGGAGTTTTTTTTTTTTGAAACGTCCACGAAGATTGTTAATCATTACTTACCATTATATTCTGATATACACAATCGAATCCAAACATTCTTAAAGATCGATAAAATAGACTGGTATGAGGTTCCAAGTTACTGCCACAGGTATGCTTTCTATTATATTAATAACTAAAGGTTCTCCAATTTTAGATTTAATATGTCATGCAAATCTGGAGATACATACATACAGTGACCGTTACCTTCATCGATCAGATTCTCCACTATGGCCTCGTTTGGTTACTGGAATTTGAGCTTGGAAAAGGAAAGTGATTCCTTTCCTATGTTTGGAAGTCAAAGGAAAGTTGTTGGAAAGGAAAAATGATTCCCAAGAGGTAGAAAAATAGGGGGAAAAGTGGTTCCTCCAATTTATCTAAGGAATCACTTTCCCTCCAACTTTTCCGCATTTATTACAAAAAGTTTTGACCAAAATATCCATGTTCATAATATTATTTACCATTTTTATCCATAATATCTTTTAGACAAAAATATTTCTGAGTAATAATTATTTTTATTAGCACGAGGGTATTTTTGAAAAATTGACTTGATTTTGTTTCCTTTTCTTACAAACACTAAACACTATAATGGAAATTAAAGATATATTTCGGCTATAATCCCGATCTTTCCAAACACCGGAAAGGAAAGTTTATAGGAATTATAATTTCCTAAAGGAAAGAAAATATCAAGGAATCAGTTTCCTTTCCTTTCCATTCCGCGAACCAAACGAGGCCTATGTTTTAACAAGAAGATATGTTGTGAAAAGAATTGTACATCGATCGCCACAGTTCTAAAATTCCAGAAAGAAAGATACAGTTGACGATGTTAAATGACAATAGTGTCGGGTTCAGCCTCGATTAGAGGCATGCGAAAGAACAGTCTAATGTCGTATAGTATTGATGGAAGTTGCGACGAAGACGACGGATGATCGAAACAGAGCCAAAACAGCAGCGACAGTACACCGCAGCCAGCGGCAGTACACCGCAACATATCGATAGTTTTCCGGTATTTGAGGGTTTTGTTCCAAAACATATTGCAAGTATCTGACGGTATACCGCGGTATACCGACAATATACCAACTGCCGAAATATAATTCAGAAGTGGGTCCAAGTCAGCATATGTTTTGACCGCGTGATATAGTCTTGACGACTAGAATTTTTGCTGGACTAATTTATAGATTTTCTAATTCCAAATTAGAATTTTTTAACTTATATAAAGATACTAAGGGGAGTTGCTCATAGAATGTCCAGGAAGATATTCATGGGAGTCAAGACCACAGAAATCTAAGAGAAAGTCCATACTTTGCTCTTAGGAATCTCTCCAAGACGACTGAATGGAAGATCTGTTCGAGGAGTTGTCTTCTTCGTTCAGGAAGATCATCATAGGATTGGATGAGAGATTTCAATTGTAATATTCTTTTCTTTCTTGAGATTGGTGAGAGGGTTGAACCCGGAACAAAGGGTTCAATGTACTTGTAACTAATATTGTATTATTGAGATATATAGATTAGAATTTATCCAGTGACATAATCAGCAAACATATACTCACTACAACAAATAACGCCTACAATAACAGTTTTTCTATAACGTTCAAGTGTCCCCGCTATAGAATGTTATCAACAATAACGTTCAGTGCTATAAAAATATCTATCTATAGCGTTTCATGAATGTTGTAGAATCTATAACATTCATCTATTGCTATGTTTGTATGTCAAAGTAGATCTCATGTTCGAATCCTAAGAGAAGAAGTGTAGATTTTTATTTTATATGATAAAAAAATAGGCTATAGCATATTTGACGTAAAAGCGTACAAATTTATAAAATTTGCGTTCGATATTTACAAAGTGCATAGCCTAAACCTCCTACCATTTCTTCTTCCGCGCATAACTATCGATACTAAAATTTTTCTCATAACACTACAAGAAGAAGAATAGATCTGTTTGATTTGAAATGATGCTAACGTGAGACGAAGGTTTGTTATCGTCTCTCAAGCAGAAGTGGTGCTGCTAAGTGAGATATTAGCACGGATTTATCTTGCATATTTTCCTATATATTAGTAAATTCGGATCTAAAAACGGAAATTAAAAAAAAAACTTACGAGGCCTAGACGAGTTAAATTAAGGTCAAGTAATTAATAGTCTGCAATGTACTTGTCTAATTAATTTGGGCAAATTATAAGGGCACATAACATTTTGATCGAGACTAGCCAAGTATTAGTTTTCCATTATTTACAAGTTTGTCACTGAAAAAATTACTCAGGGCTATCCAAGTGGTAGATATAAAGATAACTCTTATAATTTTTGTCTTCTTCCTCACTCTCCATTCTCTCTCCCCCCTTTTCTCCAAATCCTAGTTCTGGTTCCCACTTTTTTCTCAACCTCACATTTCTGCAAACCCTAGAAGATTCTTCAAGGAAGATTCTTAGTATATTCGGTACGATTACGTCAGCTAAACGACAAATTTTCTTAAATAATTTGTTTTTTGAAATAATCTTATATTTTGTCCCAATGTAGAAATTATGGAAGAAAGTGGATCATTACGTCTATTAATCGAGGAACCCGGATCTTCCGAAGAACACGACAAAACATCCAAAGAACTCTCGATAAATTTTCGACCGACCAAATACGTAGTCGACACATAGAGTTCTCCCGAAGACTTGGACACTAGGACTACCAAATATTATGGCAGTCCCGAAACAAACAGTCTGTAAAGGCGGACTGTCACAAAACATGGCAGTCCAAGAAGTAACTAGGACTGCCAGATTACGCGGTAGTCTATATGTAGAAATACAGTACAATAGGACCGCCAGACTTTCTGGCAATCCATAAAACACGAAGGATTGCCATATTACGCGACAGTCTATGTGTAGAACTAGTGTAAAATAGGACTGCCACAAAACATAGCAGTCCAAGAAGTAACTAGGACTGCCAGATTATGCGGCAGTCTATTTATAGAAATACTGTACAACAGGACTGCCAGACTTTCTGGCAGTCCATAAAACACGAAGGACTGCCAGATTACACGACAGTCTATGTGTAAAACTAGTGTAAAATAGGACTGCCAGACTTTTTGGCAGTCTATAAAACACGAAGGACTGCCAGACTGTCTGGCAGTCCTGAAGGAATGCCACTTTTCCTTGACAATCCTGAAGTTGTTCATATTGTAATTTTTTTTGTAATTGTGGTTGGCAATTTTTTTTGAAATTTAATGTAGGGCATACCACCTCATATTTCCATTGACTTGAGTAATATATTTTCAACGGATGTCGCCTTTAAATCTTATGAAGAAGCATTAGAATGGTGCAAACAAGTTGGAAGGCAAGCAAACACAGTCCTTATCATTTCAAGGTCATTACGAGGCCCGTCGTGTCGTAAAACTGCTGATATTGGATGCGAAAGAGGTAGGACATTTAGGCTTCATCGCTGGAAAGAAGAATGTGTCCGAAAAAAGTCCCGGAGAAGACGGTAGGGTCCAGAAAGTGTGGTTGTCCTTTCAAGATAGTGTTTGTCTCAAGACATGATGGAAAGTGGACAGTTGATGTCAGAAATGGGATGCACAATCATACGCTGATGGAGACACTTACTGGTCATCCCTATGCCGGAAGGTTGAACGAAGAGGAGAAGAAGTTAGTTGAAGAATTGTCCAGCTCCGGAGTTGTCCTGAAATAAATTTATTCCGCGGTGCGACAGAAGAATGAAAGGAACAAGTCTACGATGAGGACAATCTACAATGCACTCTCGAGATCGAGGACAAATACCCTAAGAGAAAGAATGGCGATGCAATAAGTTTTGAAGTTACTTGCTGACAATCACTATGTGAAGTACCATAGAAGACATCCTCTGTCTAATAAAATTACTTCTATGTTTTGGGTGCATCCGGATTGTACGCATTTGGCACAGTCCTTTGCCGATGTCTTGGTGGCTGATTGTGTCACGCCCTGCTTCCGTAGGAGCGATCGTCCTTGCTAAGGCATGATGCCGCACGAGCCTAGATTGCACTCGTGCAAGACAGTTTCATAACGGTCGATTTCAGCGGCTGCGACGGGGTCGTCACACAGAAGTCCGAAGCAGAAACGTTGAACATGCAGCAAAAATATAAAGGCAAAACACAAGTTATTCAAAATAACTCTTTATTGATATTGAACAATCAGATTATAATAGGCACAAGACCATGATTATGTCTCTCGTGCTCACTTTTTTCTTATTTTACAAGTCACTCTGCTCTCTATCTCTCTCGATACAATGCTTGAGCCAGCGGAAGCTTCAAAAGGCGACGTCCATACATTATGTTCCGTATAAGTCTTGACTCCATGCAGCCGTACGCTTCGATTCGTCAAGGAACTCCATGCCTCGACGCATCCAAGCGAGCTCCGCGCCACAAGCTTTTACCTGTGCCTGTACATGAAAACTATGTGGGTATCAGTACTCAACTGTACTGTTGGAATGAGCTCCTCGTCCACCCATACAAAACCAACACGTTTGATTTACTTTATGCAACATAGTCCATTCTTATCAATTGTCTTTCTAGTCTTGTCTTAGGATCAGTTCTATGACAAACGCCTTGGCATATTTGTAATGCCTGTGGTTTGTATTACATATCTTGGTATACGTATACGTAATTTGACCAGTATTGTATGTCTTCCTGCTTGATTTATTCTAGCATTTCATTGATTGATTTATTCTTGGGATGGTTCAGCTTGGCTTGGTTCATCATGAACCAAAGGTGAACCCTTCTATCTACCACCACCCTCCTTATTTAATCCATTCCCCTCATTCTCTCTCTTCATTTCCTTCTTCTTCTCCACCATTACTTCTTCAACCACCAGGAGAGTGAGAGAGAGAGCTTAGGCAAGTGCATCTTGTTTCGTGGCGGAACTCAAGATTTATTGTTCTATTTTCTTCCTTGCAATATTCGAAGACTCTTTAGTGCTTGGCATTTTCAATTTCTATGGCTAAACTCTTCTAGATCTTAGTTTATTTTATTTTTGGATTTCTTGGGTTTTGATCTACTTAGCTTTGTTATTTCTAAGTTTTGATGGTTCCATGTTATAGAGCATTTCGTTCTGCCCCAATTCGACCTATGGAAGTTCGGATTTGGACTCCGGATGAAGGGTTTATGGAGCTTAGAAGTTTGGATTCATGGTGTTCTTCTTGTCGGATCAGTGAAGAAGAAGAACAGTACAGCCGTATAGCTGTCCTGGCCGCATGGAAATACTTGACCGCATGAGTCTTCATGCGGCAAGCATTTCCAGCCGCATAAGGCCATGGGCAGCAACCCAGCCGCATGAGGCATTGACTTGACTCAGTCGCCTGGCACATTAATTTTCAGCCGCTTGAAGATAACTCATCTCAGCCGCATAAAGATTTACATTCTTCAGCCGCATAAGACTCCAATTGAAACTCTGCCGCATGGCTCTGCCTTGATTCAGTCGCATGAGAGGGCTTGACCCTTAGCCGCATAAGCACTTGCCTTTCTAGCCGCATAAAGCCGCATTAAGTCCCAGCCGCATAGGGTTCAGTCTTCCCGCTGCCGCATATGACTTGATCCCCGCGAGCCGTATGTGGCCCGTTCTTTCATCCGCATATTCCCTGCATCCTCTAGCCGCATACGCCCATTCTTCTAGCCGCATGAGCCTGCAGCCGCAGGAGCTTGGTTTCCCTTAGCTGTCTAACTCCTTCCGAGTCCTTGTCCTCTTTCCTCATTTTGTTATTATTGTTATGTTGGACTGTCTCATTTATACTCAGGTTCTAACCCTTATAGAATACTCGTACTATACAAGTTCTGCACATGAACCATGGCATGATAGTGGCCTGCCATGGCGCACTCTTGACAAGAAACCCGATACGATACATCTCGTCATGCGGTTATGACAGCTACCCTGACATGACAAGTGTGAATGATCTGGACACCGTGGCGATTGCGTTTGTACAAATAAACCAGTTCTGTCTTGCATCATGTCTAGGATAGGAATCCCTGAGTACCACGGTCAGGGATACCTACCGTAATTGACTAAGACTAATAACTAGAATAATACAGTAGTCATGAAGAGATTCCCAGCTACAGGCAATCCCGTTATCTGGGCGCATTAAGTGGGCTTGTAGCCTACCGACGAGTAGGGCACATTTCCAGCGCACAGTCACGTGGTGCACCCTTCATAAATGGACATTCGATCCGGATAACCGGATGGACTGCAGGGCTTGTGGCTGTTGGGATAATCTCATTGCATCTTGCTAGTAACTAGGCCTGTGATAATTCTAGTTAGTTAAGAGTATCAAGCCGTACTTCTTGATTGGCCGTGATTGATTGGATGGAGTTTATTCCAGCTTAGTCTTATCTTGATCCTGTACAAGACTGTGACATGACACGATTGATTGTGCCTGTCTCAACAATAAATGATCAGGGGTCCAGTTCTGTTCAGGCGAAGGGTTACAACCCCGGTCCTTGTTTGGTTTAAGGGTTGTAACCTGGCTCCCGGAGTAGTTCTGTGTCCTCTCTTCGTTTATCGTCTTATTGTACCCCATGCCATGCTCGTCATGTTTTACTTTACTTCAACAGTATGATTTATTACTTATGCTGGCCTTCACAATAAAGATCAGGGGTCCAGTTCTGTTCAGGCGAAGGTTTACAATCCTGGTTCTTGTTTGGTTTAAGTGTTATAACCTAGCTCCCGGAGCAGTTCTGTATCCTCTATTCGTTTATTGTCCTTCTGTACTAATAGTATTTGAGACGGGTTTCTATTCAGGTGAAGGACTGCGACCCAGGTCCTTGTTTGGTTTAAGGGTTGTGACCTGGCTACTTGAATGGTTTCCTTGTACTCAGTTTACTATTGTTATCTCTATTATTATCAGTTCTTTAGTTATTATTTATCTTTAATATTCTATTGTGATATGCTGGTTTTAGTTCCTAAGTGAAGCCTCCTTTGTGGCACTTGCTCTTTCTGGGGTCTGACCCAGCTGATTTTGTGTGGCCAGATATCGGAGCAGCACCAGAGGATCCACCTGTCTTCCAGCCAGATGGTGACCACCAGGCGTAATCCTGGCAACAAGTGGGTTATTTTTGGCTCTCCCACTCTATTGTAAAAATATTCTTTTGAGGCGTTTAGCCGGCGAGCACGTGTTAGCTCGTATTGCTCCTTTATTTACTGTCTGCCTACGGGCTGTAACATGATTGGCAAATCCAAGGGTTGATTATGTATGACTGAAACTCTTGCTAGTCCTAACATTTTGTACGACTAACTTCATGATCATCCGAATATGTAATGTATGGGACGCCTTGCTATTATATATTTGGTGCTCTGACATCTTGTAACTATTATTACTTGCTTGAGATTGAGACAATAGGCTTGTTCATGACCATAGGAGACTGTTGGCTTGTAGTTAATCTCTCATATATCTAGACAACCGTGACCGTATAGCGAGGTGGATTGCACTTCAATATACGTAGCTGGCTATGTAAGCCCCCGCTCTCCAGTATTCTGGTTCTGGGGCGTGACATGGTTTTAGTGGTGGCCCATGCAGGTCTTGTAAATCAAGATATGTGACAGTTTACCGAATAGATGTCTCAATCAGTACTCGCCCATGATCTCTGCTCGTATCTTCTGAATCCATGTAATCTTGACCTGATCATATGCTTGTATCGTTGATCTATCCTGGTCCTTCCTTATTGTTCCCTATGTCGTCTTTTTCAGCAGTATTGTTCCTGGACCTGCCGATCAGCAAGGCGGAGCACCTCCCGTGTACCAGCAGCAACCTGGAGATCAAGCCCAGCATTCAAGAGTAGCCTCCAGAGTCATGCCTACTGGAGGAGAGTCACCAGTTCAGCCCGTCCAGCTTGCAGAGCCTGAGGATGGCACTTTGGTGGGTCTCATCAGGTCCCTATTAGCCTTCCAGGATCATCGCGGAGATGCCTTGCACCAGGCGGTGGTAGATGCTTTGACCAGAGGAGGTCATCAGGGTAATAGCGTGACCAACAGCTTCAAGCGCTTGAACCCTCCCTTCTTTGACGGCAGTGAAGATGCGATCGCTGCAGATGCATGGCTTCAGGACACAGAGGTGATTCTAGAAGCAGCTAGGACTCCAGAGAATGAGAAGGTGGCCGTGGTACGCCTGCTGTTATTGGATCTTGCCTGCAGCTGGTGGGCGGCACAGGCCGATGGATTAGTGGCCCCTATTTCATGGGCAGTATTCAGGGAGAGATTCCAGACCAAGTACTTCGATGTTGTAGCTCGGTACGATCTACAGACGAGGTTCACTAATCTGAAGCAGATGGACAGGACGGTCGATGGATATGCGACCGAGTTCTCCATGCTTAGTCGGTTTGCTCCTACCTTGTGGCGACCGAGTTCGATAGAGCCCAGCGGTTCCAGCAGGGGCTCCACCTAGAGATTTTATTGGCTGTGGAGCAGTTTGAGCATCAGACTTTTGATACAGTATTGAGAGCAGCCCGGAGGCATGAGTATACCTCCCAGAGGATTGTGGATAGGACCGGAGGTCGAAAGCGATCTCAAGGTCAGATGAATCAGTCATCAGTACCAGCCCCGGCAGCCAGGACTTTGACCATTGGAGCTCCGAGGCGGGCGGCCTCAGTGACGTCGGTTCAGTATTCTACCCCGACGCACCCTCAGCAGCAGAAACAGAAGCAGTCTTCCGCAGCGGGATGTTCACACTGCGGAAAGCCAGGGCACATGGTGTCAGAGTGTCGCAGAGCACAGGATTTGTGCTTAGTTTGTGGTGCCCCGGACCACAGGGTTGGAAACTGCCTGAACAGGGGGAGTTCATCAGCTTTCTCTAGTCCTTCAGTTAGAGGACCAGCACCAGTCAAGCAGCAGTAGCAGCTGCAGTACCCGTTCCCGAGACCATTGTCGATGCAGGCCCAGGCATTCCAGCATTAGAGACCGCAGCAGTATGCCCAAGCCTAAGCCCTAATCCAGAGCAGGCAGAGGAATTTTCAGCAGAGGGGACTCGCACCCAGAGGACATGGTCAAGTGCTGGCCTTGACCATGGGAGAAAAAGGAATAGCACCAGGTGAGGTAGTGGTAGGTACTATTCTCGTCAACACCTTTCCAGCTTCAGTATTATTTGATTCTGGTACCTCGCAATCATTTATGTCTGCACGATTCGCGACACGGGTAGGATTGGAGCCCGAGTCATTATCAGTAATGCTCAATATACTTACTGGTAACGGACTTGTGGGAGTAGATAGAGTGTTTTTCTCGTGTCGGATCGTAGTTAGCGGTAGAGAATTCTCCGCTAGATTGATAGAGTTCCCGATGGCCGATTACGATGTAGTCTTAGGGATGGATTGGTTGAGGGACCAGTATGCTAGGATAGACTGCCACATTGGCAGGGTTATTTTTAGTATTCCAGGCGAGCCAGGGTTTTCCTTCTCCCGAGGCGAAGTTGAACCTTCTCCTCCAGTTTTGCGGATAGAAGTAGCAGTAGTACAGTTACCTCGTATAGTCGAAGAGTTTCCAGATATTTTTCCAGAAGAGCTTCCAGGGATGTCGCCAGAGCGAGAGATCGAGTTTACCATCGACTTGATTCCCGGAACAGCCCCAGTGTCAGAGCGAGTCTACAGGATGGCACCTTCAGAGCTAGAGATATTATACCAGATGATTGAAGAACTCAGAACCAAGGGATTCATTCGTGCTAGTGGATCGCCTTGGGGAGCCCCGATACTTCTTGTAAAAAAGAAGGATGGTACGTCCAGATTATGTGTAGATTATCGTACCTTGAACTCAGTGACAATCAAGAACAGATACCCTCTCCCGAGGATAGATGACTTGTTTGATCAACTCAAGGGGGCAGCAGTATTCTCGAAGATCGACTTACGATCAGGATACCATCAGATCAGAGTCAGAGAGCAGGACATCCCGAAGGTAGCTTTTAGATCAAGGTATGGGCATTGGGAGTTCCTTGTGATGCCATTTGGAGCCACCAATGCGTCGGTCGTATTCATGGACCTCATGAATCGTATCTTCATGCCTTATTTGGATCAGTTCGTGATCGTGTTCCTAGACGACATCCTGGTCTACAGCAAAAATAAAGCGGAGCATGAGCATCATCTCAGAGTTGTTCTCCAGATTCTCAGAAAGCACCAGTTGTATGCCAAGTTTAGTAAATGTGAGTTTTGGCTCGATCGTATTTTGTACTTGGGTCATATCATCACCAGAGGAGGAGTAGAAGTGGATCCCCAGAAGATCGTCGCTATTGAGTCGTGGCCAGTGTCCAGCACAGTTGCAGAAGTTCGTAGTTTTCTTGGCTTAGCCGGCTACTACCGGCGATTTGTTTCAGACTTTGCTCGAATTTCAGCGCCATTGACCCGGTTGACCCGCAAGGATGTGCAGTTTGCTTGGACAGCAGAGTGCCACGATTCTTTTGAGAAGTTGAAGCGAGGCTTGATGACGGCTCCTATTCTCACGCTTCCAGATGGAACCGGAGGATTCTCAGTGTATTGTGATGCTTCGGGCAGAGGTTTAGGATGTGTTCTGATGCAGCATGGGAAGGTAATAGCTTATGCATCACGACAACTTCGTGATCATGAGAGAAATTATCCAACCCATGACTTGGAGCTGGCAGCAGTAGTGTTTGCACTTAAGTTGTGGAGGCACTACCTATATGGAGATAGGGTGGAGATTTTTATCGACCATAAGAGCCTGAAGTATGTTTTCACCCAGAAGGATCTTAACATGCGTCAGAGGAGGTGGCTGGAGCTACTTGTGGATTATGAGGTTAACCTGCAGTATCACCCAGGGAAGGCCAACGTTGTTGCAGATGCATTGAGCAGGAGAGCCGGAGTTTATTTCCTAACAGCGCAACCAGAGCTGTTAGCCGATCTTCAGAAGATGGGTATAGAAGTTGTTCTCCCTTCCAGTGTGGCATTGATGGCCAGTATGCAAGTTCAGTCCACTATAGTCGAGAGAATCCGTATGGCACAGTCAGCAGATTCCAAGCTTCAGCGACTCAGAGCAGAGTGTGAGGCAGGACGAAGATCAGAGTTATTATCCATGAAGACGGTACACTTAGGCATGGGAAGCGTCTTTGTGTACCCAGTAGAGATATCAGACAGAAGATCATGGCAGAGGTCCACAGTTCGCAGTATTCCATTCATCCCGGTATCACGAAGATGTATCGTGATATCCGCCAGCACTTTTGGTGGAATGGCATGAAGAGGGAGATAGCCCGGTTTGTCTCTCGTTGTTTAGTCTGCCAACAAGTTAAAGCTGAACATCAGAGGCCAGCTGGACTTCTTCAGCCCTTGGAAATTCTAGAGTGAAAGTGGGAGCATATAACCATGGATTTCGTGACTGGATTACCTAGATCCCCAGCTGGTCAAGATGCTATTTGGGTTATAGTTAACCGGCTCACGAAGGTGGCTCACTTTCTCCCGTTCAGAGTTGGTCAGTCGACGGCTCAGCTAGGAGAAATGTATCTCCGGCAGATTGTCAGATTGTACGGTGTACTAGTCAATATCACCTCGGACCGAGATTCAAGATTTACGTCGCACTTTTGGCGTAGCCTGCAAGAGAGTTTGGAAACTCGCCTCCAATTCAGCTCAGCATATCACCCGCAGACTGATGGTCAGTCGGAACGCACGATCCAGACTCTTGAAGACATGTTGAGATCTTGTACGCTCGACTTCGGTGGTTCGTAGGAAGATCACCTGCACCTGGTGGAGTTCTCGTACAACAATAGTTTCCAAGCTAGTATCCAGATGGCACCGTTCGAGGCACTGTATGGTAGAAAGTGCAGATCCCGCTAGCTTGGGATGATGTTGGGGAGAGACAGACGCTCAGTCCAGAAATGATTGCTCAGACCGTTGAAGTGGTCGGGAGAGTCAGGGATCATCTTCGAGTTGTCCAAGATTGCCAGCGTCATTGGGCCGATTCTCATCCGCGTCCCCTTGAATTTTCTGTCGGCGACCATGTATTTCTGAGGATTTCGCCTAACCGTGGCGTCATTCATTTCGACGTACGGGGAAAGCTTAGTCCTAGGTATATAGGGCCGTTCGATATTCTAGAACGAGTAGAAGATGTATCCTATCGTCTCGCTCTTCCGTCGTCGTTGCATGAGGTACATGACGTATTCCATATATCCCAACTGCGATGGTATATTTCGGACCCGAGTCACATCCTGGATCATTCAGAATTGGTTGTTGGTACCAACCTTTCGTATGAGGGGAGGCCCGTGTTTATATTGGACCGGAGAGATAAGACACTCAAGAACAAGACTATCAAGTTAGTCCGAGTTGCTTGGGGTTATCACTCTTTGGGTGAGTCAACGTGGGAGCGTGAGGATGATATCCGATCGCGATATCCCGACCTGTTTGATTCGTGAGGTATAATGTCCTTCTTATGCCTTACACCCTTAGTTCCCTGCTTGAATGAATGATTGATTGCCTAGTTATAACTTGCTTGTGATTAGTATAGCTTGCTCTTGTCCCTCTAGCCTCTTAATTAAATTCCGAGGACGTAATTCTTTAAGGTGGGTAGAGTTGTAATGTCTGTTGTTCGTATTGTATATCTTGGTATACGTATACGTAATTTGACCCGTATTGCATGTCTTCCTCCTTGATTTATTCTAGCATTTCATTGATTGATTTATTCTTGGGATGGTTTGGCTTGGCTTGGTTCATCATGAACCAAAGGTGAACCCTCCTACCTACCACCACCCTCCTTATTTAATCCATTCCCCTCATTCTCTCTCTTCATTTCCTTCTTCTTCTCCACCATTACTTCTTCAACCACCAGAAGAGTGAGAGAGAGAGAGAGCTTAGGCAAGTACATCTTTCTTCGTAGGGGAACTCAAGATTTATTGTTCCATTTTCTTCCTTGCAATATTCTAAGACTCTTTAGTGCTTGGCATTTTCAATTTCCATGGCTAAACTCTTCTAGATCTAAGTTTATTTTATTTTTGGATTTTTTGGGTTTTGATCTACTTAGCTTTGTTATTTCTAAGTTTTGATGGTTCCATGTTGTAGAGCATTTCGTTCTGCCCCAATTCGACCTATGGAAGTTCGAATTTGGACTCCGGATGAAGGGTTTATGGAGCTTGGAAGTTTGGATTCATAGTGTTCTTCTTCTCGGATCAGTGAAGAAGAAGAACAGTACAGCCGTATAGCTGTCCTGGCCGTATGGAAATACTTGACCGCATGAGTCTTCATGCGGCAAGCATTTTCAGCCGCGTAAGGCCATGGACAGCAACCCAACCGCATGAGGCCTTGACTTGACTCAGTCGCCTGGCGCATTAATTCTCAGCCGCTTGAAGACAACTCATCTCAGCCGCATAAAGATTTACATTCTTCAGCCGCATAAGACTCCAATTGAAACTCTGCCGCATGGCTCTGCCTTGATTCAGTCGCATGAGAGGGCTTGGCCCTTAGCCGCATAAGCACTTGCCTTTCTAGCCGCATAAAGCCGCATTAAGTCCCAGCCGCATAGGGCTCAGTCTTTCCGCTGCCGCATATGACTTGATCTCCGCGAGCCGCATGTGGCCCGTTCTTTCAGCCGCATATGCCTTGCATCCTCCAGCCGCATACGCCCATTCTTCTAGCCACATAAGCCTGCAGCCGCAGGAGCTTGGTTTCCTTTAGCTGTCTAACTCCTTCCGAGTCCTTGTCCTCTTTCCTCATTTTGTTATTATTGTTATGTTGGACTGTCTCATTTATACTCAGGTTCTAACCCTTATAGAATACTTGTACTATACAAGTTCTGCACATGAACCATGACATGATAGTGGCCCGCTATGGCGCACTCTTGACAAGAAAACTGACACGATACATCTCGTCATGCGGTTATGACAGCTACCCTGACATGATAAGTATGAAGGATCTGGACACCGTGACAATTGTGTTTGTACAAATAAACCAGTTCTGTCATGTATCATGTCTAGGATAGGAATCCCTGAGTACCACGGTCAGGGATACCTACCGTAATTGACTAAGGCTAATAACTAGAATAATACAGTAGTCATGAAGAGATTCTCAGCTACAGGCAATCCCGTTATCTGGGCACATTAAGTGGACTTGTAGCCTACCGACGAGTAGGGTACATTTCCAGCATACAGTCATGTGGTGCACCTTTCATAAATGGACATTCGACCCGGATAACCGGATGGACTACAGGGCTTGTGGCTGTTGGAATAATCTCATTGCATCTTGCTAGTAACTAGGCCTGTGATAACCCTAGTTAGTTAAGAGTATCAAGCCGTACTTCTTGATTGGCCGTGATTGATTGGATGGAGTTTATTCCAGCTTAGTCTTATCTTGATCCGGTATAAGACTGTGACATGACACGATTGATTATGCCTGTCTTAACAATAAATGATCAGGGGTCCAGTTCTGTTCAGGCGAAGGGTTTAACCCCGGTCATTGTTTGGTTTAAGGGTTGTAACATAGCTTTCGTAGCAGTTCTGTGTCCTCTCTTTGTTTATTGTCTTATTGTACCCCATGCCATGCTCGTCATGTTTTACTTCACGTTAACAGTATAATTTATTACTTATGCTGGCCTTAACAATAAAGATCAGGGGTCCAGTTCTATTCAGGCGAAGGGTTACAACCCCGGTCCTTGTTTGGTTTAAGGGTTGTAACCTGGCTCCAGGAGTAGTTCTGTGTCATCTCTTCGTTTATTGTCCTTCTGTACCAATAATATTTGAGACGAGTTTCTATTCAGGTGAAGGGCTGCAACCCCGGTCCTTGTTTGGTTTAAGGGTTGTGACCTGGCTACTTGAATGGTTTCCTCGTACTCAGTTTACTGTTGTTATCTCTATTATTATCAGTTCTTTAGTTATTATTTATCTTTAATATTCTATTGTGATATGCTGATTTTAGTTCCTAAGTGAAGCCTCCTTTATGGCACTTGCTCTTTCTGGGGTCTGACCCAGCTGGTTTTGTGTGGCCAGATATCGGAGCAGGACCAGAGGATCCACCTGTCTTCCAGCCAGATGGTGACCACCAGGCGTTACCCTGGCAACGAGTGGGTTATTTTTGGCTCTCCCACTCTATTGTAAAAATATTCTTTTGAGGCGTTTAGCCGACGAGCACGTGTTAGCTCGTATTGCTCCTTTATTTACTGTCTGCCTACGGGCTGTAACATGATTGGCAAATCCTAGGGTTGATCATGTATGACTGAAACTCTTGCTAGTCCTAACATTTTGCACGACTAGCTTCATGATCATCCGAATATGTAATGTATGGGACGCCTTGCTATTATATATTTGGTGCTCTGACATCTTGTAACTATTATTGCTTGCTCGAGATTGAGACAATAGGCTTGTTCATGACCATAGAAGACTGTTGGCTTGTAGTTAAACCCTTATATATCTAGACAGCCGTGACCATATAGCGAGGTGGGTTGCACTTCAATATACGTAGCTGGCTATGTACGCTCCCGCTCTCCAGTATTCTGGTTCTGGGGCGTGACAATATTTGTGTCTAAAGACCATATCGTGCTTGCTACAGTAACGTCCACTCAACAACGTTAACCTATCAAGTCGTGCTTGCCTTACGGCCATAATCAGAGACGCAACTACACGATAGACTCCATTTCCTTGCCTCTAGACCTTTTCCGTGCTTGCATTGTCGATGCACCGACTTATACTTGTCTTTCGTGCCATACTCTGTGACGTAACGACTCGGTCGTGCCATGAACTCGATTCATGATTCAATATCTCTGAGGCAGTGCCTCCTCGCTTAGTCTTGCCTATACTTTAGTTTTGACAACGCGGTCGTGCCTCACATTTCGAGGTCGTGCCCATCAACTCGACGTAACTTCACCCAACTTGTCCTACGACCCTTCTCGACTTAACTCGCAATAGCTCAAGTCTAACTCATGCAACTCTATGCCAACGACTTAACACTCGACGCCACATCTCGTGCCGAAGCATGCCGCCTTCGTTGTAGCCAAATCTTAGGCCCTGACATTGTATCTTCTAACTGTATACACATTCAACTCAACTCAGTCCAAAGGCACACACGCGGATTGCCGCCCGTGCCGACACATCTATATGAATGGTCACTGGCATTGACTAGCCATCGTGGATATAGCCTGGCAATCGGGACCCTTGTACCGCAGGTAGCGATCCCCGATGCAAGTTCCCGAACTATCGGTTGCTTCATACCCAGCTCGGCTATAATTTGTTCTTCCTAGGCTGAGTCGGTCCCGTGGCCCCGGGTTGCCGCTCGAAGAACCATCGCCCTTATCGACAAGTTGTCCATGACCACGCGCCTACGCTTTCTAGACATAACATAATTGTATGGTCTCATCATTATCACTTAGTTCCTTTGCTTTACTTCTTCCACTTTTCACACTTCTTCGCAGAGCCCAAACCAGGGTTGCCTCGGCGACTGAACTACAGTCCCGACATATTTCCTCTCGGCGACTAACCATCGCTTAGACTTAACATTTCTTTAAAACTCCGAAAACGACTACTGCCTAGCCTTCCCACTTAGCTTGAAGATAACGTGTTCCTTAAGTATCGACAGACCGTGGCTAACTTTCCACTGAACCAACTGTGGCTCGTGCCTTAAACCAACTCGTATTCTATGTAACGCTATCGCCCAAGTCATACCTCATATGACGGGCCTTGGGATCGTGGGACTATTTAACTTGACAACCGTAGAAAGAGCGGAACAGCACTTGGAATGACTTAGGTCGACCGGTATAACTTTGCCTAACTTACTCAAGCCTACAACTTAACCCGAGGGACGAGCGAAGGCTATGCCAAGCCTTGCGCAGTGGAAGCGTACATGTTTTATCGAGCATTTACGCGGGCGACGCCTATGACTTAGGCAAGTTCATAGTTTTGTGTCGAAGACTAACTTTCCTTCTCCCAAGCCACAGGATGAAGGACCGAGTGTCATTTTCAAAGCACGTCGTGCACCAACTCTAAGCCGACCGTTGGACCTTTCTATATTCTATCTCAATTCGACCCGTCGGGATTACTTCCTTTAGCTATGTGAATTCATCTCTTTTATTATTAAGCCTACTTGTGCAAGTTGAAAACATGTGATTTATTATGTGAAGGCAAAGATGAGGCGAGTTCACCGAAACTATCCTACCTGAGCGAGCGGTCGCCTTGACCGAGCGATATCTCCGAGTCGCCGTTGTAAGTCCAAGTCCGAACGCCGTTGGCGTTTCGATTCCTTCGATTGACTGAGCGGGACGGGGCACTACATCATACACCACTCAGAAAAATTTTCATCCTCAAAACTTACTGAGTACACTTAATGGCTTATAACTTGATCCAATATCCTACGTTTCTCGCATACTCTACTCCTATGCGTTCCCTCAATCCGAGCCACGCTCGTGCTTATAGCTAACTTAGTCGTTAGGCACACCAACCGATCAACCAATATTCTAACTCGTCTCAATTCAATGATCGCATTACCATTAATATTCCTTCGAAACTCACGATCTCAAAATCCTCGATACTTTTCCGTTCCTCAAGTCTCACTTGATTCAACGTATCACTTAGTTGGATCGTACACATATTCCAGGCATCCCAAAAATACATGCATTTTAGCCAAGCCTCGTGATAGAGAATCTGCCATCACCACTCGAGTCGGATCGTGCATATATTCGGGCGTCCCTGATATACGTGCATGTCAACCGAGCTCATGAGTGGTGCCTCCACAATCCTACCACTTCGCACTCGGACGTCTGCCTAACCGATGGACTATGTCTTTCTGTCAGTATTGGAATCATAGTTTCCAAACAACAATATCAACACTGACCCCATCCTAAGGTCAAACCAAGTTGATAGTACGGGGTTTTCTACCCAAGCTCGCATCACTCCGATTTCTAAACATCGAGCATCGATTCCATACACACATCTCAACATTCATCGCATGGGGTCTGAGTCATTCAGCAAAGCCATCCTACGATAACTCACGTCTCAACCAATTCCTTGACGTATCGATACCACTCGTTCATCAAGCCATTTCGTATAGTCTATCTCTTTGAACACGTTCGACATAATCTGCCTATCAATCCTTCCAAGTCAAGCACGCTACGACGCAATTCATCGCTAAACCATAATTCACATTTCATATTTCTTAAGTCATTCATCCCAATTCACGTATTCGATCATGAGGTCGTCTGACTTAACAATATGTTGCGCCTCGATCTCACGCGAGTCAGATTATCCACGGTGGGAACGAATCACCATGCACGCTCCCGCGAGGTAATCATTTTCATCGGGACATAACTCTTGTTTTGTGTCCAGACTAATTCACTCTCGTTGTGCGGATTGGACCTACTCAATCCTCAAGTTTCATTCATTCGTCAATCATAAGTCCTACAAATCCTCGAGTTCACCTTCGCATCAAGCCAATAAGTTAAGACAATCAAAATTGCCGCATCCTAATTTTCCCAGTTCGATCATTCCCACGACATGAATTACCATGTCAGCGCTCACACGGAACGATCGCCCCAAATTCGACGCAACGCATGTGCGAAGCTAGAGTTGCGCTCGCGCAAGACAAGTTCGTCGACGTTGTGGTTATCCGCGTAACCATCAAGACACAATCATTTTCATCAAACATTCATCTTGATCAAAATCCTAAGTATAGCATCCAACCGAACAATAACACTTGCACGATCGTCATTCGCCGAGTCAGAGTACCTCCGAGTTATCGCATATCGATCTTTGATACGCCTCAATACCATCGACGATATGCGTAACCTGACGATCTTCCTTTGCAACAAATTTCAAGTCGTACGAATGATACCATCGTCCGACTGGATAATCTTCTCGACATTCAAAATCAATTTCGATCATTATCGCTCGAATCATTAACAACATCAATTTTCTTGAACCCAAATTCGCGCATTATTCATCCGTCTATCTTAAGCCATCGACTAACGTATTTTCTTAATTCGCATCGTCCCTTTGCTAACTCAATTCATCGAACGACATCCATTCCAATCCTCAGAGTCATTTTCACACATTCGAATTAAACTTTTCATGCACGCTATCCTCTTGTCGTGCTAACTTTTCGTATATGATTCTTATCGATTTCCTCGATCAAGTCATCCATTCGCACACTTTAACTTTTCCTCGATTTGATTTGCCCACTCTATAATTTCTATGTTTCATACTTGCACAATCTCAATCTCGTGCACGCTTCGTGCACGTCAATTCTAAGTTGTTCGAATCAACTCATCCAAATCTTCAAGACTATAACTTGTTCAACGGCACTCAATCTAAGGCTTTGCATAACGCGACGCTTGTTGATAGACTCATTGACACTCCGTATCCTCAATCGATCGATCGACATTCCTGAGGCTATCGCATACACCACTCAGGAATGAAGTCATTCCACAAATCCTCAAAACTATCATTTGAATCTAAATCGACTTCTTCAATCCCGTTCGAACCATTCCTCTAATTCCAAACACGCTCATCTATAATGCATCGACGATATCGTTGTTCGATAGCATCCCTATCGATAGTCATCCCACTTACTCAATTAAGTCTAACCCATTCTTGCTCGACACAATTCAATTCTCACACTCGACTTTTCTAAGGTCGACACAACTTTGGTGTATATGCCCAGTCCGACTTAGCCAACCGTGCTTACGCGAACCATCTTTTTGTTTTGACAAAAACTGTTCTCCTATATTTTGTAAAATAGTTAGACTTATTGTATGGACATCCCGTGGGACATTTGAGAGAGAGCGCACCAACAATATCAACTTTAGGGAAGCAACAATTCAGAGTTTGCGGAAACAACGGAGTTAACGAATTCAATCGAAAGTCTAAGGACGTAAAGCCGTGCTCTGATACTATTATGTCACGCTCCGCTCCTATAGGAGCGATCGTCCTTGCTAAGGCATGATGCCGTACGAGCCTAGATTGCACTCGTGCAAGGCAGTTTCATAACGGCCGATTTCAGCGGATGCGACGGGGTCGTTGCACAGAAGTCCCAAGCAGAAACATTAAACATGCAGCGAAAATATAAAGGCAAAACACAAGTTATTCAAGATAACTCTTTATTGATATTGAACAATCAGATTATAATAGGCGCAAGGCCATGATTACAAGTCTCTCGTGCTCACTTTTCTCTCATTTTACAAGTCACTCTGCTATCTCTCTCTCTCTCGATACAATGCTTGAGCCAGCAGAAGCTTTGAAAGGCGATGTCCATACATTATGTCCCGTATAAGTCTTGACTCCATGCGGCCGCACGCTTCGATTTGCCAAGGAACTCCATGCCTCGACGCATCCAAGCGAGCTTCGCACCACGAGCTTCTACCTGTGCCTTCACATGAAAACTATGTAGGTGTCAGTACTCAACTGTACTGGTGGAATGAGCTCCTCGCCCACCCATACAAAACCAACACGTTTGATTTACTTTGTGCAACATAGTCCATTCTTATCAATTGTCTTTCTAGTCTTGTCTTAGGATCAGTTTTATGACAAACGCCTTGGCATATTTGTGTCTGAGGACCATTCCGTGCTTGCAACAGTAACGTTCACTCAACAACGTTAACCTATCAAGTCGTGCTTGCCTTACGGCCATAATTAGAGATGCAACTACACGATAGACTCTATTTTCTTGCCTCTAGACCTTTTTCGTACTTGCATTGTCGACGTACCGACTCATACTTGTCTTTCATGCCATACTCTGTGACGTAACGACTCGGTCGTGTCATAAACTCGATTCGTGCTTCAATATCTCTAAGGAAGTTCCTCCTCGCTTAGTCTTGCCTATACTTTAGTTTTGACAATGCGGCCGTGCCTCATATTTCGAGGTCGTGCCCATCAACTCGATGTAACTTCACCCAACTTGCCCTACGGCCCTTCTCGACTTAACTCACAACAGCTCAAGTCTAACTCATGCAACACTATGCCAACGACTTAACACTCGATGCCATATCTCGTGCCGAAGCACGCCTCCTTCGTTGTAGCCAAACCTTAGGCCCAAACATTGTATCTTTTAACTGTATACACATTTAACTCAACTCAGTCCAAAGACACACACGCGGATTGTCGCCCATGCCGACACATCTATATGAATGGTCACTGGCATTGACTAGCCATCGTGGACATAGCCTGGCAATCGAGACCCTTGCACCGCAGGTAGCGATCCCCGATGCAAGTCCCCGAACTACTGGTTGCTTCATACCCAGCTTGGCTATAATTTGTTCTTCCTAGGCCGAGTCGGTCCCGTGGCCCTGGGTTGCCACTCGAAGAACCATCGCCCTTGTCGACAAGTTGTCCATGACCATGCGCCTACGCTAACTTCTAGACTTAACATAATTGCATGGTCTCATCATTATCACTTAGTTCCTTTGCTTTACTTCTTCCACTTTTCACACTTCTTCGTAGAGCCCAAACCAGGGTTGCCTCGGCGACTGAACTACAGTTCCGACATATTTTCTCTCGGCGACTAACCATCGCTTAGACTTAACATTTCTTTGAAACTCCGAAAACGACTACTGCCTAGCCTTCCCACTTAGCTTGAAGATAACGTGTTCCTTAAGTATCGACAGACCGTGGCTAACTTTCCACTGAACCAACTGTGGCTCGTGCCTTAAACCAACTCGTATTCTATGTAACGCTATCGCCCAAGTCATACCTCATATGACGGGCCTTGGGATCGTGGGACTATTTAACTTGACAACCGTAGAAAGAGCGGAACAGCACTTGGAATGACTTAGGTCGACCGGTATAACTTTGCCAAACTTACTCAAGCCTACAACTTAACCCGAGGGACGAGCGAAGGCTATGCCAAGCCTTGCGCAGTGGAAGCGTGCATGTTTTATCGAGCATTTACGCGGGCGACGCCTATGACTTAGGCAAGTTCATAGTTTTATGTCGAAGACTAACTTTCCTTCTCCCAAGCCACAGGATGAAGGACCGAGTGTCATTTTCAAAGCACGTCGTGCACCAACTTTAAGCCGACCGTTGGACCTTTCTATATTCTATCTCAATTCGATCCGTCGGGATTACTCCCTTTAGCTATGTGGATTCATCTCTTTTATTATTAAGCCTACTTGTGCAAGTTGAAAACATGCGATTTATTATGTGAAGGCAAAGATGAGGCGAGTTCACCGAAACTACCCCACCTGAGCGAGCGGTCGCCTTGACCGAGCGATGTCTCCGAGTCGCCGTTGTAAGGCCAAGTCCGAACGTCGTTGGCGTTTCGATTTCTCTGATTGACTGAGCGGGACGGGGTACTACAGATTGCATGTACAAGACTAACAAATTCAAGATACCACTTTTTACATTGTCGGCTTCACGTCAACGGGTAAATCATTTTCAGTTGCATTTTGTTTCTTGAAGAATGAAACCGTAGATGACGATACATGGGCATTGAACAAATTGAAGACACTTTACACTGGACACAAAGAGCCGTCTGTTTTTGTCACCGATCGAGAATATGCATTGATGAATGCTGTAGATATCGTATTTTCTCATGCTCGTAGACTACTATGCACATGGCATATTAATCGAAATATTTAAGCACAATGCAAGAGCAAGTTTGAAAAAGTAGACGGCAAACTTGATATGGACCGACTTTACAGAATTCTACATCGATTGGACCCTTGTGTGGCGAGCAAGTACTGTAGACGCTTTTGACAAAGCATGGTTGGAGTTCAAAGAGAAGTGGAAAAGTAGCAACATGCCATGTATATCTTATATCAAAGACACATGGGTTGATCCACATAAAGAAGATTTTGTCTTAGCATGGACGAATAAGGTGAAGAATTATGGCTAGGGGTGAGCATTATTCGATTTTGGACTGAAAACCGAACCGAATAATAAATTCGGTTCGGTTTTAAAAAAATTTGGTTCGGTTTCGGTTTTGAAAATACTAAATTTTCTTATTCGGTTTCGGTTTCGGTTCAAAACCGAATAAAAAAATTTAGTTTATATATATATATATGTATGTGTGTGTGTGTGTGTGTGTGTGTGTGTGTGTGTTAATTATAGGTATATACTAAATATATATAGATATATGTTATAGGTATATACTGAATATATCTAGGTATATTTAGTTATTATATATATTAACAAAAAAATACAAAAAAAATCCAAAAACCGAATAAACCAAAAATTGAACCGATTTAATTCGGTTCGGTTCGGTTCGGTTATTGACCAATTCGGTTCGGTTTCGGCTTTGCTTATTCGGTTTCGATCCAATTCGGTTTTTGCTTATTCGGTTCGGTTGGAACCGAATAAACCGAATGCTCACCCCTAATTACGGTACGACCACTAGTAACCGTGCCGAAGGTTCACATTCCACACTGAATAAATATCTACGTTCATCGGTCGGTAGTTTTGTGTCAGTTTGGAAGTCGATAAATCTAATGACCAATTCGACGGTGAACGAGATAAAGGCTTCATTTCAGATGAGCCTGAATATTGTAAAGCACGAACATAGGAAAGAAAAGCTGTTGTTTGATTTAGTCCATGTATTATCTCACTATGCATTGGTGTTGATATTTGATGAGATTGTTCGAGCGAATTCAGTTGGTTTTGATACCGAAGAATGTGGTTGTACACATCGACATTCTCTCGGCTTTCCTGTTGTCCCAATGATTGTATCATATTTTTTAATATGGTTAATCTGTTAAGTTTAACATTTCATTATCACTAATCTTCATACTATCACTATAGCATTTCTATTTATACTTATACCTTTGGTGATATGTGCTTATTATTTTACTTATTAGTGATATGAGTTATTATTATATATATCTTAAATTTAATTGAGTTACCAAAATCAAAACTATATTTTGATTATGGTTATTCAATTAAGTTTAACATTATGATATCACTAATATTTATGCTATCACTATAGCTCTTATACTTAAACTCAACATTGTCCCACTATGCTTTATCTTATCATATTTGCTACATGTATATTGCTTTGTTCGTCTAACATGTACATGCCGAAAAGCAATAAGTAAGATCAATGTGGACATATAAAATGAAGAAATCATAGTGGGCCAAAGACGACGGATCCCACAAGATTTCTCTGAACCACCCTACGACATCTCCGGAGCCACGCACTCGGGGGTTCCGCTGCCCGGTCAGTGGACGGGGGTCGAGGGGGCAGCGCCCCTTGTCGGGGGTTCGGGGGCGAAGCTCCCGAAAGGTATTCAGTTTTCACAAACTGAGTATCTTTGGACAATTGTCGCCAAGGGAAAAAGCCAGCACCTATCAAAGGAAGAAGCCAAGCCATGCCATCATCATTTCATGACTCTGAAGAAGCCTACACCTGTCTAAGTATATCTGGAGTCTGTAATGAGTCTTAGAAATAATTGTAAACACAAAAAATTGATGGCAAAATCGAAAGCTAGGGTAGAAATTAGCCCAGGATCATTTTCGGATGGAAATCGGCATACCTACGGCATACCAATTTTGTTCACATAAAGTTTCTGTCTACAAAATTGGCATACTAACGGAATACCGATCTATACCGACGGTATAACGATTCAGTAAAGTTGAAATTCCAACGGTCGAATTTCGAGCATTTAAGGGTCCCAACGGCTATATTTCTACCCGTTGCATTCCAGATCGGCATACCGACGGTATACCGACAGTATACCGACGGTATACCGATTATTGACTGAGAAGTTGTCTTTGAGCTCTTTTCAATGCTTTTGTTATAAATAGCCTTGAACCCCTTCATTCAAGGTTGATGCTTTGAGCCTAAAAATTTTTAAACCACCAAAGCCTATCCACAAACAACTCTACAAAGCTTTCATTTGCCATCCACAAATTGTGTTAGAGTTATTGAGTTGAAAAGTAAGATCTTCATCTTGTTGTATAAGGAGATCAAAACCTATTGTGAAAGGTTGAAGTTGGAGAGTCTTCGTATCCAAACTCTCGGTTGAAGTCGGAGAGGCATTCAGACTAAAGCTCTCGTGTAAGAAGTTGGCGAGTTCTTCGGATCCAAACTCGTGTGTAACTATTTACTCAAATAGTGGATTAAAACCGGAGAGAGTTCCGGGACTGGAGTGTCCCTTGGGAGGTTACCAGGAGATATCGTGTGTCGGTATTGTTGTTGCTTCTTCTCATGCACTTATATTTTTTAAATTGTCCATTAGCTTGTGCTGAGTGCTTGATTAGTTAGCTTGACCCTATTCACCCCCCTCTAGGGTTCCTACACTTCCTTGTGCTCATGAGATCAACGAATATCGACGTCAATGTAGACCTATTCCAGTAGTGGTCGTTGATTAACGTTGGAGACAATGGTCAGTCATGCCTATGGTGGACAGTCACGACGATTTCTTTTCCTTTCCAGAAGTTAAACTCCTTCATGCAAGATAGTGTGCAGCACTAGAACCTGAGAGGAAGTCTATTGAACTTAAAATTCTAGAACTTGCCCACCCGGCAAGTAGTCGTGTGCATGAGCCATCTGTTGTCGTTGCCCCGAATGGTAGACCACCAAGAAGACTTACAAGAACACAAAGAAGAAGCTCGAGTCTATTTGAAGAGAACTATCATTATTTGAGCATATTGAAAGAAGCGTGGAAAGGTTCGTTTGTCCAAAGAGGAATGACAAGCTTCCTATTCAACGAAAGAAACAGAAAACAAGAGTTGGTGTCACATTCGACATGTACATTCATATATTTTATCCTGCGATACGGGAGTACATTTGGTCTATTGAAGATGTGCCTAAAGATGGACATTGTGGGTATCATGTTCTTGCAAGACATCTAGGCTATTCCGTTAAAGACGGATGGAGACAGGTTAGAGCAGAGCTGTACGAGGAGTTGGAGTCTCGTCTTCCCTTCTACAACAAATTACTAAGCCCAGATACAGTTGGAGAATTGTTGGCAAGCATTCCGTGCGCCGATCAGACTACTAGAGAGGAACATTACATGGATGTCCCTTCTGCTGTATATATATTCGCTAACAGGTACAATATACCAACACATTCTTACTAACGTGAAAAGTTTGATAAATACTTATACTACATTTGTATTCGTTTACAGGTATAAGATCCCAATTATCATTCTGTCCAAGAGAAGTAACAACACATTCTTCCCAATGACTGCTCCTCCGGTAGACTATACTTTGTCCACTCTATATGCCATTGGACTTGATGATAATCACTTCGTCATCCCACGGTTGATCGGGCACAGTCCTATTCCTCCCCCTGATCCAGTCTGGTATAAATATGCTCCGGAAGAATCGATCGCTTGGACGACACTCTACACCGATGCGATCAATTTCTACAAGAAGATAACAAAGTACATGGAACCTATACCAAGGCCAAAAGACCACTATGATGTATTGATTGACTGATAGTGGGTCCTACACCGATACTTTTGTCACATTTTGTAAACAGAAAGAAGGAATTTATATCTTTGGTCACATTTTGTAAACAGAAAGAAGGAAGTTTATATCTTTTGTCACATTTTGTAAACAGAAAGAAGGAAGTTTATATCTTTTGTCACATTTTGTAAACAGAAAGAAGGAAGTTTATATTACTACTTGGAAACTTTATTTTAGAGAATCACATTTGAGTATCGGTTTTGGTATGAGTATCTTATTAGAAAATATAAAGCGGGGTTGAGTATCACATTTATATTTGATTATCGCAAATATATTTCAGTATCACAAATATATTTGAGTATCGGTTTGAGTATCACATTTGACTTCACAACAAGGTTTAACAAGGACTGCCTAGTTTTTTGGACAGTCCTAGTTCACAGCAAGTTTTAACTAGGACTGCCCAGATCGCTAGCAGTCCTTCATGCATGACGGACTGCCAGAGACATGGGCAGTCCTAGTTAAAACTTGCTGTGAATTAGGACTGCCCAGGGGCAGTCCTGTTAGCCCAATGATTGTATCATATTTTTGAATATGGTTAATATGTTAAGTTTAGCATTTCATTATCACTAATCTTCATTCTATCGCTATAGCATTTCTACTTATACTTATACCTTTGGTGATATGTGCCTATTGGTTTACATATTAGTGATATGAGCTTATATATGTTAAATTTAATTGAGCTACCAGAATCAGAACTATGTTTTGATTATGGTTATTCAATTAAGTTTAACATTATGATATCACTAATATTTATGCTATCACTATAGCATTGATACTTAAACTTCGCATAGTCCTAATGTGCTTTAATCTTATCATTCTTGCTACATGTATATTGCTTTGTTCGTCTAACATGTATTTGCAGAAAAGCAATAAGCAAGATCAATATGGACATATGCAATGAAGAAATCATGGTGGACCAAAGACGACGGATCCCACAAGATTTCTCTGAACCACCCGACGACATCTCCGGAGCCACGCACTCGGGGGTTCCGCTGCCCGGTCAGCGGACGGGGGTCGAGGGGGCAGCGCCCCTCGTCGGGGGTTCGGGGGCGAAGCTCAAGAAAGGTATTCAGTTTTTACAAACTGGATATCTTTGGACAGCTGCCACCAAGGAAAAAAAACCAGCACCTATCAAAGGAAGAAGCCAAGCCACGCCATCATCATTTCAAGACTCTGAAGAAGCCTGCACCTGCCTAAGTTTATCTGGAGTCTGTAATGAGTCTTAGGAATTATTGTAAACACAAAAAATGGATGGCAAAATCGAAAGCTAGGGCAGAAATAAGCCCAGGATCATTTTTGGTGGAAAACGGCATACCGACGGTATACCGGTGTATACCGACGGTATACTGGTTTTTGTTCACAGAAAGTTTCTGTTCACAAAACCGGCATACCGACGGCATACCGGTCCATACCGACGGTATACCGCTTCCGAAACGTTAAAATTCCAACGGTCGGATTTCCAGCCATTAATGATCCTAACGACTATATTTCTAGCCGTTGCAATCCCAGACCGGTATACCGCCGGTATGCCGGATCATACCGGCGGTATGCCGGTTCGTGGACTGAAAAGTTGCCTTGAGCTCTTTTCAATGCTTTGGTTATAAATAGCCTTGAACCCCTTCATTCAAGGTTGATGCTTTGAGCCTAAAAATTTCTAAACCACCAAAGCCTATCCACAAACAACTTTACAAAGCTTTCATTTGCCATCCACAAATTGTGTTAGAGTTATTGAGTTGAAAAGTGAGATCTTCATCTTATTGTATAAGGAGATCAAAACCTATTGTGAAAGGTTGAAGTTGGGGAGTCTTCGTATCCAAACTCTCGTGTAAGAAGTTGGCGAGTTCTTCGGATCCAAACTCGTGTGTAACTATTTGCTCAAATAGTGGATTAAAGCCGGAGAGAGTTCCGGGACTGGAGTGCCTCTTGGGAGGATACCAGGATATATCGTGTGTCGGTATTGTTATTGCTTCTTCTCTTACACTTATATTTTTAAATTGCCCATTAACTTATGCTAAGTGCTTGATTAGTTAGCGTGACCCTATTCACCCCCCCTCTAGGGTTCCTACAATTGGTATCAGAGCAAGGACTCTATTATTAGGCTTAACATCCTTAGAGTAGATCCTTGTTATTTTTCTATGGCATCGTATTCTTCCTACTCCTCCTCCGATAAAGAGGGTTTTACTTCTAGTAGCATAGACAATCATGTCTCTTCTAAATGCAAGAAATGCTATAAGTGGAAAGCCATGGCTAAACAATCCTTAGAGATTCTTGACAACCTTCATTCTACAAATGAAGAATTTTCTGAAAAGGTTGTTTATTTAGAAGAAGCTAATGAGTTATTGAGAAATAAAAAAATGATTTATTATCTAGACTTGTTTCTCAAAACTCATCATGTGTTTCTTTAAAGAGTTTGAATGAGGCTTTAATTTTGAAAATCAAATCTCTTTCCTCATCAATAGAAGATCTTAAGAGGCAAACTCATGAGCTAAATCATTTGCATGATTCTTCTATTGACACTTTAAAGAAACAAAATGATGCTTTTATCTCTAGAATTGCTTTATTTGAAAAAGAGAATGATTTTTTTAATGCTAAATTTGATTCTCTTACTTGCATGCATGATGATTTGCTATTAGAACATGATATTCTTAAAACCAAATCTTCTCATGCTCACTCTAGAGATATTCATCATTCTAGTATGTCACATGTTCATAATCATACTCATTCCGATACATGTGCACACACTAGTATTAGGTGCTACTATTGCTCTCGCATTGGACACATGAGCTTCACTTGTCCTATTCGTAGGAGTTTTTTTACCAATGCCAGAGTAAATAGTATGTGGGTCCCTAAAGCTAATAAATGTGGATCCAAGTTTATTTAGATACCAAAGTCTTCATCTAATGTTGTAGGTGAAGCTTCTTGTATCGGGACATAGCACCGAGGAGCGTGTTGGTGGTTGCAAAGCTCAAAGGTCATCTTCCAAGCAATTGTACCAACACAAGCGCGGCCACTAGAGCCACTTTGGTAACATGCTAAGTGATTCTCTTTAAATTGTTTATATTTATAGAATCTAGCATGTTTCTCTTGATGTCTTGCTACTAGCTCACATTGATATCCTTAGTTGCTTATTGTATAAATCAATGTGAGATATAATACTAGCATGCTTAGTTAATTTTCTCATTATTTCTTTTATCTAGCATGACTAGTTACTCGGCTTAAATGATTAGTTCACATTATGTAGTTTATCACTCATTTTCTATTAGTGTGACATATTTATATACGCATGCTCGTTTTTCTTAATCTCTATTTATAAAGCAAGCATATCACTCTAGTTCATAGGAGCTTGATTTGATTTGAGTTAATATGATTTTAACTCTCCGTCTTTAAAGTTTTTGAAATAGTTACTTCTTGCCGGTTTGTATTTAATATGTCGTATTTACTTTAAATCGGTATTTGTGAATATATATGTTTAGCACAAGCTTCTTATCACTTGACAAGTATACACCTATACTTCCATTTTAACCTTGTGCTTACATAATATATTCATTATTGATTCTCATACTTTATTGATTATCTTCTTGAGAATCAATTATGTCCTTGCCTAATGAAGTTTATTTATACATGTTTTTGAATTTGTAATGGTTTTTCAAATATTCATTAAGGGTACATGACTATATGCGTTAAAATTCCATCTACATACAGTTCATGTATCTCTTATATTGATATCTATTTTTGTATAAATATCTTTATGTAGGCATATGAGTTAAGCTAAAGTTTTATATTAACTTGAAGAGTATTTATTCATACTTGTTACTTTTAAACTTGTGCTTAACTCATACTCTAGCTATTGATTCTTTTGATCATATTTGTGTATCTCTTTTTTGAATCAATTAGCTTCTTCCTTAAAGTCTTCTTTTGATGATATTTTCTTGACTTTTTGGTTGGCATTATGGATACATGTTCTTAATTGATTTTTGATCTTTTCATGTATGCCTATTCTTGATATATATAGTTTTATATAGTTTCATATACAAATGATTCCTAACTTTTGATATTTATTTGTTTTATACCTTTAAGTTAGGATGTTGAGAGAGAATATTTGTTTATGCCTTGCAATTGACTATTTATGGAAGTTCTTTTTAGAATTACATGGTTTTGTGCTTTGTCTTGTTTTTATATCTACCTCCGTTTTAGTGCACATTTTCAAATCTATGTCTTCTTTAAAATTTACTATGGTGTACTATGAAAGCGGTGCACTATGAAAGCTCTTTGAAAATTGTACTTCTTGATATCTTTAGCATTTAGCTTTCTTGATCTTAATGATCTTTCTTTGCTCATTCCTTGGGTTTATGCTTCTTTTTGAATTATTGTTGCCCAATGATGTTTTTGTAGCACATGAGAATACATGTAATTGTTACATCATATTTCTCATGAATTTAGCTACTATGGTTTGAGCTTTTGTGTTGAGATTTTCCATTTCTAGAGAATACACTTATTTCATAATGGTTATAATATTTTGCATTCTCTAGATCGATCTATCATTTTATTATCTTGGGTTAATATCAATATTTGGCAAAAAGATTTATTTTATTATATTTTCATGAATATCTCTTTTGGCCTATACTTGATAAGAGTCTAATTCATTTATTTGTCATCTTATGCTCTTATCCTTGCTTAGTAAAGAGTCTATAAATCATTTTGTTCATTCAAAATGTATTGTCCTCTTTGTGAACTCTATGCTTAAGCAAGTATCTTTAGTGTTAGTGACTTAAGATTAAATGAGCACATTTATCTTGTTAATGGCTTCCCTCATTAATCTTATTTGGATTATATAGTTTGCTTATTTGTGATATATTATTAAGCTATATAATTTTGGCTCACTTTCACACATCTAGCTATATTCCTATACCTCAATCTATATATGATATGCTAGTTTACAAAAACAAGATTTTTGATTTGTTTGATCTCTAAAACTAGTTTTACAAATTCTTTATTAGATCTTGTTTTCCCTTAGAGGTTTGTGATTCCTTGTTTAACTTTCTTCCATACTAGTCATTAGCAAGTCTCTCTTAAATTTCTCTCACTTTTTGAGTCATGATTTTATCGTATTATCATTACATCTCTTTAGATTGAATGTGTGATCATTTTGAGATTGACTCTTTTCCATATTCTTCATTGATCTGTAAGATTCTTTATAAATATGGATTTTGATTTTTCTCTTGATAAGATTTATCATTGGATCATGTTTATTCATTGTTTACGTTATGAATGATCCTAATGATTAAGTAGTCTTAAATTATCTAGTTATGAGATTATCAAGTTAATTTACTACTCTACTTTGACTACTCATGGATTATCACATAGTGTCTTTGCTATTTGAACTTTATTAGTCTTTCATTTAGAAGTAGCAAAGTTTAGATATTACCCGGTTGATGGGTACATATGTGATAAAACATAGTCCATGTAAAGTAATAAATTGGTTAACTCTTTCTTAATTAGATAATCATGGACATGATGTTTGAGTTTTTATTTTATTTTATTTTATTTTTTTAGCTATATTCTGTCTATCATCATGATTGTTTTTAATCTATTTTTTATTCTTTTTCATGATGACATTTTCTTAAAGGATAACATACATTGATCTATCATATTTAAATATGAGATCCTTCTATATAGACTAATGTATGTCATCTTTTGATTATATGTGCTTAATTAGAATATTTTTTTGATTTTTCATCTTTAGTGGCTATTAATTGGATATCTCTTCTTGACTAAAGATGATATTATTCGTCTTATGACGATGTTATAGCCTTATATGCATTGAGCAAGGAGGAAAAATCCATAGTTGATTTACCCCTAAATCTTTTAGTTATATACTTTATGCTATAAGTGCTTTGGAACTATATACGCATATTTTGAGGGGGAGCAAATCAATTGATTCAATTTATTTATACCCTTTAATATGTCGTACACCTAGTTCATCATGGACTCGTATTTTCTTCTATTTCATATCTTATTGATTGAGGTCATGATATTTTTATTTTGAAGGGTTTATGAGAATGTATGTAATTGTCCTTATTATCTTATCTCTCTCTTTCATATGGGTTAAATATGTCATCTTGCTAATATTAACTTTCAGATCTTATCTTGATGAATATTATGCTTTCGTTGATTTGGCTTTTCATTCATGCTTAATTGATTTGGCTTTCCTTGTTGAGGACTTATCCAAAATTTATGATTTTTATCTACTTTGGTAGTACTTTGAGGGGGAGCATTCAAGTCGACTGAATTTCTCCTTCTCAAGTATTTTTCTCCTTTACCTTCATGTTTATCTAAAGGGTATTCATATAGCATGATAAGGTAATTGAGTTCAAATGCATGAACTTGGATAAGCATATAGATCTTGCAAATAATGAGATTACTTTATATCAATTGCAATATTTTACATTGATCATTCTTTTATTTTGTTCCACTTTTATTTGTGGACAATTATGATTATTAATGGTTTCTTTGATCAATGTTTCAAGTTTACATCTTTTTAATTGGTATCAAGTTTATTTAATTTTATATCTCAATTGGTATCTATTAGGTGCAATTATCTATTTCTCATGGCTTTTGTTTGAAATCCTTTATTTCATAGTTCTCTTCCAAAACTGGAGCAATATTTCATATCCTATTGTGTTTTGGATTTATTCCTTGGATTTCAAGTTGGTAAACTACTTATTTCTTGTTTTTCAAATACTTTTAGTTTTACCAACCATATTGTGTTTTGACAAGCAATTTTCTATTTAGTACTCTACATTTGGTATGTAGTTTTATACACTTGTCTTTACACACTTCTCCCATTGTTTTTCATTAGTATATCTTAATCATGATTGTCTATGACTTCTCCATGCTCTGATTTCTATGCTTGAGATTGATTTCATTTTATCTCTTAGTACGGGGGAGCCTATTTTTTGATCATATCAAAGGGGGAGAAGTAAGTTTAAGTATGCTCTTATAAGTAATCTAAGTAGTATGCTTTTAGTGATATTGCTTATGTCAATTGTATATTAGTGATACATGCATCTATTGTGTCCATACTAAACTTAACCGATTTGTCATAATCAAAAAGGGGGAGATTGTTAGCCCAATGATTGTATCATGTTTTTGAATATGGTTAATATGTTAAGTTTAGCATTTTATTATCACTAATCTTCATTCTATCGCTATAGCATTTCTACTTATACTTATACCTTTGGTGATATGTGCCTATTGGTTTACATATTAGTGATATGAGCTTATATATGTTAAATTTAATTGAGCTACCAGAATCAGAACTATGTTTTGATTATGGTTATTCAATTAAGTTTAACATTATGATATCACTAATATTTATGCTATCACTATAGCATTGATACTTAAACTTCGCATAGTCCTAATGTGCTTTAATCTTATCATTCTTGCTACATGTATATTGCTTTGTTCGTCTAACATGTATTTGCAGAAAAGCAATAAGCAAGATCAATGTGGTCATATGCAATGAAGAAATCATGGTGGACCAAAGACGACGGATCCCACAAGATTTCTCTGAACCACCCGACGACATCTCCGGAGCCACGCACTCGGGGGTTCCGCTGCCCGGTCAGCGGACGGGGGTCGAGGGGGCAGCGCCCCTCGTCGGGGGTTCGGGGGCGAAGCTCCCGAAAGGTATTCAGTTTTTACAAACTGGATATCTTTGGACAGCTGCCGCCAAGGAAAAAAACCAGCACCTATCAAAGGAAGAAGCCAAGCCACGCCATCATCATTTCAAGACTCTGAAGAAGCCTGCACCTGCCTAAGTTTATCTGGAGTCTGTAATGAGTCTTAGGAATTATTGTAAACACAAGAAATGGATGGCAAAATCGAAAGCTAGGGCAGAAATAAGCCCAGGATCATTTTTGGTGGAAAACGGCATACCGACGGTATACCGGTGTATACCGACGGTATACTGGTTTTTGTTCACAGAAAGTTTCTGTTTACAAAACCGGCATACCGACGGTATACCGGTCCATACCGACGGTATACCGCTTCCGAAACGTTAAAATTCCAACGGTCGGATTTCCAGCCATTAATGATCCTAACGGCTATATTTCTAGCCGTTGTAATCCCAGACCGGTATACCGCTGGTATGCCGGATCATACCGGCGGTATGCCGGTTCGTGGACTGAAAAGTTGCCTTGAGCTCTTTCAATGCTTTGGTTATAAATAGCCTTGAACCCCTTCATTCAAGGTTGATGCTTTGAGCCTAAAAATTTCTAAACCACCAAAGCCTATCCACAAACAACTCTACAAAGCTTTCATTTGCCATCCACAAATTGTGTTAGAGTTATTGAGTTGAAAAGTGAGATCTTCATCTTATTGTATAAGGAGATCAAAACCTATTATGAAAGGTTGAAGTTGGGGAGTCTTCGTATCCAAACTCTCGGTTGAAGTTGGGGAGTCTTCGTATCCAAACTCTCGGTTGAAGTTGGGGAGTCTTCGTATCCAAACTCTCGTGTAAGAAGTTGGCGAGTTCTTCGGATCCAAACTCGTGTGTAACTATTTGCTCAAATAGTGGATTAAAGCCGGAGAGAGTTCCGGGACTGGAGTGCCTCTTGGGAGGATACCAGGATATATCGTGTGTCGGTATTATTATTGTTTCTTCTCTTGCACTTATATTTTTAAATTGCCCATTAACTTATGCTAAGTGCTTGATTAGTTAGCGTGACCCTATTCACCCCCCCTCTAGGGTTCCTACAAGTCCTTATTCACAGCAAGTTTAAACTTGGATTGCCCCGTTCTCTGGCAGTCCATCATGCATGAAGGACTGCCAGAGAACTAGGCAGTCCTAGTTAAAACTTGCTGTAAACTAGGACTGCCCAGGAAACTGGGCAGAAGCGGCCTTCTCGTGAGAAGGTCCGGAACCATCGTCCCCCTATGAACAATGGCCAAATCATCATCGGAGGAGGAAAAATCAGGGCGAGTCTTCTGTTGCTTCGATTTACTTACAACGCATTTGGTTTGACGTGTTGTAGTCTGAAAGGGTGCCTCCGGTTCTCTTATCGTTATTGGTTTATCGTGAACCCACTCAGCTTCACGTGCCTTCCGCTCCGATACGGTAGGACATTTTCTTTCAGGCTCGACGTCAACGTTCTTCATCTTCGGATTCGGCTCGTGACTACGAATATTTAATATCAATCGAATAATACTTAGCTAACAGCAAATAAGAAGTGCAATACAGGACTGCCCATATTTCTGACAGTCCTGTATACTGTTATGACTGTCTGAAACTGTGACAGTCCACTTGCATAGCAAGTATAACACAGGACTGCCGCACTTTGTGGCAGTCCTTTATACATCTACGACTGCCAAAAAGTACGACAGTTCTGTGTTATACTTGCTATACAAGTTGAGTGCCATAGTTTCAGGCAGTCATAACAGTACATAGGACTTCCAAAAACTGTGGCAGTCCACTTGTACAGTAAGTATAACACAGGACTGCCGCACTTAGTGGCAGTCCTAGATGTATAAAGGACTTCCACAAAGTATGGCAGTCCTGTGTTATACTTGCTGTACAAGTGGACTGCCATGGTTTCTGGCAGTCCTAACAGTACATAGGACTGCCAGAAAAATGGGCAGTCCTAGTCGACTCGAGATTTTCTTAACTATCATTCTATTACAAATTCGTGATCATCTAGAACGACTGTCCATCATCTTAACTATCATTCAATTACAATGTATACTTGGGTTTTTCGAACTATATTATTAGGGTTTTAGGGGAAAATTGACAACTTTAAGTATTAGGGTTCTTACCTTGATTGAGAGGAACGTTTGCGTGCCATCGTAGGGAGAGATCGTTGGAAAATGGTGGAGAAGAAGATCCAAAATAATATGTAGCTTCAGGAGTGGGAAATGGTGGAGAGGAAGAAGAAGAAGAAGAGGAAGGAAATAGGGTTTATGAAGAGAGAGAGTGAAATTTAGAAATGAGATTAATTTTTGGGGTTTGGAGGGGTGTAGGGTTTGGACAGCCCCCTGAGTGGAATATTTTGATAGCCCGAGTAAAATCTCCTCAAATCCTGGCTAGCCCCGATCAAAATGTTATGTGCCCTTATAATTTGCCTTAATTTGACACGATCAAGTTACAGCTTAATAAACCTGTCTGATTAGTAGAGGTCTGAATCATGAAGACGACAACATTGATGGGGACAAAAAGTATAGCAGGAAAACTTAGAGAGGAAGTTCCTATATATTGTTAATGTCGGGGCACAATTTTCGATGGAAAACTGAGAAAATGAAACAATTGTAAAGACAACGTTTCAACGCAACACTTCAAAGAAGGTACACAACAGAGATCCTAAGAGGATTCTGGATTACGAGAATATAAAAATATTTCGTAATCAGTAGCAAACGATAGTAGCACTTCTAAACAGAAGGTACGAATCAAATTGCTAACAGCAGCAGCGATGACAGACAAAAGATGGAAGATAGTGTCACGCCCCGATTCGGGAAATCGCTCGTCCTCACTAGATTTCACCCGAATCATCGTCCTTGCTGGGGCGTGATGCCGTACGAGCCTGGAGTTGCGCTCGTGCAAGACAAGATAACAGGTTCACATAGTATTTATCTCAAATTGATAACAAAAGTAGCGGAAGAAACAGAGTATACAATACGAATCTTTTTTATTCATAATGAACAGAAGGTTACAAAGGCTCTGAATAGCCCAACTTAATATGCCAATTGGCTACAATGCTCATGATCTTTCTTGCTCACAAAGGATTACATTGTTCCATACATTATGCCTCTTTATAGCCACCAAGTAGTCTTCGGCCGAACATCTCCATGTCGCAAGTCCGAACGCCTATGCGGTAGCTCCTCTTGAAACACTAAGGACTCCATGCCTCGGCGCGTCCAAGACAAGCCCCGCCCTGAGCCGATCATAACCTGAACCTGCAAGCAAACTAGTGGGAAATTAGTGCTTTCGTCCTCGCTTCGCACTAATCAAGACCCGCTCGCACCCAAACCAAACACAAGGTATATTTAGTGAAACATGCATCTTAATTTGTGATCTTTCTATTTAGCCTTAGGATCAGTTTCATGGCAATACTTAAACATAGCACCTTATCATAAGTGTGTCCAATACCGTGTCTCTGCGGCAGATACAGTTAGACATAATATGAATATAAATATAGTGATCGTGCTCATCTCCGTCCCATTTGCCTAGCCTACAAAGGTTAGAACTTTACATAAGAAATCATTCAATTTGTGCAACCAACCAATCATAAACTCAGACAATGCATAAGGGTCGCAGGCCCTGCGCCTGCACCCAACTCTAATCTCAGCCCACCGGCCCTATCTATATAAAGGTCACGGTGTTTCGCACAGTAATGGACTTGGCATCTCTTATGTGTAAGCCTATGATCACTTCGATACGGGTTGTGAGCCCAATATCCAAAGGATCCCAAACTTACTGATATCATAGCTTATCACAACACTGGTCGGTCGCAAACCGTCCGAATGATGTGTACCATAAATACCATACATAATTCCTTCCTAGGCCGAACGGTCCCGGTGCTCCGGTCATAACCGTTTGAGGGAAGCCGCACCCGTGCATGGGCCATCCCAGTCCATTGACCATGCAATACGCGTCATAGCATACAAGTCATACATTTCAACCCATCTCGCATTTCGAAGGCATTGTGCCCCAATACGTTCGTATTGATACACGACGCCCAACGGCTTAGACTTCTTATACTTATATTCAACGCGGCCCATTCATAAGTTATCCTCATAGCTTAGTTCCGTTGTTACTTAGTCTTTTCGTAGCTTCCATGCACGAGGGCACGCTCGATGCCATAATCAATATTCTAGGCCTAGTGTTCAATGTTCTCGGAGTCGTGCACATGATGCACATCTCGATATTATCTTTCAATTTTCTACCATCACCGTCCTACCGCGACCCGTACACTTGATGCACGTCACTTCGATTGTTCAATGTTCAATGTTCTATCTTAAGGTTCGACACATACGAAGACCCTTAACCGTTCGAGCCACGCTCGCTTACTAATGGTAACTTACGCACGCATACAAAAATATATTTTATTAGACATGAAGGAATAGGGAGAGAGAGAGTCAAGAACCCGCCCACCTTAAGCCGATACGTCTTGTAGTTTCGCCGAGCTGAAGCGGCTCGATTCCATAACTTGGTTGTATAGCAATCACTCGGACTTAGCCATTCCTTTGGACTACTCGGTTGATTTGGCCTATCGTGCCCATGCCAAACTCCGTTGCAAGGCGACGATTTGGTTTCGCGGACACTTCACTGAATAAGGTAAAATGCCGACCTCTTATCGTCCATCGTAAAAGCATAGCCTGCACACCAGATCAACTAAAATCAACACTTGCTTCAAACGGGACTTATCCTTTGCATCGATTCGATTCAAAGATTCCAATCAACTCAAAGCTTACCTTTGGCCAACGTAACTCTTCGAGTTAACGACTCATCATAATACACCGTACGGAGCGGGGCATTACATAATATATCACTCAAAACAAGGTTCGTCCTCGAACCGAAACTAACACTCAAACCAAGTATTTTGCTAGATCGTTTCACGATCTCGAGCTACTATCGTTGGAATCATACAACTTAGTTTGGATCATACACATAATTTAGGCGTCCCACCAATATATGCATTTCAGCCAATCCCAGTTGTAGGATATCGAGACAAACTACAGGCTCAACTTAAATCCTCAAGCACCAGTTATTCCGCACTCGACTTGGTCAGATCTTAGCATATATTCCCAAAATTCTACATGCAAACATCTTCGCATATAACTTAATTCAAAACCATAACTTCGATCTCATAAGTTTCTCGTCGGTCATCTAACGCTCGCATTGCATTGAGTCATTGCGTATCCGATCGTAACAATTCTCCGCAACGCCTATTCGCCTAACCGTTTTCTATCTCTCGCACAACTTTAGTCTTTCATCTAGTCGTTCATAATATTTGGCCTTAACAACATGGACTAAGTCCAACATGTCTCAAATTTCCTTTGCCTACCATTTGTACTAAGTCTCGCACATAACTATCCAGATATGATTCACCCTATCTCGCTCTACCCATGCATTGCGTCTGGGGCTACCCCCGCTAGGTAACTTATCCAGAAATCATGCTCGCGCTCTTCCGACACAAGAGGTCAACTTGAGTCTACGATGCTCAAAGGCAACAATCTTTCCGACCTAAGGTCTCTTACGATACGCTCATCCCCGATTCTCGACCGAGTACGAATTCTTTACTCAATTACAAATCAATCCCGACTAGTTCATTCCATAACATAAATCATGCGCTCAACACACATAGCCTAACCATTACTCAAATCGATCTACGACACAACTCTTAGGGTCATTCTATTATTCGTCGCTCTCGCACATTGCAGAATCCTTGCAATCGTCTTACCGCATCACTATACTAGGCACGTTCCTCAATATCTACTCGATCATCGACTAACCAAGTCTATCTACGTATCCATTCGATCGATCATAAACTTTCTAACCATATCGATCTAGTCGAAGGCTACTCGCTAACTTCTGAAACACGATACTCACTTGCTTAGACTTATCCTCAACATGCACTACATCATCTTTCATCTTCGACGAAATTTCTTGTACGACTTCTTTAGGGTCGTCCTATGGGACTTAAACATTCACTTGATTTGGCGGTCAAGTCTTCTAGGGTCATCTGCCCCGAAACTACGTTCGATAATTGAAGATCGTCAACGAGGGATAGTTACAACGAACCATGCTATATCCTATTGCGGAGCCAAATCAATTCCCGATAATTTCTACGCTACCCCCGCACAACTGATGCGCCGTTAACTACTCGAATCACTTATGTATTACCGTCGACTATCTTTGCTAGTCGTATGACATCTACTCGCCTCAGGTCCGAGTTTACCTATTCGTGATCATAATTCGACACATTCCATACTCATCAAAACCATCCTCGAACAACTTTTGAATCAAGCCACAAGTCAAATCCAATTTGCCATGCCTTGTAAGTTTGATCATCCCCGCTGTACGAATCACCATACCAGCGCTCACACGGAATGATCGCCCTAATTTGGCGTGACGCATGTGCGATGCTGGAGTTGCACTCGCATAAGACAAGAATGTCAATGTTGTGGTTATCCTCGAAACAATCAGGCACTTTCATTTTTATCCAAGTAATATCCATTCACTCTCAAATTCTCAAAGCATTCCTGCCGTCAACATCCAAACTGCCATAAACTTAACTTGCATCTTATTCATCCAACAACAATGCTCAACATAATTTTTGTTCATTCGATCAGAGTATCCCCGAGTTATTGCATATCGTCTTTGATACGCCTCAATACCATCGTCGATATGCATAACTTGAACATCTTTCTCTCTCATAAGTTCAAATTCATTGCAATTACTGCCATTATCCGAACTCGAATACGAATCAAGTCATGCAGACATCAAGATCCATTTTGTTGTAACTATCTATCATTATCACGACATAATTTCTAATTCACATATTCATTCTCATATTCCTAACTCTCACTTCTAAATCGTGCTACCAACTTATCGCACTAACTCGAATTCGTTCGAACGATTCCTTCGTACTTACTCAACACATTCCTGAATAAGTCTTCGTGCCAACTCAACGTAATTTTGACCTGCCCAAATATTTCCTCAACGCAACATTCCTTCGTTATGTTCAGCCTATCATTCGACTTACACTTAACGACTCTCCGTCCGACATATCATCCGTAGATATGACTTCGCGCATAATCGTTCAACTCAATTCATCAAGGCATACTTGCATCGACTTCTATCGAGTCATTCTCACTCGAGTCTCGTTACTACTCCGCCCGTTGCGGACAAACCTATCATAACCGACACAATCATCTCGACGCAATCAATTGCAAGTCACCAAGGCTTAACATCGCTATCGCTAAGTGGTACTACATATACCACTCAGAAATTGAGTTTATCGTTATCGATACAATACTTCGCTACACTTATCGCACAAGTGGTATTGCATATACCACTCGAAATCGAGTCATTACTCGACTTTACACTCCGCATAAGTCCGACATCCATTTCAAGTTAAATATCTCATAGCGATCTTTTTTGATCCCAGCCCAAGCGTTCGCTTACTCGAATTGGTACAACAACTGGACCAATATGCACGGTCGTTCGCTGAAGTTTGACATACATTCAATCTAACCGTACCTTGGCGATCATATCGATCACACCCGCAACATTCGGCCAACATAAACGTTCGCCTACTTCGAAACTCAACTTAGCGACCAACCCGAATCGTTACTATCGTATCCACAATTTTCCGAATCTTACTCATTGCAACTCGTACAACGATTCATTCTCGATACTTAAGGTCATTACTCAATCTCGTGCAACATATCGCTATCCATCCGTATAGCCATACAACATACATCATACCATATCGACTCGTTGCACCGATGCAACGAACGATTCACGACTTGCTGCACTCCGTACAACCAACGACACATAACCATTCTCATAGTCACATAACACGCATCACCTCATATATCGACCCGTTGCACTTCATGCAACCAACAACACATATCTCTTCGCACTTCGTGCGACCAACAACACATAACTTCTCGCATTTCGTGCGATCAACAATGCGTATATCATTGCACTTCGTGCAACCAACATCACCACATTCGTTGCACTTTGTGCGACCAACATTCCATAACTCGTTGCACTTCGTGCAACCAACATTCTCCGATGGAACCCGGAGATAGCGTGATAGTCACGACATACTTATGGCAGACATACGCACTTAATATAGACTTATTGTATGGAACATCCAATGTAGCATCGAGCAGATCTATGAGTCATGCGGTTGCGGAAACAACTTAGAGTCAACTGAATTCGATGGCGAAGCAACTGAGGGTCAAAGAGATTCATTCACGGTCCAGAGGATGGAACCGCTTTGATACCAACTTGTCACGCCCCGATCCGGAAAATCACTCGTCCTCGCTAGATTTCATCCGAATCATCGTCCTCGCTGGGGCGTGATGCCGTACGAGCCTGGAGTTGCACTCGTGCAAGGCAAGATAACAGGTTCACATAGTGTTTATCTCAAATTGATAACATAAGCTGCGGAAGAAACAGAGTATACAATAAGAATCTCTTTTATTCATAATGAACTGAAGGTTACAAAGGCTCTGAATAGCCCAACTTAATATGCCAATTGGCTACAACGCTCTTGATCTCTCTAGCTCACAAAGGATTACATTGTTCCATACATTATGCCTCTTTATAGCCACCAAGTAGTCTTCGGTCGAACATCTCCATGTCGCAAGTCCGAACGCCTATGCGGTAGCTCTCTTGAAACGCTAAGGACTCCATGCCTCAGCGCGTCTAAGCCAAGCCCCGCCCCAAGCCGATCATAACCTGAACCTGCAAGCAAACTAGTGGGAGATTAGTGCTTTCGTCCTCGCTTCGCACTGATCAAAATCCGCTCGCACCCAAACCAATACAAGGTATATTTAGAGAAACATGTATCTTAATTTGTGATCTTTCTATTTAGCCTTAGGATCAGTTTCATGGCAATACTTAAACATAGCACCTTATCATAAGTGTGTCCAATACCGTGTCCCTATGGCAGATATAGTTAGACATAATATGAATATAAACATAGTGATCGTGCTCATCTCCGTCCCATTTGCCTAGTCTGCAAAGGTTAGAACTTTACATAAGAAATTATTCAATTCACGCAACCAACCAATCATAAACTCAGACAATGCATGAGGGTCGCAGGCCCTGTGCCTGCACCCAACTCTAATCTCAGCCCACCGGCCCTATCTATATGAAGGTCACGATGTTTCGCACCATAATGGACTTGGCATCTCTTATGTGTAAGCCTATGATCACTTCGATACGGGTTACGAGCCCAATATCCGAAGGATCCCAAACTTACTGATATCATAGCTTATCACAACACTGGCCGGTCGCAAACCGTCCGAATGATGTGCACCATAAATACCATACATAATTCTTTCCTAGGCCGAACTGTCCCGGTGCCCCGGTCGTAACCGTCCGAGGGAAGCCGCACCCGTGCACGGGCCATCCGAGTCCATTGACCATGCAATACGCGTCATAGCATACAAGTCATACATTCCAACCCATCTCGCATTTCGACGGTATTGTGCCCCAATACGTCCGTATGGATATACGACGCCCAACGGCTTAGACTTCTTATACTTATATTCAACGCGACCCATTCATAAGTTATCCTCATAGCTTAGTTCCGTTGTTACTTAGTCTTTTTGTAGCTTCCGTGCACGAGGGCACGCTCGACGCCATAATCAATGTTCTAGGCCTAGTGTTCAATGTTCTCGGAGTCGTGCACGTGATGCACATCTCGATATTATCTTTTAATGTTCTACCATTACCGCCCTACCGCGACCCGTACACTTGATGCACGTCACTTCGATTGTTCAATATTCAATGTTCTATCTTAAGGTTTGACACATACGAAGACCCTTAACCGTTCGAGCCACGCTCGCTTACTAATGGTAACTTACGCACGCATACAAGAATATATTTTATTAGACGTGAAGGAATAGGGAGAGAGAGTCAAGAACCCGCCCACCTTAAGCCGATACGCCTTGTCGTTTCGCCGAGCTGAAGCGGCTCGATTCGATAACTTCGTTGCATAGCAATCACTCGGACTTAGCCATTCCTTTGGACTACTCGGTTGATTTGGCCTATCGTGTCCATGCCACACTCCGTTGCAAGGCGACGATTTAGTTTTACGGATACTTCACTGAATAAGGCAAAATACCGACCTCTTATCGTCCAGCATAAAGGCATAGCCTGCACACCAGATCAACTAAAATCAGCACTTGCTTCAAACGGGACTTATCCTTTGCATCAATTCGATTCATAGATTCCAATCAACTCAAAGCTTACCTTTGGCCAACGTAACTCTTTGAGTCAACGACTCATCATAATGTACCGTGCGGAGCGGGGCATTACAGATGGCCTGCTGGGGTGAATGATCACCATTGCTCAAAGCTTTATTCGTCCCACACGAACAGCTTCCAGGAACCAGCAAGTTCGACGGAGAACTTTGGAACACTTTGCTCTTCTGACTCCTCAGAAGGCGCACAGACTCCTGCGCAAAAGCAACGCTGGTGCAGCGCTTCTCTTCTCCCTCACAGCTTCTGTTTACTTGTTAAAAAACACTTGTAAACACTTGCAACTTTCTGTATTAGGCTCTGTTTTTTTGTACTACCCCTGTGAGAGAGAAGAGACCTTTTATAGGCCTGAGTTGCAACTGTCCGGTTAGCAGAATGTTCGGGACGTGGTAAAAACCACTCCGAACGTGCAGTATCTGCTCAGATCATGCACACGCACGATCTGATGCAAGTTGCGCACCTCGTGCACCCCGCGCGCCTTACACACCGCGCGCAGAACGCGCACTTGCGCCACCTACGCACTCTGCGCCACCTGCGCACCTGGGCACGCACCTTGGCGCGCACTTTGGCAACAAAACGCCACATTACGCCTCATGAGTCACATTACGCCTCATGAGCCCATGAGTCCGAGTCCGAGTCGCTAAGCCCCTACGGGGCTTAGCTCCAATGTAAATAAATTTTCCAAGAGCAAAAAGTATGAATGCTTTTAATTGTTGATTTAGCCTTTTTTTTCGTTATAAAAATAACCACACATGACACACCCATGTGCACCTTCACACCACATGTGCATCTCTAAAAGAGCATATCTAATATATAAAGATACAACTCTTTTGGCCTAGCCGATGTGGGACTAAAGTTCCAATATAAAAATGCCAAAATCCAACATATATATATATATATATATATATATATATATATATATATATATATATATATATATATATATATATATATATATATGACATGTCTTGAGCTGCATGCTATGGTTATTCAACAAGTGACACACCATCCCTATCATTTTGCAAACTTTATTCCTTTGTGTTCTAATTCATCTTTCACTTTAGTGGTGAATAAGTACTTTTTATCAATCCAGCATGAAAGGTGGCCATCTAATTAAAGTTATCTTGCAAATGCATTGAAGTGACAATTAGGTGTAGGTATTCATTCTCAGAGGCTTATCTGTACAAAGTGTCCATATTCTTGCACCTGACAAAAATTCTCTGCAAGCTCAAGACAATCAGAGAGCAAAAAGAAGAACAATGTGCTCATCACTTGAACATAATGTTACATTTTCATTGCTTGACCTATCAAAATGTTGATGATCATGACGTTGAGGTTCCTTGTTTAATGCCCATCTGTACCACTGATAATGGAAAGTACTGTTAGTCTCCATCCATATCAGAAGGATTGACGAATATTATTCTCATCGGATCATTAAAGAATTCAGTAAAGAATTCAAGTTAGATCTGAGAAATTATTATTTGACATATCTATATTAACAACAAATAAAGCATTTCAACTTTTTATTTATTTTATAATTTGATATTCTGGGATGTAGCGCATTTGCATAGCCTCAATGCAAGTTCGCTTAGGCATATTGTGCGTACAACTGTTAATGTCTCTTTTGGTCACTATTTGACAAGTCTGAACAACTCAAAACCTCTTGACCTCAATTGAGATTCATTTACTCTTATTTTTGCAATAGACTTTTGACAAGTATGGTGGTTTAATGTTTAATGTGGGCCACGCTGCAGACCACAAGTCAATGTAGCTCATGCAGACGGACGTCTAGCTGATATTGTCATGTGGCGTGTCCGGCACAAGCTTTTGGCTGTGTCAGAACAGTTTAGATTTTGAGAATTTAGTCCAAGATCAACTTTCAAACAGGTCAGGCATTGTTGGGTCCCTTGTTAGCAATTCGTCAAACACAAAATATTCGGGACTGAAAAAGTACGAATATAAATCAACACTTTGCAAGCAAAATACGTTAAAAAAATGGGTCAAATATTCCTCAAATGGAAATATTGAGGTTAGAAACTTCACATGCTAAAACAGGTATTCAAATTTGATTAATTAAACAGGTTACCACCATGATTTTTGTGTCAAAAATTTTCAATAATTATACAAAACACGTTTAAAACTTCACATGCTTAAAATTTACATTTTAATTCGAATCTTTCAAAATTAGGCAAGTTTTATACGTTCCTGAAAGATATGAATTTTTTTGTATAATACGAGTTTTATTTGGATGATTGCTAACAAGGGTTGGGTCTAGATTGGCAAGTTCCATCTTTGAAATGCTAATACGAAATCGAAAGCATCGTCGTGGTTACTTCATAATTAATCATGTCCCCAGGAATCTCAACAAGTAATAGATCGGCCAAGTGCCAAATGTCTTTCCAATATGTCCTTTAAAGTCAAATCCATCATTTTATATATGATTGGTAAAGAAACTACGCTTGATTAGGTTTCGTCGAGCAGGGGCTGCAAGTATATTTCCATACCTGGCCGAAATATAAAACAAACGAAAAACTTGAGCCAAGTTCTACCCATTTCACAGTGAGGATAGACTCTTTTTTTTTTTTCTGGTCGGCCTGCTGGCTTTGGGCCAACCCTATATATCATTTATTTTTTGTATTGATATTATATACATATATGTATTTATAATTTTTTTTTATCATACTACGTGTATTACGTATCCTGATCATTAGTGAGGATCTCTCGTACTACGTGGATTCATGCATATGAATATAGTATCATGACCCTCGTAATACATGTTCTCAATTATCGATACTTGTTCTCGATTATCGATATTGTGGCTTGTTCGTACACATGGATTTCAGTATTTATATGATTTTTGCGACTTTTTTTAATATATTTTTTTGTTTTATGTCCATCGTGGGTCGCATGAGTGTGTCTCATGAGATACTCAATGAGTTTTCAAAACGATTAATGACTTACGAAACTAATGAGTGATTCTTGGATTTCATTTAATAACCAAGCTAACTTACAGAGCACCGTAGACCAGTAGAGGCCCATGGCATTGTCATATATATGACATGTCTAGAAATCCGTGATAGATTGGATATCCCAAACTAGGTTTATTCTAGTTTTTCCTAAGCATATGTCAAATGGTTAGTGTATCTCCAGCACGCCATTCGCGCAAGAAATCCACATAACCAGAATGTGTGGCACAATGGTGACCGTTCGATATTCATAACCAACAACCATGGTTGAACCACGGTTTATATATATAAGCCCTCATATTCATTCACTAAAAGTTAAAACTCCCATTCTATGTTTTTTTAGAAAACTCTCTCCCTCTCTTTCAATTTCCTCCACCTAGAGCCGTCTCAAGACATTTGGGAGCTCTAGACAAATTATTTAAATATGACCCTTTAAATTCAAAATAATTTAATTTTCTTGCCTTTTGAGAATCAGACTAATTAAGTTTTAGTATTCAATATTTTGTAAAATATCACTTGCGATAGATAAGTCACTAATATGTTTAATCTTTTTTGTGACATAATAAATCTTAAGTAGAATTTTATTGATTTTAGTTTTGAAACTTTTCTTTCTGCGGAAGCTACCGTCACAGGTATAATAAACAATATTATGTACACTATTAAGCCACTAAGAAAGAATTAATTTATTTCAAATATTATTTTGTATCTAACTTATAATTTATTTTCCCAATTCCTTTTTATTGTATAGATATTCTATCTCGGTTTATACTGTGTTAGAAAATTTTACCTTGATTATTGTAAACAAAATAACAAAAGATTAGAGTTACCGGTCTACGGGGAAGTCATGCACGAAGCATTGCCCTAAGAGAATATTCGAGGTCTATGTGCGCAGACTTCCTCTTGAATCCTCCTAGTGGTAAAATTCCTTGCTACCGACTTTCCGTTGTTGCACACAACTCTGGAAGAATGACCTGAACTTAGCTTTGCCCAGAGTAGGAGGGATTGGAATGGAAATGAAAGAAGGAATAGATGTTTGTGAAGGAGGAGGAGGAATCATATGGTTACTCTTTTTTTCTCAATTATTTTCTCAATACTAAAAATATGGATACATATATACAGTGCCTTACTTTAGATTTTGAGGCCTGAGACAAACTCTAAAAGTGGTGCTCTCAAAGCTTAATGTTCATGTTATATTATTATTTTCATCGATATTGATACAATAGTATTTTCAACCCAAAATTCAAGAAATAAACACAATAAACAAAATTTACTATCTGATAGAATATATGCTATAATGAGATATTAATAAAACTGAAGATGTTTCAAACCTAAAAAAAAAAAAATCCAGACATATAAAGATAATCAATAAATTGCAATTAAATGACAAAATTATTTTTTTCTTCAATAAATTGGTCTACCATATATGAAGATAATCAACAACAATTTGTAAAAAACATATTTTAATAAATTATAAAACTCACATAATAAAAAGTGACTGATTTTAGTAGGTCTTTTAGTCCAGGAGTCGACCACATGGATTCTCTTTTTAAAAACCTATAAAAAAAATACAAGTAGAACATACCGGTGGAGGAAAAATATATTAATAAATTAAAAATAAAAGTAATAAATAGAACAGAGTTAATCATCAACATTACAAAAATAATATTAATAAATTATAAACTCACCTACAAAAATATAAATTAATAAATAGTAGTTGCTTTGATAATTTGCGATATTATTGCTCTTTTAAGAGAATATTAGTAACTAATTAACTATTAGGTAAGAAGCACTCAAACATTAATCATAGAGGGAACTTTTAAGGTCTATAGATGTGTAGTATAACAAACTTATCAAGAACTATCAAAAAAAAAATATAAAAAAAATCAAAAGCTCACTTGTGTCCACAACGTGGAGGAAAGAAAGTATTTGTTCCTAGTTGATTTGTAGTGTAACAAACTTATCAAGAACTATCAAAATATATATATATATATATATATATATATATATATATATATATATATATATATATATATATATATATATATATATATATAAACTCACCACTGTCCTGTCCACATCGTGGAGGAGGAAAGAAAGTATTTCTTGCTAGTTTTCTTTATAGCCGGCCGGCAAAGAAACAATTACAAACGTAACAAACCCTAATAAAATATCTCCATTAAAGGCCTTGGAACTACTAATTTGCTTTGCGGCATATACAGAACTCAGCTGGGCCAAATTGCAATAGACTATGTTATATATATATATATATATATATATATATATATATATATATATACAAAAAATTTGGTGCCCTTAAAAATTTTGGGCCCGAGGCATGTGTCTAATGGGCTTCCTATTAAGTCCAGCCCTCCATATATAGGCAGCCCCTTTTCCTAAAAATTCAATAGATTTTAATAGGATTGTGGCTAGTTATGTAGTCACCTGCCCATAAAATACCAATAAACAGGAAATAAATATTGAAACGGTCAAAATTTAAACAAAACAAACGGTTGAAAGTATTGAATAGCAAATTAAATGACATTGAAGAGAGGAAGAAGAAATTTGGATTTTTCTCAAATTAAACAACAACAACAACCCCCCCCCCCCCCCCCCCCCCCCCCCACCAAACAAAAAAAAAAAAGTTCTGAAACAACAGAAAGAAAAATGTAATAAGAGTTGAGATTTGGGCAATTACCTACTATGAATAGATACGATGAGAATCTCACTTAGTGAGTATTGTCTTTATCTGAAGAAGTACTTGATGGACTACGTCTTGAATCAGACTTCTTGAACCAGATTCAGAAAATAACACACATAGTATGCTATAGGTTTTTTGGTCTATCGGGGTGGCGCTTTTAATTGGTCATGTGCACTTTTTCCATATTCATGAGAGTTATCTGGGATCGCTCTGTCCTACAGTCACGACTTTCACGATCTTTTACATAGGTAATTCTCAAAGGGTTGGTGATTGAAGTCAACCCTGCATAATCATGCTTGGACCTATTAAGAGTTTAAAACTCATCTTAACCAAGTCACACCGGAACAATGTCACCATAGGGATGGGGTATCCATGTACAACATCGTACAATCTATTGGGCATTAGTTTAAGAAATTTAATCTCAGGGTCAGTATTCCATAATAGTCACCTAAGTCCAGTTTGTTTCTACCCATTGAACCAACTTCTTGGGATCTGCAGTCAGACTCGGTTAGGCTGCCACTGCTGGTAACTTACTTATGGACTTAACCCCATCCCCCTCGATGATTCTAGGATTAATTTTCTAGGAAAAATCTTCATCAAAAGTAAACAGACTCTTCGTCAAGAGATCTATAAAGTTCTTTTTATGACTTTTATAATCAAGAATCACATTTTTGCTTTTTAGGCTCTTTTAATGTCTTGAAACGCAGCTGCAGGTACCTGTTCATCTTAGAATTCACAAGATCGTGCTTTAGCAGTTCTTTAACATAATTTATAAAATAACAGGTACAGAAATATGTAGATCATGTATATGTATAGTAAGATGCTTGAACTATTGAGTTTCAATACTTCAAGAAGTCATAGCAAGAATAAAATTTGGGCCTGGATCTATTTGAAATATACATAGTAAGATATTTGAGCCATTCAACTTTAGCACAAGCTATGTTTAAATATACCATTTTAAATTCTTTGATACTCCTAGCTATGATAGTTTATCACATGGACCTATCAACTTATGAGTATCTAAGTTGTTCCACAGGTGAAACCTTACTCTGGATCTTAGTGATCTTTAGTGTTTTTATATTCGAAGAAAATGTCATATAATGACTCACAAGAACACTTAAAATTCTATGAAACTAATTATAGTACATTTCTTTAGGAATTTTTGGTTTGACTAGCTAGATGTTTGGATTACTCTTAAATCATACTTTGTGCTATCAAAATTAAAATGTGAGATTCCACTAATTGCTGATATAAGCCATAAGATAGTGAACCAAAACTTATCTGACTCTGTCACCTCTTAAAATAAGACATAGTAACTTTCATCATTGGCTCTAAAAATTTATCTTTACAAGCGATTTTTGCAAAAAAATGACAGTCTAAAGTACTAGAATAATAGTTTAAGTAATTTTGCTAATCAACCTTTAGAAATATTTAGTTTATCAAGTGTTGATTAACTTGGGTTAGCTGTAGGAACCGACTCCCAGCTAGCGGAGGTCAACAGGGGGGACGATTAAGTACCGTGTCGCTTAGGGATATTTACGTCTGGTTGACATAAGGATCCTTTCGGCTTGTACCCAAAAACAATCTCAACTTTTAAAACTTTAGATTTAAAGGAATTTGTAATTTCACTAACTAATTTCTTGTGACTAAATTGTTTGAATGAATCAAAAGTATTATAGCGTCACGAAATATGAGCAAAAATAAAGCTTGTCGAAATATTGTGACAGAACAATATTGTGATTGTTTGCCATTAAAAAGTTTGGGATGAACTTTATATATAATCACAAACAGAACAAAGTACAAGGTAGGATCTCGTTGGGATCCTAGGAGTATACTTTTGTTTTTATCTGGGAACCGTGGCGATAGAGAGGTGATTCTTTACTCCGTTGATGATCTGACGACGATCTCAGACTCTCTGAAGGTCTGAGTTGCTCTGAAATGGACATTGACTTGAAGAGAATTGAAGCTCTTGCAAGTGCTCTGGATGCTAACGTGGTTGAAAAGTTAAAGATCTGAAGCTCTTGAATGAAGGAATGATCATTCTATTTATAGGCAACTGAATGATCCATTTATGTGAGTATATGCGATGCACGCATGGATATTTTGTACGTAGGGATGCCACGTGTCTGACTTTGTTGGACGCATGGATGATGTGATAGGGAGCTGGAGCTAAATCTGTTTGAACTGTACTGTTGAGCTGCGGAGGAGATGACATGTAGCAGTTGTTAAGATTTGGTTGTTTGCTGAGATCTTGGATGGTTGGCACCCGTTCGTAGGCAGAACTGAGTCAATGACACGTGGCGCGTGTCTATTGCTCAAAGATCTTGGCTTGACTTGAGTGGATGCGCTTAAGATCTGGCGGATAAAGAGGCTTGATACGTGACTTTTGAGGTAAAATAGCAAGTCTGGGCACATGGATTTAGAAGCGCATGCTGAGTTTGGACGCATGGCTATAGAGGCGCATGCGAAGGGACTCGTCGGCCACATGGCAGGGTGCAACCGTAACTAATAGAGAGTGATGATTGCGTCTCTTTATTTTTTGTAAAAGCTGTCAACTGCTCAGACTTTGAGACGCATGCTGCTGTCATTTATGTCATGTAGCATTAAATGCTTCGATGGGTGGAGAGCTCAGGGGACGCATCAGTCGTGCAGTGCATGGGGCTGACGAGCGCATAAGCTGTGTGGCATATCTTTTTTGGTCAACCTTGTTGAGACTTTCGAGGATGACTTTGACTTAGCCGATTTTGAGATGGCAGATTTATCACTATTAATGCAAGTTCATTGCACTGACTTCGGAGAAGTTGCCACTTGGCGCATGGGTTTGATTTGCCCTGACCTATAAATATAATTGTATAGAGTTTGCTCGTTCATTTCATCCAAACTTCTCTTTTGAGATGAACTCGACCAATCCTCCTCCTTGGCAAGACTGCGGATTTGTGGATCTTCTCATTCAAAGAAACTTTGATTTTCACGACGAACTGTTTCAGAAGACTGATATGCGCCGGGAGAGCTATGGACACAACAGCTTACGTTCTAGCCCATTGTCGGCGGTGTTATTCTACGATGTGGCGTTGGGTGCCTGTTGCATCCAAAGATCGGAGTCGTCGTGCCCCAAGTTTCGTTATACTGGAAGAGCCACCGGGTTTGGATTGATTGTCAACCCGCGTTCTGCTCAATAAATGCTTCATTAGCCGAAGCACTCGCATGTTTGACGAGAAAGTGATTCGCTCTGATGAGGAGGAATGATGCACCTATGCTGAGACGTTAGAGTGATGCGCCTAGTTGAGTCGATGCACCTAGTTGTAGAGTTTAGGCTTCTTTGTACTAGACTTTTTTATTGTAATTATTTTAGCCATATAATAGATTTTCATATGAAATAAATATTCTATTCTTCATGTGCTTTTTATCTCTGCTGTCTTTGAATGATGCGTTGATATTTATTTTGTGTCTTCGGCGCATGATGTTTGTGGCGCATAGACACCTTGGTCTTCGGATGTGCCTGAAAATTCCATGCTTCTACAAGACCCCCTTTAAAGTTTTCAAAACTTTTTTCCAAGTTTTAGAATACTTTGAACCAAGAAGTGTGGACAATAGATGTTTTTGGGTGCATGCCTTGTCTGGGCGTATGGCTGTCCTGCGCATGGCTGAGTTGGCGCATACTCTTCTCGATTTAAATGAAAGAAGATAACGCCTCGAAGTTCGAGTGATTAATGATGATATCTTTTGGAAGATATGTAGCCGTCAGTTTTACGAGACCCGAAGAGACGATGACGTCATGCTTATATCGGTTTATGCGCGGTTCAGGCCTATAAATAGGTGTCTGTGGAGAGAGAAGAACTTTTTCTTTTTTCTTTTCTTTTTCTTCCTTAGAGTTTTTAAAAAACCCTAGCTTTTGAGAAATGGCCCCAAAAACTCCTCGTGGTGCTGCTTGCCCAGGCAGTGGTAAAGCTTTAAGTGAGGCATTACTACACGCCGACTCTTATCTCGATGATGTCAAAGCTCCCGCTGAAGATTCGGTCCCTTGTCCTTATTGCCATAGCACTATGGAAGTGGTTTCCAATATCACATTTTCACAAGAGGACATGTTGCTAAAAAATAATCGTCACGATAGACCTTTGTACTATACAGGGTATATAGTGGTGATTAAGGTGGATCGGATGCATATCGATCCAGGTTCCTCCCTCAGCATCATCCCTAGAAATTTACTATAAATTCTAGGGATCCCTTTGTACAAGCTGTCTGCAACCAATACAACTATCATGGCTTTCAATGCTGGTAGAAGTCATCCTCCGGGCAAGATCCGTCTCAAGTGCCAGATTGGTGATCTCCGGACAGAGGTTGTTTGCTAGGTAATCGATGCCAATGTGTCCTACAACGTCATGTTAGGACGTCCGTAGATACATGAGAACATGATTGTTCCTTCTACCCTTCATCAGTGCTTTAAGTACGTCAACAGTGATGGTATCGTGAAGACAGAGTTTGTCGATGTCGGTCCTTTCAAGGTTATTGAAGCCTACTATGGAGATTCGGTACTCTATCAATCTCAGTCTCCCTAGGAAGACGGTAACGAAGCTGACGATGAAGTTGAAGTTAATTCATCCGCCAGTGACGGTCCCCTGGTTATCCGAGTCAAAGGACGTACTACTCCAAAAAGTACTTCAAAGCCTCTCACAATCTGGGTAAAAAAGAAGCGTCCTGATATTGCCGCACCATTGACCACCACTCTCCGCAAAACAACTCAAGTGAAACCTACTGAAGTCCATCCTCCCAATCCTGATGAGTTACCCTATGTAGTGAACTTGACCAAGTCTGTGACTCTTCTTCCGGATAATGACGCCCTTAATGAGTATATCAATACTCAAAATAATGTACCTTCAGTGGATGATGTTATCCCTGAAGAAAAACTTACATATTTTTTGAGTAAAGGTTTATCTTTGAATTACTCTGATGTCTACCAGTCTGTAAACCAGTACGTAGATACATTATACGCCTTAGAGCATGGCATAAGACCACATCTCTGCATGCCGATCATGATACCCCATCTGCGGGAAATAGTCTGGCCAGAGGATATCCACTACTTCATCGTTCCAGCGAAAAAGAAGGGTGAAGAACTAATCATCTTCGGTCGAATAATTAGCGAAAGAAAGTTCGTTCTGGACTTCACTACTCCCAATTATAACACCGAAGCTGACTATGATTCAGGTAAAATACAGCTTTACCAATATAGTTGGCAGACCAAGAATATCATCCAGAATATGGGTTATGATATAAAAGTGACAAGGGACTAAACCACGGTAAAGGACGACGATTGCCAATACGTCACTTTGTTCCTCCCGGCAAATCCGAGAACTATTATCAACGAAATGGCGTTGGTTTGGGTTATGTTACTCCTCCAACAACTCCTGAAGGATCAGACGTTGAAGTTGATCGTTGTTCTCATTCTTCTGATTCCTGCCTCTGGGATTCAGACTCCAGCATTGGAGACATGTTCAAAGCAACTCTATCCGTCAACATGGTGTCAATTGACCAAATTGTAGAAGACGTCCAATCAATTGAGCTTGAACAATAGGCTCAAAAGATGGACACCAGGTGGGAGTTACATTTCGAACAACGTAAACCACCTACTGAAGACGAAGTCGTCCAAGTTAATTTAGGAGATGAATCATCTTCTAAACCAATCTTTATCAGCAAAAGTCTGTCAGGTGAAGAACAGCAATCTCTTATACAGCTTATAAGAGAATATAACGACGTCTTTGCATGGAGCTATGAAGACATGCTAGGCTTAAATCTTAAAGTTACTATGTACCGCCTAAATATCTCGTCTAAAGCTAAGCCAGTGATGCAGCAGCAACGGCGGTTTCGACCAGATATCATGGAGGCCATCGAAAGTGAAGTCAAAAAGCTTATTTCAAGTGGTTTCATTCGTGAAGAACAACATCCTGACTGGGTCGCTAACATTGTTTCGGTCATAAAAAAGAACGGTAAAGTTTGAGTCTATATCGATTACCGTGATTTGAACACTGCATGCCCAAAAGATGAGTTCCCTCTATCGATCACCGACGTAATGATCGACAATACTTATAGCTTCGAACGAATGTCCTTCATGGATAGGTTCTCAGGCTACAACCAGATCAAGATGTTCTCCAATGATGAGAAGCAGACATCTTTTCGAACACCGTTGGGGGTATACTGCTATACGGTGATGCCCTTCGGATTGAAAAATGCGGGTGCGACATACCAGCGAGCTATGAACACAATTTTTTGTGATCATCTGTATAAAATAATGGAATGCTATGTAGGTGATATTGCAGTTAAAAGTCGTCTCAAGGGCAACCACCTCCAAGATTTGAGAACGGTGTTCGAACTTATGCGTACACACCAACTCAATATGAATCCAACCAAGTCTTTTCTGGGAGTCTCAAGCGGCAATTTCCTTAGTTTTGTTATCACTTCAAAGGGTATACATCTTGACCCAGAGAAGGTTAAAGCTATCCTTGATATGCGTCCTCTAAGAAATCTCAAAGAGCTAAGTGGACTTCAAGGAAGGTTAGCCTACATCAGATGATTCATTTCAAATCTTTCTGGAAGGTGTCAACCTTTTACTCAGCTTATGAAGAAAGGAGTATATTTTGTATGGACTGAACAATGTCAGCGCACATTTGACGACAACAAGAAGTATCTCACAAGCCCCCCAGTGTTGGTGGCTCCGATAGTCGGAAAGCCTTTCTTGTTATATGTTCGTGCTATGGATCATTCTCTTGGTGCCCTATTAGCTCAGAAGAATGAAGGCGGTCATGAACATGCAATCTATTACCTCAGCCGCACGATGGTTGGTGCCGAATACAGATACACACCTATTGAAAAGGAATGTCTCGCACTGGTATTTGCTACCCAGAGATGTCACTATGTGTCTGGACAGACTATCCATATCATATCTAGAGTCAATCCTCTCAGAATACTCATAACTAAACTGGGTTCTCTTAATTCCCGTTTAGCTACATGGGCAATGTTGTTGACTCCATACGATATGCTATTCGTTCCTCAAAAGGCAGTAAAAGGCCAAGCATTAGCTGACTTCTTAGCAGCTCATCCAGTGCCAGAATCTTCCAAACTCTATGATAAAATCCCAGATAAAGTGGTTGAGTCTAACACTGCAACTGAGGAAATCCCCATTTGGTGAATGTTCTTTGACGGTGCATCAAGAATAGGACTTAAAGGAAATATTGTGGCCGGAGTAGGGATCGTGCTTTTTCACCCGATCATCTGGTTATACACCGTGCGTATTCTCTCGTGGAACCTTACACCAACAATGTGGTCGAATATAACACCCTACTGATTGGCCTTCAACTGGCAAAACAACTGGAAGTTGACTATCTTGAAGCTTATGGTGATTCTAAGCTAATAGTTAGTCAGGTTCGAGGGGATTATGAAGTTCGTCATGAAGATCTCATCCCATATCACAAAGCGACGATTGAGTTGGCTTCTACCTTCGCTGGATTCTTCATCGAGCACGTACCTCGATTATAGAATATAAAAACAGATGCTTTAGTCGGTCTGGCTGCTGTAGAAGCATAGAATTTCAGGCGCATCTACAAACCAGAATTCCTATGCGCTTAACACTACATGTGCCAGGGAGCTCAAACGAAGCACTTGGCATAGCAAATGACAACAAAAGTATAGACATCAAAAGAAATTTTTTATTCCATATAAAAGTCTATTACATGTCTAAAGAAAGGCTTTACAAAGGAGAACTTCTACAAAAAAAAAGAACCTAAGATTACAGCCAGGCGCAGCAAACTGCCATGCGCCCCATGCCAGGCGCATCATCCATCAGGCGCGTCTCTTTCAGCGTCTCAGTTAGGCGCATCACGAAGTCTCAGCATATGCGCTCCACTTCGATCAGATCAAGTGCTTCGGCTAAAGGAGCAGCTTTGAGTGTAACAAGAGCGGGCGATCAACCCCACTCTAGCAGGAGGAAGAGCTCTCCAAAGCCCAAGGAAGAGGAGAGCACCACAATTCTGATATACGGCTCTTCCGGTATAACGGAGACGAGACTCGAGCGTCCCGATCTTTGGATGCAACAGGCACCATCGGCCTGCGTTGGTAGCCCGCGATCCCGACTTTTGGATGTAACAGTCATCTTCACGAGTGCATACGAAGACGACTCGACGTATCTTCACCCTGGGGAGAGTCTTGGCAACAGAATGTACTCGGGCAGAGAAGTTCATCTTCGTCGAGAAGTCAAGGGAGAGACAACAAAACTCTTTCAAATTGTCGCTATTTATAGGCCAGGACAAATCAAAACCATGCGCCAAGTGGCAACCTTCCCGAAGTTAGTGCAATAAACTTATATTTATAATGATGAATTTGCCTCTTCGAATTCAGCCAAGTCAAAATGGCTATTTAAAGCACTCGAAGAACTCAACAGACAGGCCAATGAGGATGCGCCATCAGCACCAAGTACCCCGTATGGATGCGCCCAATAAACCACAGATCCATGCGTCCTGGTGAACATGGACCTATGCGTCTAGTGGAGTACAAATTGATGCGTCCACTTCGGCTCGTCACCCACCAAGCAATTAATACGAAAGTGAAAGAGTTGGCAGCACGTCCCCCGAGGACTGAACAGTCGACAGCTTTCTGCAAAAAATGAAGTGTCGCTGACATCAGCGTCATCATTACTTTTCTCTGACGGTTACAAGCCACGTGGCTGACCAACCACTCGCATGCGCCTCCGTAGCCGTGCGCCCGAAGATTTGCATGCGCTTCAAAAGCCATGCGTCTCTGACTTACTTCTGATCACAGAAGTCAGGTCACCGCATGTGCCTCCCCGGCCATGCTACTGAAGCCCCGCATGCGCCTCAAAAGCCATGCGTCCAGACTGGTTCGTGATTCCTAAAGATTAAGAGCTAAGTCTCCTCATGCTCCCAATTCCAGGCACACCTTATCAGATCCTTCTCCACTAAATTCGAGATCTTTGAGCCATGGACGTACGCCACGTGTCCTTTGACTCAGTTCAGCCTATGAAGGGGTGCTAACCACCCAAGATCTCAGCAACAGAAAGATCCTCTCCACTGCCACGTGCCAGCCACAAATGCAGCATGAAGGATTCTACCCACAAATCATGGTGCATCATCCATGCGCCCTCCTTCCGTCAGCATCAGCCATGTGGCGTTTCTACGTACAAGCGCATCCTACATGTGCACGCATGAGCAGTCCAACCTGCTGCTTATAAATAGAGGGATCATTTCCTTCTTCCACACACACAGACAGAGACATATATAGACATACACCGTCAAAGACAGAGGTAACCAGATCATCAGAGTTACAGACAGAGATCGAAAGAGACACTCAACGTCTTCTTCTCCTCTGCAAGCTCCGGCATCCAGAGCAACCTAGACCTTCAGAGAACCGAAAACCGTCGTCAGATTGTCAACGGAGTCAACGCAGTACCACTCGCTCCACCGACACAGGACCCAGATAAAAATAAAAGTATACTCCTAGGACTACATCTAAGTCCTACATTGTAACACTGTTCTGTTTGTAATTGTAATTGTAATTCAAAGATTTTAATGGCAAACAAGCTGGCGACTCTGCTGGGGACCTCTTTCTCCTCCGATGAGAAAGTTGTGTCACAATCTGACGATGTAAAGGTGGGCTCCTCCCACAAGACACTAGTCGTATGCCTCAATCAACAGGCGTATGAGAAGTTCATCTCTGAAGGCAGCGCAAGTCCTTCGAAGCGGCTGCCGAAGTCGAAGAAGACTCGCCAAGCCTGGTACGCAAGGTGGAGGCCCCTGGCACCATTACTGAAGGGGATGCGCCGATGCAGCCTACCCTTTTCGCTGACGTCCTCAGCAGCCAGGATCTGCCTACGGATGTAGCGCATCTCTCGGAAAAATGTGGTGCTGACCACATTCCCCAACCATCTCCTTCTCAGTCAAGGAAGATTCACCGACGGAGCGGGGGTACATCTAACGCCCTGCGCATGAACTCTGGTGCGCTGCAGAAGGCCTCTGTCTTTGACAGACTCACTCGCTGTCATGGCGAAGATAATTTGGACTCTGAGTACTATGCGCCCCTGCGGGCTGGTACGAAGAGGTCCAAGGCGGCACGTGCCATGCGCCTCAAACGTGCTATGCCAACGGCAAACCAGAAGCATGCGCTCACAATCATGCGAGCTGCTGATGGTAAGCTGTACAAATTTGACTCGGGTGCTTCTGCGCCAGAAACGAGCCGACCTTCAAAGTCTTTGTCTCACTTGGGCGCATCTGCTGCGTTCGCAACCAAGTCGTGCAAGACAAACTCTGTGGTCTTGAACCCCCGTGCCTACATTGGTTGTGCGTCTGAGGCTGGTTCAAGCCACCCTAAATGTTGCTCCCCCACTACTGATCTGGGTGCATCTTTTGCGTTGGATCAGGGGGTGCAACATTTACTTGACCACCCCGGTGCTTGGCCTTGCCATGCGCCTGATGGGGGTGTGAAGGTGGCACTCTCCCCTAACGATTTGCGTAATGTGATGATTCATAAACGCCGATCAGGATAGTTGACTAACAAGCACAATGCATCCCTCACAGGGCACACCTGTGTTGTGGTCACCATCAACTATTGTTGCAAAACAAAAGTCCCACCACAAAGGCAGTCTGTGTTCCAGTGGCTGCAATCATCAGCACCCCTCCGACGCCGCCTCGGAAAGAAGGTGTCGATTGAAGAAGAGTCGAAACTAAAGGTTGCTTCTTGCAACGTAGTCTCTAACTCCTCATCAATCCAAAAAGCGACTGGCAACTCCTCGTCCTCATCCAAGAGCCAACCGAGGAAGACCAAGGTGACTGTCCCGTCCCAGGAGTGTTTGAAGGCACCCGGGCGAGAAAAAAGATTTCGGAAGAAGTAATAGCTGGGGGTATTCAAGCCCTTGTTGATTCTCCTCCCGAAGACGAGGATATCCTCCAGAGCATAACTAGGGGTAGCCAGGACGAAACTCCAGGAGAAGCGACTCTTCTACTGGAGAGCGAGGTTGAGAGTGAAGCTTCAACTGATCCATCCACTTCCAGTCACGTCATGACAGTATACATGACATGAGGTGGTGATACGGAGTCTGATGTTCCGCCAGCATACCTCATTTAACATATGGATAATTTGGAGGGAGGACTCAAAACCTTCTCTGCCTCCATGCAAATACTGACTCAAGCAGTGTTCGAGATATGGTCAGCTTTGGCTAGAGTACCTTCCACTAATCCTGACCCAGGAGCCAACGGGGAATCAAGTGTGCCCCTTCAACGGGCATCCTTGAATACCGATTGCCGCGAAGCACCTCGGGTATCGAAACCTTCGAATGTACAACTCCAGGCTGTTCTACCTTCTCTGACTCCCAGCTCCACGAAAGACGTGGTTGAGATGATCAGGGACTTGCGTGAACGTTCGAGTCAAAGAACAGACAGGAGGAACGCTAGAAGATGGAGATCCCGCAACCGTACCCCCTCGAATGGAACAAAGTGGTCTACCTTTCCAAGTATAAACCATAGACGTTGACGCCATACGACGGGAAGGACTCTCTACGCCGTTATCTGACGTATTTCCAGTCTCAAACGGGACATCTCCCGAAGGAAGACGTGCTATTCACCAGCCTGTTTGTCGGGGCGTTGAAAGGAGTGGCTTACGACTGGTATTGCAGTCTCCCTGACAACTCCATATCCTCTTTTGATGACTTGACACGCCTCTTCCTCGATTATTTCTACGATGGAGGGAAAGACATGACGATGGCGTCCCTCAGAGAGGTACGTCAGAAGGAAAAAGAGACGGTTCGAGCATTCATCGAACGATTCCGACAAGCCTGCTTCAGACTGCCCCCGGGTATGCCAGAACATGCACTCCTCTCCTCCTGCAGCATGAACATGCTGCCTGCAGTTAAGCTCTGGTTATTGAGGCCGAAGCAGCTGAAAGAAGGCATGCAATGCTCGCCTTCTGGGAGTCAGTTTCCCTGCCTTTGAAGACAAGGGAAAACGGTCTGCTACTAGCAACCCTGGACGCGAGACGAAGGGGAAGCAGACATTGACTGTCAATGCCTCTAGCCATAGGAGGTCTATTCTTTCAATGATGAAGACAGCTTGCAACTCTTCGAGATGTTGAAGCAGGGTGACAAGATTAAGTTACCAGACCCGAAGCGTCCCGACGAGGTTGGGAGAGTTGACAATCTGAAGTACTGTCACTACCATCGGTTTGTAGGATATTCAACTCAGGACTGCTACGTTTCAAGAATTACATCCAGCGCATGATCAATGCGAATGTCATCTCCGTCGATTACGAAGAGAAGACAATCTCGGTCAACCTGGTGTCGCTCCAATTCGGCACCTTGCCGCCAACTGCAGTACAAGATGGCGTCGTCCCCATCCCAAAGGCGACAATGGAGGTGGTCAACCTACCACCTATCCGTGACAACGTGAGTGGACTCATCCCACTCACCACATCTCGGGGAGAGGTCTTATGGGTTCACCCAGACCTCGTCTTTGAAGTTACTCAACCGGGGGTACCCTCTGCCTCCAAAACCAAGGACAAGAAGATCAAGTCTTGCCGCATGGTCTCTTCCTCCACGGAAGAGGCACTCCCTGTACAAACGCATTTGCAGCAGAACGCCCAACCCGACGAAGCTATCGTCAATGTGGTGCCTCCATGCACCGCCCCTGCTGCCCAGGAAGAGGGCCGATCCAGACCTCCAGCAGCCAATAAACAGAAGCACGTAGAGGCCCGTTTCGACAAGCCTTTGCAAAGAGAAAATGCTTCGGGGCTAGCCAAGCTCCACAACTTCGACATACTGGCACAACTTGCCGGTACTCCTGCCCGCTTATCTCTGTTCGAGCTTTTTCATCTTTCTAAAGACACCTGCGAAGCTCTCTGTGAAGCCTTGAAGGATGCTGAGTCCTTCATCAGTCAGGTTAAGCAACCTGAGGATGTCCCAACCACTTGTGTGCACTGCCATTGTGCGGAGGAGGTTATCCCCAACATAACCTTCATCCAACAAGACATGCTGCTCAAGCACAATCGGCACAATAGGCCACTGTATTATACAGGGTATGTGGGTTCCATTAAAGTGAAGCGAATTCAGATTGATCCAGGGTCTTCCCTCTGTATCATCCCGAGGACTCTGCTCTCAACACTGGGGATTCCGATGCACCGTCTGGCGCCTTCCAACACTACAATCAGCGGCTTCAATGCCAGCAAAAGTAAAACGCTTGGGAAAATCTGACTGAAATGTCATATCGGTAATCTCCGAACCGAAGTGACTTGCTATGTCGTGGACGCCGACGTCAACTACAACCTCCTGCTGGGTCGTCCATGGCTGTACGAGTACATGGTGGTGCCATCTACACTCCACCAAGGTATGATGTACGTGTCCACCAATGGCATCATCCGGACAGAGTTCGCGGACATTGACCCTTTCAAGGGGGTCGAAGCCTACTTCACCGATGCTAGCTTATATAATTCGCTCGATGAAGGGGAAGCCAATTATGCTGATGACGAAGCAGAAACAGTGGCAGAGACGGACGTGGAACCAGAGATGATTCTTGATGCTCCTTTGAAAATTCGACTCAAAGGAAAACCGCCCCAGATGCTGCCTCCCATGGCGATCAAGCTACCTAGAAAAGTACCGACTTCTCTAGATAGAACACCCACTGAAGCTCCCTTGAAGATACGGCTCAAAGGAAGACCTCCTCAAACATCGGCTCCCCTTGTGGCAAAACTACAGGGGAAGGCACCGGTCATCGAAGGCGCAGTTGAGGCACCCCTGAAGGTGCGTCTTAATGGCAAGCCTCCGCAATCTTTCGCCTCATTCAAGCTGCAAGAGAAGGCCCACATAACCCACTCAGATCCCAAGGTCAAGTCTATGATGAGCTCTCCCGAACCAACTCCAGTGCTCACGGATGAAGAGTTCGGAAAATATATATCTGCTGATATAGATGCACCTTCTCTTGATAATGTAATCCCACGAGACAAAATCTCGTGTTTTATCAATAATAGAGTGTCTTTCAATTATTCTAGTCTTCTATATTGGAATGCCATGTATACACTAGATAACGCTCTATGGTCGTTTCAAACATAAATAACGACCGTCAATCATGTAAATCGAGTAGTCCCGTCCCAAGGAGTCTGTTTTATAGTCCCACCGCGGAACCGGGACGAAGAACCCATCATCTTCGGCAAAGTCGAGCGTCATCAAGACCTCCCGCCACTCGAGCCAGAACCAGATACCGACAGAATACAAGTCTATCGGTACACAGACAAGGCAAAGTACCTCATCCAAAAGATGGGTTACGATCTGAAAAGCAACAAAGGCCTGAACTACGGCAAAGGCCGGCGTCTTTTCCTCCGGCTCCCAACACCCAAAGGAAAGCCGCAGGACTACTATCATCGTACTCGACGGGGGGTGGGCTATGTCACGCCGCCGGCAACTCCAGAAAGTTCCGAAGCAGAAGAGGTGGAGCACTCTCATTCATCTGAAGCATCAACTTGGGATTCCGATACCAGTGTAGGCTCAGTCTTTAGGAAGGTACTATCAGTCAACATGGCATCTGCACAATCTCGAAAGGATGAAGGCAAAGACCAAACGTCGGAATTCTTCGAGAAAGAACCTTGGGCTCAACGCCTAGGAGCACAGTGGGAGTCTCATTTTGAATTATACGAACCTCCTACCGAAGACGAAGTCGAGCAGATCAACCTTGGGGACGAGTTTTCTTCCAAACCTATCTTCATCAGCAAGAGCCTAAAGGGAAAAGACCGAGAGTCGTTAGTCCAATTGGCCAAAGAATACATCGACGTCTTCGCCTGGAGCTACGAAGATATGCCGGGACTTGATCCCCAGATCGCGATGCATAGGCTTAACATCTTACCTGATGCTAAGCCTGTAAAGCAACAATAATGACATTTTCGTCCTGACATTATGAACGCTATCGATCAAGAGGTAGACAAACTCTTGAGTAGTGGGTTCATTCGTGAAGAGCAATATCCGGATTGAGTGGCCAATGTCGTCCCTGTCACCAAGAAGAATGGAAAGATACGAGTCTGCATCGACTTCAGAGATCTCAATACTGCTTGCTCGAAAGACGAATTCTCGCTTCCAATCACTGATGTGATGATTGACAATACATGTGGCTTCGAACGCATATCTTTCATGGATGGGTATTCGGGCTACAACCAGATCAAAATGTTCCCCGATGACGCAAAACACACGTCATTCAGGACACCGAAGGGAGTTTTCTGCTACACAGTGATGTCCTTTGGCTTGAAGAACGCTGGTACTACATACCAACGAGCTATGAGTACTATCTTCCATCAACATCTACGCAAAACAGTTAAATGCTATGTTGATGATATCGCAGTCAAGAGCCGTCTCAAAGGTGATCACCTACAAGACCTAAAGACAGTCTACGATCTCATGCGAGCACATCAACTCAAGATGAACCCCGCTAAATCCTTCCTTGGGATTTCTAGCAGAAAGTTCTTGGGCTTCATCATCACGGCGAAAGGCATTCATGTCGACCCCGAGAAGACCAAATCCATCCTTGACATGAACCCTCCGAAGAACCTCCGAGAACTTCGAGGCTTGCAAGGGCGTCTTGCATGCATCCGAAGGTTTATAGCAAACCTTTCCGAAAAATGTCAACCCTTCACCCAGCTCATGAAGAAGGGAGTCTCCTACGTCTGGACAGAAGAATGCCAAAAAGCTTTCGATGATATCAAAGCTCACTTGACGAGCCCGCTAGTCCTGGTGGCACCCATCGTAGGCAAACTATTTCTCCTCTACGTCCGTGCCATGGATCATTCCCTCGACGCTTTGTTGGCTCAGAACAACGATACATGCTACGAGCAAGCTATCTACTATCTTCGTTGAGAAGTCAAGGAAGAGACAACAAAACTCTCTCAAATTGTCGCTATTTATAGGCCAGGACAAATCAAACCCATGCGCCAAGTGGCAACCTTCCCGAATTTAGTGCAATGAACTTGCATTTACGATGATGAATTTGCCTCTTCGAATTCAGCCAAGTCAAAATGGCTATTTAAAGCACTCGAAGAACTCAACAGACAGGCCAATAAGGATGCACCATCAGCACCAAGCGTCCCGTATGGATGCGCCCAACAAAGCACAGATCCATGCGTCCTGGTGAACACGGACCTATGCGCCTAGTGGGGTACAAATCGATGTGCCCACTTCGGCTCGTCACCCACCAAGCAATTAATGCGAAAGTGACAGAGTTGGCAGCATGTCCCCAGAGGACTGAACAGTCGACAGCTTTCTGCAGAAAATGAAGTGCTGCTGACATCAGCATCATCATTACTTTCTTCTGACGGTTACAAGCCACGTGGCCGACCAACCACTCGCATGCGCCTCCCCAGCCGTGCGCTCGAAGATTTATATGCCTCTCAAAAGCCATGCGTCTCTAACTTACTTCTGATCACAGAAGTCAGGTCACCGCATGTGCCTCCCCGGCCATGCTACTAAAGTCCCGCATGCGCCTCAAAAGCCATGCACCCAGACTGGTTCGTGATTCCTAAAGATTAAGAACTAAGTCTCCTCATGTGCCCGATTCCAGGCACAGCTCATCAGATCCTTCTCCACTAAATTCGATATCTTTGAGCCATGGGCGTACGCCACGTATCCTTTGACTCAGTTCAGCCTATGAAGGGGTGCTAACCACCCAAGATCTCAGCAACAGAAAGATCCTCTCCACTGCCACGTGCCAGCCACAAATACAGCATGAAGGATTCAACCCATAAATTATGGCACATCATCCATGTGCCCTCCTTCCGTTAGCATCAGCTACGTGGCGTTCCCACGTACAAGCATATCCTACATGTGCGTGCATGAGCAGCCCAACCTGCTGCTTATAAGTAGAGGGATCATTTCCTTCTTCCACACACACAGACGGTGACATATACAGACATACACCGTCAAAGACAGAGGTAACCAGATCATCAGAGTTACACACAGAGATCGGAAGAGACACTCAACGTCTTCTTCTCCTCTGCAAGCTCCGGCATCCAGAGCAACCCAGACCTTCAGAGAACCGAAAACCGTCGTCAGATCGTCAACGGAGTCAACGCATTACCACTCGCTCCACCGATACAGGACCCAGATAAAAACAAAAGTGTAATCCTAGGACTACATCTAAGTCCTACATTGTAACACTATTCTGTTTGTAATTGAAATTGCAATTCAAAGATTTTAATAGCAAATAGCTGCTTCCTTGACTGTTTCTATCAACACTCAGCATTCGATCACAGTGTCTGGTCGAGAGTTGTTCTGTGCGAAAGATGCCTTGCATATTCATCACAGCTACGCGGCAGAGAAGAACATCGACATCAAAGACTGGAGATTTTCTTTCATAGACTACGCTGTCTACGGAATCCTCCCTGACGACCCGAAGGAAGCAGTGTCTATCCAACGATGATCTCTCAAATTTTACTATGATATAGCTACCAAAATGTTGTACCGACGTGCTTACGATGGGTTACTGTTACGATGTTTATCAGACACAGAAGCCAAACATGCACTATGTGAGGATCACGATAGAATTTGCAGTGCACACCAACCAGGGCCCAAATTATAGGATTGCCTCAGACAAATGGGTTATTATTGGCCCACGATGTAGCAGATGCTATTGAATATACAAAGAAGTGTAGGGCTTGTCAATTCCACGCTGATTTCATTCATCAACCTTCGGAGTTTCTACACCTGACGACGACATCTTGGCCTTTCGAAGCCTGGGGTATAGACGTCATCGGTCTAATCAGCTCGCCATTCTCTAGAGGACATCGGTTTATCCTGGCTATAATCGATTACTTCTCCAAATAGACAGAATCTATACCGCTCATCGAAGTAAAAATATCAAAGGTGATCAGTTTTGTCAAACATCACGTCATCTACCGCTTCGACCTACCTTGTAGGATCATCCATGATAATGGTCCAAAATTTGTGAGCTATGCATTCTATCAGTTCTACGATAAGAATCAAATTTAGAATGTAGCCTCTACCGCTTACAATCCAGCATCTAATGGATTAGCAGAAGCTTTCAATAAGACTATCATCAAACTTCTCAAGAAGTTCGTGTCTTCAAACAAGCACGATTGGAATGAAAAGCTCGACGAATGTCTCTGGGCCTACCGTACAACGGTTCGGACACCAGCAGGCAGTACCACTACAAGAAAATAATGATTCTTGACGGTTTATAAGTTGACGGTCATCGAAAACCGTCAACAACAGTGGTTATCTTGACGGTTTTAGGCTTACGTCAAGGAAAGACAACTTTTTAGTCACTTTAGAAATTTTATAGCATATATGTTGACGGTTTTGAAGGATCCGTCAAGAAAGAATATTTTTTATATTGACGGTTTATTGATAATCGTCAAGTAATGCATGTGCGAAAAAATTGGCGCGCATATTTTAGCTACCATTTTAGTAACTTTTTGAATTTTTTGAGTGTTTTATCTATGTTGACGGTTGCATAAAACCTCAAAAGCTGCTTCCATAGAGTGAAACTCCCGAACACTTTAGAAAAACCTCGAAGGGGTTCTTTTATCTCCCTCATCCTCCTCCCTCTCCACCAGCTCCTCCCTCTTCAACTTCTCCTCCTCTTTCCATGGCTGCTCCGGCTCACTCAAGAGAACCCCCCACAACCCCTCTCCATCGACAGCAACGCTCAATGGATTCCCGTCCCGGCTCTCTCCTCCGGCCCTCACCGCTGGTGGCTCCGATCCCGGGTCGTCGAGTCGGAGCTGGTATACGAATCTCGAGGCGTCGCTCTCCGATCTCGGTCGTCGGATCTCCGACTCCATCCACTCCTACGCCTCCCGCTCGGATGAGGTATCGGCAGCTTTGGGAGGATTCGGGGACGAACTCGTTAGGCTCCGCTCGAGGGCCTCCGGACCGGGTTCAGGTAATTTCAAGGGTTAGGGTTTTGGTTGGATTTTGGAAATTTTAATTTCTAGGGTTAGGGTTTGTAGGGTTAGTTCCTTTTCTTGTCGATCATCTTCAGGAACATTATCAGTTATCATTTTGCTGCTAGGATTGGGTGGATCCCGTGATTGCTTCCTCCCTCATCAGTTTTCTTTTTTTTGCTTGGTTGGTTTGATTTAATTTTGTTTGCTTTCATGTGCTATATGCATTTGCTGTTGGGAATTTAGATTTTTAGTTAATTTTGTTAATTTTAGATCAGTTCCATAATATTTGTCACTCCCCTTTCATTTCTGGTGCTCCCCAAAACCGAATTGCATATAGACATGGTAAAAGTTAAGCATCTCCATAATTTTATTACTTTGTGCCAGCCTCTACTGATTGGAAATAAGTTATTTGTAAAAATATTTGTTTGCAATGTGTTTGAAAAAATGTCTCAAACGAATTGAATATGGACATGATCACCACTACGGTCACTCCTACCATATGGTGGAGGTAGCCGTGAAGCCCGCACACCAGGCTGCTGTAGGACATAGCCAAGGCGACCTTCAGGTAGGACCATTGGGACCATCCTCATCCCTGCTAGCATTCGCCCACGACCGTATATTATTGGCTGTCCAAAACCTGCTGAGCCATATCCAGCTCCATATACCACATAGGGGTCTCCACCATAACCATAAGAAGGATATGTGCATGGATTTTGATTCAAAAGAGGGAATGTAAGCTTGGCATGCAACAGTTAGGTGCAAATTATTATTCCACAAACAATTTCAGCTCACGATAGTAATGAGAGTCCTTTCAGCTCAAGTTAGCTAGAATGTGTTGTTAGAAATTGTTGTACCCTGTCGATTCATGAGATGAAGAACATAAATTAAATTAATTGCGGAAGCATACCTGAATCCATTGCTTGACCTGATGGATGTTGAAGCGATCATCTCTTTATTGGGTTCGATCTTCCAACTTGCTACGACCCTTAATGACAAAGGTGAATCCGAATCCTTTGTCCCTCTCTTTCCGTTGATGGGGATGTAGAAGAGAAAAAGAGAAAGCTCTTTTTTGGTGGCCGTATAAGTTGGGGACCATAACCCTAATGAATACACATATTTATATATGTATTGATATTTCTAATTTGGCCCCTCATCAAATTAGAATTATCTCCGGTATCTACACATTAATTCCATGACAATTATACCCTTAAGCCAATTTCCAAACAGACCACTTTAATTTGGCTTAATTATTTAGATAGCCCAAACACAATTAATTTTACATGTGTGGCCCCTTAATTATTGAATAATTCCAACAATCTTCCACTGGGCCACATATGTAACCTTATAATTGTATTAACCTTAGTGAGCTCATAAATTGCTATCTTAATCCTTAGGGTATATCCGGACAATCTCGTCCATTAACCATGTCAACATAGGATCAAAGCAGCATTCGTCACATATAGCGTAACTAAACTATCAATGGTCACATATACCAATATAGCTAAACGACATAGATCAATCATGGATGCATAGCATGGAAATTACACGCAATGTGATCAATACATGTCTATTTCCAACTGGTCCTCCTTAACTTTAGTGAGATCAAATACTTTAACATAATGAAAACAGAATGAACCGAATTTTCATATATCTGATCAGATAAATATCCAAATTACTTTAATACATAAATATGTCCAAAACCAAATAGCACCCAAATACATAAAATACAAACTCTCACTATATTACCATATTCTTAATTAACACTCATATGAGCAATATGCTCATGAAAGACCTTGGGTGATAATACTTTTGTGAGCGGATCCGCTAACATGGAGTTTGTCCTAATGTGCTATATGGACATTTTAACCATTCTGAATCTTTCCTTCACAACTAGAAACTTTATATCAATATTCTTGACGTATACAAGTTTATGTTGTTATTGGAATACAGTACTGCTGATTTATTGTCACACCATAATTTATGTGGTCTTTCAACACCGTACTGTAGGCACAGCCTTGTGACAAAATTTTGCAACCATATTCCCTAAATAGATGCCCCACAGCATGTTATAAACCTTGCTGTCATGGTGGAAGAAATTATGAGTGCATGTTTGACACTCATCCAAAATATATCTCCATTAGTCAGCATAACCTGATGTGGATCTCCTGCTGTGTTGGCATCCAACAAAATCAGAGTCGGAATACCTTATGATCTCCAGAATTATCCGATATCCTACAAAGAGCATATAATTTCTTGTTCTCTATTAATTACTTAAGTAGTTTGGCTGCTACCCAATAATCCATCAATATTTGCTTAAATATCTGCCTAACATCCTAATATGTACGCAATATCCTGACGCGTACATACTTGAGCATACATTAGACTCCCTACAACTGACATGAAGAAAAATCTATTGTATTTTTTTAATTTTAAGGCTAACCTTAGGGCACTTGATTGAGACCGAATTTGTCTCCTTTGACGAGAGGTGTAACCTGGTTTGCATTGAATACTTTAATCAATATACAAAACCAGAAAATTATTCCTTCTCCCACTGAACTTGTGATACACACAATCTTCAACAGTGTTTATCTCAAAACCAAACGAGATAATCACTTGGTAAAACTTTAAGTACCTTCGACGAGAATCTTGCTTGAGTCCATGAATAGATTTTGTCAATATGCAAACCATATTATTTGGGTCTTTCGACACAAAGTTTTTTGCATGCACCATAAATTGTTTCGTCGATATTACCATTAAGAAACACAATTTTGACATCCATTTAATGTAACTCAAGATCAAAATGTGCAATAAGTGCTGTGATTGTTTTAAAAGAGTCTTTCAAAGATACCGAAGAGAAAGTATCTTTAAAATCAATCGTTGACTTTTGAGTAAAGTCACTAGCTGCAAGACGTACTTTATACCTCTCCACATTATCCTTTCGAATCTTTCTTGGTTTTAAATGTCCATTTTCAACCAATGAACTTCGTATCTTTTGGTAATGTGACAAGTTCCTAAACTTTATTGTCTTGCATAGACTTATACTCCTTATTTATTTTCTCAATCCACTTTTAAGAGGTGGAACTTTCCATGGCCCGACGGAAGATGATTGGATCACCTTCCAATATTCCATAGTTTTTCTCACATTCCTAGAGAAATATGACAATATTGTCCGAAATTATATTTCTCCTTTCTCTGGTGGACCATCTTAATATTACTGGTTCTTGAGGTTGTTAAGTTTGTTACTTAGGAATAATTACCTTATCTTGAATGTGGTGCCGCTACATTGTCGTTGTTAAGGTATTTCAACAACGACTTATAGAGGTAATTCGATATTGTCTTATTGAGGCTCCGAATTCACTTCTTGATCATGACAGGTATAGAATCCTGCACATCGTCAAAAGTGATAGTAGAAATCGTAATTGATTCCTTCTCAAAGACCATGATCCTGACTTTATTTCTCCCCCAAACTCAACATCCTCAAAAAATATTATACTTCTCGTCTCAAAATTTTCTTTTGTGTGGGATCGTATAATTATTACCCCCTTGATTTGTCAGCATAGCCAATAAAGTAGCTGCTTACAATTGAACTTTGGTCTGTATTTTCTTTACACATTAATATAGACATTAAAGTCTATAGAGTCAATAAAATCCAAATCTCATCAGACACAAGTCGTTCAACTCTATTTCTAGAGATGTGACCTAATCGCTTATGTCATAATGAGACTAAAAATATTTATTGTTAATTTTGTGTTTAGTACCACATGACTCCACTTGCAAGGTTTCATTTAAGCTGCAATAGTTTCAACTGAATATAGGTGATCATAAACCTTAAAGGAACCGTTACCAATAATATTTGGATTTAAAGATAGACTAAACTTATTATTTCCAAATGAACAATGATAACCAGATTTGTCCATTAAGAAAACTGAAACTGAATTTCGTCTAAAAGACGGTACAATAAAAGTGTATCAAATCTAATCTAAATAATAATCGGTTTCAAATAATAACAAAAATGTACTATTGCTTCCATTTCTACCGATTTGCTGCCACTTACATAGATGTATCTTTCACCATCAATTAGCTTTCGGTAGCTCAGGTAACCTTGTCAAAAACACTAATGTGGATAATAGCACCAGAATCTAGCCACCACGTGTTTTTAGGTACTAAATCTAAATTAACCTCAGAACAGACCAAATTTAGAAATGTATATTTCTTTATACGCCATGCGTGATACTTTGTACATTTCTTCCTTATGTGTCCTGTCTTATCACAAAAGAACAACCATTAGTTTTATATTGTTGTTTCTTTTGATCTGGACCCTTAGCAGCTAATATATTCATTTCTTTTTGTCCTTAAAGTTTATCACATTAAACATGAAAATTAAAATCTTAGTGGCAGATATTTTAACAATATTAACTGTAAAGAGAACAAAGCAACAAAAAATAGACATGCTTTAACAAATAACCAAAGCGTAAAATATAGTCAAACAAATTCAAATAATGGTGAATCCCATCTCAAGATACCTAGTACATCATTAATATCAAGTCTTTGGACAGTGATATTAACTACAAGTGGTACTCTTGGTGTAATGATCAAACGTTGACAATAAGTCATGTCAAATAATAAGCCTATCTTTGGATCAGGTTATTATTTACATGTAAACCTTATAATTGTCACACATTTATCACCACAAGTATGTGTGCAATTCGGCCAAGTATTAACCTTCCTTTGGGACGGCTAATACCCGCATGAATGTATACACACAAACATCCAACATCCCTCATAAACTATCTACGCAAGAGAGGTCACTTTGGCGACATCTTGTTTCAATGGGTCTATTTAGAATATTAGACGACTATTGCTAGTCACAAAAGGTACCAAAATTTTGAATATTGACTAAATTTTACAAAACTGAATCATGTCCAAAACCTTATGTACATGCATATTTGAACATTAAAACTCAAATAAAATAATCATTGGCATGTGAATCTCTTTGCATGATTCAAAAATGAATTTTTAATTTGACAAAATAGGATATTATTAACATAACAAAATTTATGTAATAATCTACTGAGGATATACATCCAGAGAACAACAACATATAGGACATGATACAAATACTCCAACACATAAAAAGAAATGTCATAGAGTTCTTTATGACATATACCCGCACAATGAAAAATAGCGTGTCCTTTTTATTTATTTATTTAATTATTATTTTCTGAACCATGAAAATTGCTCACAAATCCAAACAACGTACCCGCACATTGTCATCCTACCACATCAGAGGGAGGGATAGAGAACAATCTGAATCATTAAGAAATATCCACTAGAGGAACAAATCTTTTAGCATGACATAAATATTTTATGAACAATCAAAATATTGGCAAGTGGCATCTTAATAGATCCATCCCATAAATAGGAATGTTGTTTGGATAACTACAATCAAATACTGTGTTCAAAAAAAAAAAAACTACAATCAAATACTCATCAAAAGATTCCACGACCATTTTTTTTCGAATCTGCCAAGAAGCCATATTCGGATACCCATATTTGGAGCAATCCCTTAAATATTTAGAGCAATCCCCAAACAAAATGAACGTCAGATTAGAGCAATCTCCAAACAAAATATTTGGAGCAATATTTGGACCCATATTCGGATACCCATCAAAATTTCCATACTAACCAAACCCTTATATTATATATATATATATATATATATATATATATATATATATATATATATATATATATATATATATATATATATATTTTTTTTTTTAAAAAAAATATATATATATATATATTGAGAGAAATAGCTTTTGCGCTACCATCTTGTCTAAGAAAGTTCATAATGTAGAGTTAATTAGCAACGAACATTACAGAATAGTGCTCACGCTGTTATGTGTTAAAACCAAAGTTCCCATCAACAAGGCACAATAAAGGTATCAAGTTCACCCTTCCCTTGGAAGACAGATCAGTAAGAAAATAAGCCTCCCCCGACACCTTTATATATATATATATATATATATATATATATAAGAAAAAAAATATATATATATATATATATATATATATTTTTTTTTTTTTCTTATATATATATATATATATATAAAAAAAAATATATATATATATATATATATATATATATATATATATATATATATATATATTTGGAGCAATCCCCAAACATTGATCTCACTAAAATGAACGTCAGATTAGAAATCCGAATACCCATATTTGGATCCGGAATGGCCGAGTAAAACATGTGGATCATTAAAATAAATTAATCTAGCAATCGGAACCCTAAATTAATTTCGATTTAACGATCTAGGGTTTCTGAACACCAACAAAATTGAATATGTAAACTTCAAACTCATAAATCAAACAAGGAGGCTCTTATACCACTTGTTAGAAATTGTTGTACCCTGTCGATTCATGAGATGAAGAACATAAATTAAATTGATTACGAAAGCGTACATGAATCCATTGCTTGACTTGATGGATGTTGAAGCGATCGTCTCTTTATTGGGTTCGATCTTCCAATTTGGTACGACCCTTAATGACAAAGGTGAGTCCGAATCCTTTGTCCCTCTCTTTCTGTTGATGGGGATGCAGAAGAGAAAAAGAGAAACCTCTCTTTTGGTGGCCGTATAAGTTGGGGACCATAACCCTAATGAATACACATATTTATATATGTGTTGATATTTCTAATGTGGCCCCTCATCAAATTAGAATTATCTCCGGTATCTACACATTAATTCCATGACAATTATACCCTTAAGCCAATTTCCAAATAGACCACTTTAATTTGGCTTAATTATTTAGATAGCCCAAACACAATTAATTTTACATGTGTGGCCCCTTAATTATTGAATAATTCCAACATGTGTAGCTTGGTTTTCAAAAGGTTCTGAAGTGTAGCTATTTGAGCAACACATGTGAGCTCCCACACTTAGCTCATAATAACAAAAATGTGATTTCAATGGCTCATATTAGCAAAATGTCAAAATGATATGCTTGACTAAAAGTTAATTTATTTGCTAAGCCTATATTATATGTAAAAAAAAGGACTTTTATAAAATTTAGATGGCTTTGTAAGATTTGGGAGCTTTTGTAAAATTTAGGAAGGCATTCTAAAATTTTAAGACATTAGTAAAATTTCGGAAGCTTTGTAAATTTTTAGCCCCTCGCCTAGGCTTGAAGGCAGCTCTGTTGTCGGCATTCCATGTTTCATCTCCTCTCCTTAGTATTTTTCACTTTTATATATATATATATATATATATATATATATATATATATATATATATATGTATATATATATTTATATATATATATATATATATATATATATATATATATATATAACTTAACGATAATCTTCCCGAACAACAATACAACTGGACTCCAACAAAAGGAGATGAACTGAAAGAACAATTACATTGGAGGCATGATCAAATTTCTTGTTAGCTTGGGGCTTAGCAAGGACAACCTCAATAACTTGACCATCAATTTCATATTTTTTATTTCCTTTTACTGCCTTCAAAGCACTAGATCTTTCCATAAAATGGTTAAACCCAAAATCCCTGGCCATAGATGGTGGCAGAACAGCTTTTGTAACCTCCTTGTGACGCTGGAAAAGCTCCTTCAATTTTTCTGATGTAATATTCTCTGGCAAGTTTTTGACATAAACAACTTTCAAAATGCAACTAAAAAGGTCACTTCTACGCGAATGATATTTTCATGTATCAGTATAGCTTCCCGGCTCAGATTAGACACTTCCTAAGCTTTAATAGTCTGATGTTAGAATTTTGTCTTTTATGCCTTGATGACTATTTTAAAAAAGGATCTTTAAAGTCTTCTCATATTTTTTTTGCCTTATGTACATCAACCTTCATTCTTCCTATTCTACTATCTTGTGATCCTGGTTGATTGTGCCCCAAAATGGAACAGTTTTCTTAATAGTCTAAATCATTTTAAGAACTTCACAAGGCTGCTAGATGGATAATAGGGACAAGGGCTAGTTAGATACATGAACCCAATAATCTATGTTTTTTTTTGACAATTGACACAACTTGCATAATTCTGTTTGACAACAAGTGAATATTTTTATTTGTGGTTCTTCCCACATTAAGCAACAATGTATGAAATTCCAGTATGTTTACGATACGTATGTCCTAATTCATTGATTGTTGTCTCCACACTGCTGTAAGGAATTTTGCTAAACCCTCTACTCACTGATACTTATACATTGTTGCACACAATTATGAACATATAAAACTGTATTGTTTAATTCCTTGTTATATATAATTGTCTTTTCATCTAGAAAAAACTTGATCAAATATTTTTAGTGTGCAGGATCTAAAAGTGCAAGGATTGCCAAGTTCATGAGAAAACAATAAGATTGTAGCAAAAACACTGTGTCATGTGGTATGCACATGTTACAATTATGGCATTTTTGCGTATGTTTCACATTATTTTTTCTGCTTTTTATTTTGTGCAAAATAAAGATAAATTTTCTTTTACTGATTTGAGAATGATCTCAAATAGGATAACTACATTACTTTACTCTTCTAAATGTTCATATCACTGTAGGCTCACACAAATCCAAATGATAAGGAAAAATGTATTATACATATAATTCTTCTTGTGTTATTCTTGTCATTGGTGAAAATGATAAGGCAAATGTGATGGTTTCTTAAAGAGTTTTGGTCTCAAAATATGTGATGGATTTAATATTGGCATTGGTGAAACAAATATTTCAAATAGAATAAAAATTAAGAAGGTAAAGGGTAACTTAGTAATCTAGTCTTCCAAATGTTGTTCATGATAGTTCAGTTGAGTTATACTCTCCTTATTTTCTCCAGGATATTGTTCTCTTGTTTTCTTTTTGGTCAACAAGCTCATTAATATAAATTAGTAACTTGTGCTCTTGTTCTCTCAATTGAGTTATTATACCCTCGCCGCTATCCGATTCCTAACCTTTCTGGAGCTTACATTGTCTTCTTTAAATATGCAAGCCCTTTTGATTTGATGCCCTGAACAAAAAATGTCTTTGAAAAGTTTGGAAACCATGTTTGTTTCACAACAATATTTAACCAACTTAAATATTTTTAGAGGAATATTATAACATTGGATACATCTATAAGGAGTGTAATTTGTTTTTTGTATAAGCTAAATTTTTTTATAATTTTTGTTTAGTTATGAAGTTGTACTATTTGAGTTTTTTGTATTATTAGTATATTTTTGTGTCTTCCTAGCTGTGCTAGTAATCAGATGTAATTTTCTATCTAAAAGTTGTAGGTTGTCATTGTGATTGCTAATTTGTTTGAAAGTTCATTTTTTGAGAAAATGAGTTCTGTAATCAGCTGAGGAGTGCTTACAACAAATTGAGTATTAGATCTTTCAAGTAGCAGAAAGCATTTTTTTGAGCATGTAGGAATATGTAAGTTATTTACACTAATCCATTGGATCCTTCTCTTGAAGTAAGTTTTCCACTAGTCACATGAATGATTGATAATTGGATGGCCTTTTAGGTTCTTGACACCTTACATTTCTAATAATGTCATATATCCTTCCACATACCTATATTGTAAATTATCAGATTAAGAATTATAAATGTATGTTCTCATTGAAGCTCCTTGTATGTTACAGTAAGCTTTTTATATTTGTGGTCAACAAATTACTAGAATAGTAGTTTCATTTGGTTGTATGGAGTACTGAGTTCAATATCTATATAAGAACATGTATGGAAGTATTGATAATTTGTGTTCTTGTTCTCTCAGGAACTTGCTGAAAAATGAAGGTGCATGCTGTGAATAGGAAAATATTGTGGATATGGGAGGGATGTGCTCCGGTTTGGTTTGCTACTTTTTTGGTTTCCTTTTGTTTGGTTGGATTATGTTTTGTGGTGACTATTGATGGATGTTTAAGTGGTATAGAAACGACAGATGTAGAATATGTGTACTTTATGGTTGGAGTATGTTGTGGTTGGATAAGTGATGAATACATGTGGTGGGATGTGTATTGGAAGTTTTTATTGTATGAACATTACAGTTTGTTAATAAAAAATTTGGATTTTATAGAAATTTGATGTGTGTAGCTTCTGGATTGATATTATGTGTGTTTGATTAATATTATATAATTCTTGACAAAATTTTGGCATGCTTCTTTTGACGGTACTTTGGATAGCTTCTCTTGATGGTTGTTAAACGTCAATGTTAATTCAAATTATGCTGCATAATAGCCGTAAATTCATGCTTTTCATGACGGGTTTTGTTCGTCAAAACAAATGCTTTTCTTGACGGCTAAAGGCCGTCATATAGGGCGGAGTCAAGAAAAGTTTTTGCCTACGTTGACGGTTTCTAAAAACTGCTATCTTGACGGCTAAAAATAGTCAAGAAAATTACTTCATATGACGGCCAAAAACTGTCAAAAAAAGTCCTGCCAGCGACCGTCAAGAAAAGGGAGGGGGGCTTTTGTTGACTCCGGCCTACTTGACGGATCCGCAACCGGCATGATACCCATTTCTTGACGGGGAATCACTGTCAAGAAAAGCCCTTTTTCTTATAGTGTACGCCATTCTCTCTAGTTTATGGAAGTGAAGCAGTTCTTCCCCTAGAAATCCAGATTCCCTCTCTTCGAGTAGCCTTAGCCAGTGAGTTGACTGTCGAAAAAAGTTACCATCTGCGACTTCAAGAGTTGAAAGCGCTAGATGAAAAACGCTTATTAGCTCAACATCGTATTGAGCTATACCAAGCACGCATTTCTATAGCCTTTAATAAGAAGGTGAAGGAAAGATTCTTTCAAGTTGGTGATCTGGTCTTAGCAGTGAGAAGACCAATGGTCATGACGCACAAGACAAGGAAATTTTTAGCCTAAATGGAAAGGTCTTTTCGTTATAGAATCGGTGTATTCTAACGGTGCGTATCGACTAACCAAGCCTGATGGTGACTTGCTCATGATGCCGATCAACGACAAGTTACTGAAGAAATATTATGTGTAAACTTCATATACAGAGTTCACAGATACTCTGTTTTAATCATGTAAATGTACAGTGCAATGTTTATATCATTCGAAAAATTATCTAACTATTATCCGTATTTCTAGAGTCTTGAATACGCCATTGATAATAGGTCCTCTAAAAAGATTCCTCAGTGGAATTATCTTTGTTTGAACTCTGTCCAAACTCAATCATATAAAAACGGTAATGTCCGTATTACCTCTGAACTGTTTTTTGATAATTATTCCCTAGTAGGATAATTAAGAAATGTTTTGCCACGTCCATATAACTTCTGAGCAAAATACTCGTCAAAGATAATCACGTCCATATTACCTCTGAATTATTTACTGACTCCTACTTAATATTATATATCCGTCCATGTCCATATTACCTCTGGTCAGATATAAAACATTCTCTGCTATTGTGTCCATACTACCTCTATTAGCAGTTTCTTTCAACTTATTATCTATGTTCAAGAATCTTGAATATAAAACGGATAATAAGCCCACATCAAATTCTCTGGTGGAATACCCACCAGAAATATCCCTACTATGTCCACATTATCTCTAATTCTGATATTTCACAAACTACATTCATGAGTTTCGAAAGCCAAAAGATTTTTTATTAAAAACTTCTCTCAAAAAGCAGAGAAATGAAAAGATACAAGGTTTTTATGGCTAAATGAGCCAATTACAAAGGAAGACCTAAGGGATACACAACCGATTGATGCTATCCCTTAAAGCCATAATCTCAGTCTGAGACTTGACAGTGGCGCGACGACGCGCTTCTTCCTGCCGAGCAGCTTCATCCTTGAAGGGGATCAGTTTCGCGTGCTCCCTCTCTAACTTTACCATATGTTCTTTCAATTGGTCCAAAGTTGTGGCAGTCACAGCAGCCTGAACCGTATAGTCTTCTTGTTCAGACGCAACTGTTCTTAATTCGGCCTCCAGTTGGGTAATCTTATTATGGATCTGTGCAATGTGATTATACTTTTCGGTGATCTGGATGGCCAGCTTGTTCTTCGAAGCAAGACGAGCCTCGCTCGCAGCTTTGAACTGTTCGTATTGATCAGCCAACTCACTGATCTCTTTAGCAAGGGCATCCCTTCTTGCTTGGAAAGTAGCTTCCTCTTCTGTAAGAGTCGCAACCAAAGCCCCTTCTTTTTCAAGAAATAGCGATGTTGGGCTTCGTTGCCTGGCTTTCCGGAATTTGGCCACTCGGTCCTCCAAGTCATTTAGAAGTTTCCTCAGAGCATTGGCCCGCTCTTCATAGCCAACAATGCTTTCAAGGACCATCACTTGGCATCCGATAATAGCCTTTACAGGTCCAAAGGCGGCATTCCGGTTTAAGACTCCAGGAAGCTTTATATTCAGAATGGAGTAGAAAGCTTTTATGACTTCCTGGGCCATCTCGTCATCCTCAGAGGAAGTCGTTGGGGAGGGAGCTTGATGGGGATCTTCCGCTCCAGGAAGAGATACTTGACAAGAAGCCGAATATGACAATAAAACAATATATATCAGTAACGGAAAGAAAAAAAGAGTGCGAAAGAGTTGTATTTCGTACCCTCTGCTTGCTCAGCGCCAACTTGAACTAGGTCATCAGTCCTGGTTACAAGAGAACCAAGAGCAGGCCCAAGTTGCTCATTAGTGACAATGTCAAGGCCCCTAGCATTCCCAACATCAAGCTATATATCTTCTATGGCCCCAGTTGGACCTGGAACAGATTCAGCAACAGTCGCCTTAGTGCGTTGTTCAACTTCTCCTTCCGCAGCTGATGCAGGCTTGCTAACAAATTCCTCCGCACCAGCAATCCCAGCGGAACCAGGGACAACTTCTTATCCTACCCCAGTGTCTTGGGCAACCTCTGTACATTGTTCCCTCTCCTTGTCTACAAGGGAATATACGATGGCAGTCAGCCTCGCGAGGAGTACGCAAAATTGAAGTCAAAAAATATCATCCGAAGTAAAATACAAAGATAACATACCCGCGGGAGGGTGAGCTGATTGGACTTGATTCTCGTCCAACTCCTTTATTAAAGCTCCAATCTCAGACATATTGTAACTCCTCTTCTCGGATTTTTCAAAAAATAAAAACAAATAAATACTATAAAAGTTAGTTTTTTTCGAGACTTTGCAAGGGTATTTTGTGATTATTTATATTATTAAAAACCAAATTAAAATTGAAGTACTGTTCGGTTTTAATAAAAATATTTAAATTGATTAGAGGATTTGGTTAGTACTTTCGGGTTTTCAAATTATTGATTTCGAAAATTGTTTTGGAAAAGCATAAATAATTTTAATAATAAAAAGATTTGTTAAAAAATATTTTGAATAGAATTTATAAAAAGTATTTTCATTAGTGATGGTAGCGAATATTATCTTCATGTAGTAATTAATGATTTCATAATTACTTTGTATGTTTAAATCATTTTGATAAATATTAAATATTATTTACATTACTATGTTGATCATTTCATTAATATAGACTTATATTCATAAGATTTAAAAACTACTTGATATTATCAAATATTTATTTAAACTAGTATTGATTTTAATTAATTAATGAATAATGAATTAGATTAATTTTGACTGAAAAGATTTATTTGATAATTAGTAATAACCACTGGAATATTATAATGATTTAGATAAACTAAATTTAGGCATCCTTATCTAACTATAAGACTGGGACTTAATATATGTATAGATGTAACTTTCGATCTCGTTCCCCTCTCGGAAAATCTCTTCTACACCTCTTCGTTCTCACGACACCCCCGCCAATACCACCAGTACTCAACCATGACAACTCTCCACCTCTCCACCGATTTTCGCAAGAGCGTCGCCATACCCCACCACCATTCCAGCAGCCTTGCCGGAGAAACACACTCCCGACTGCACCACCCTCGGCCACAACCAACTCGACGCTACCATAACATAGTCAATACCCAAAATAATTATCGTGTCCGAACCTGTGTGTCCGTGTCCACATCCATCTTATTCCACCAATACAAAACAATTATCGTGTCCGTGTCGACAGGCTGACACGAACGTCCCAACAACCCCAACCGCTCACCTTGTCCAGCGCCAGCGAGCCATCATCGGTCGGGCGTCAGATCCGCCCGCTTTGACCAGCTCCTAGGATCGCACATCCTGGTGTGCGACACAGCAGCCCAGTGCTGGGACCCCGCCGCCTTGGGGGCGACCATCACATCGACCGTCGGGTTCTCATCGACCCCGCCGGCGTGCCATCCTCCGCGACCGCCGAGCTTTTGGCCGAAACGGGCGCACGTGTCACCGATGGAACCCATCACCGTCCGTGTCGACAGATCCGCGCAGCGTGTGCCACGCCCGTCCCGCGAGCCTCCGTACGACCCCGAACCAGATCGGCCACCATGGAAGTTCCTTCCTTCGTCTAGCGCGGGAGCACGTCGCCATGGCCGAGCCCCTCCGCATCCTGCGCATCGAAGCCTCACGGCCATCCACGCGCGCGGGCACCTGCCACCGGGACGACGCTCCCTCCAGAGCGCCACTACCAGGACCGTCTGCGCAGGGCGTCGACTCCTTGTGGCGAGCTGCACCCTCAGTCGCGACTGGCACCTCGTCCACCGCGTCTCCTCCATGATGCCTCCCTTTCGTCCGACGCGAGACCAACGCAGCGCCAGCACGGCCATCCGCCGTGGACCTGGACCCGCGCGACCCAGCGCTGCCTCCCTTTCGCCCGGTAAGGCGCCACGACTCCACGCGCTGCTTCTCTCTGCTGGCGTCCGTCGACAAGCCCCGCTGGTAAGCTTCCCTCCCCCTTTGTGCTCACCCCAATCCGTCCACCTTTTTTCTCTTTGTGTTCTTCTTCCATTTGGAGAGAGAGAATTAATGTAATGGGTTAATAGGTTAAGGTTAAATGGGCCATAACATTTGGGCTTTTATCTGTGGGCTTAAACCATTGTGAAATATTGATGTTATGATATAGGATATATAACATAGGCTGGGCCAGATTTTACAGGAAGAGATTGGGTTTAAGTTTAGTCAGTTTGGGCCTCTAAGCTATAAAAGTAATAACATTTTTATTAGTTATTTATTATTATTATTATTATTGGTATTATGGTTAATTGATATTTATTAAATTATTATTATTACTATAAATACTATCGGTTTTACTAATAGATAATATTGTTCCTTATATATATATATTAAAATATCTCTAAAAAAATATTCTTGTATTTATGGTATTTCAAAATATGATTTTTGACTAAAAATATTGTAGTATTTCTAGTTATTTTATAAATATAGTTTTTGAGTCAAAAGTTATAATTGGCAAAACTAAGGATTTGTCTATTACTAGGTTTCGAAGGTATCTATATAAAGTAGTTTGTCATTTTCAATTATCATATATAAACTCTAAACTAGTTTATAAATATTTTAGACATCGACTTTTATATATTTTAAGATAAGGTTTTGAAACTTGCTAAGACTACATACTATTTTGACTGAATACTATTAATAGGTTTTATTCTACTAGCTACAAATACTACTAATGTGTTATAAGGTTTTCTAAAGGTAATTATTTCTAAAAGTGTATATATACGATTTATTACGGGATTAGCGTTCTTTAAATCAAGTTCCTCCTAGAATATCCTTGGTCGTACCTAATCGTAATTCTATTTCTTTTACCTCCTTCACATTGACCTTAGACAACTGGACTATCCTGGACGCAATGGTATTATCGGTTTCACCAGCAAAGGACCCCAGGTAAGTGCACTTTCTGATTGCTTTTCGATTCATAGTAGTTTTTACGTTTCATGTTTATACATATGTCTTGTTTCTTGTTGACACGCTTGTCACACAGAGATTAGTATCATGGATTTATTGTACTTCTTGACTGTCATTTACATGATTATCATGCTTGCAACTTGATTCCATGAGTACTAGCTAGGCAGGGAAATATCTTAGTAGACATGTGAACTACCCATCTCATCCTAAAATGTCTGATCGTGACTGATAGCAGCTGCACACGACACGTGCAGGGTGCCGTATTTACCCCTTAGCTGTTCACATGTCGAACAAGATATTTCAAACACATAGATAGTTGCCTTTTACTTGTTTTCTTTGTTTGTTCACCACTTTCCATGACATCAGTTACTTTCTAGATGCATTTTACAAATGTTATTTTCATGTCTTGTGAATTCTATTGTATTTTTGTATTACCGTCCGTTTGTGTGCTTGTTCCATTCCTGACTGAAAACCAACATTTTTCAGGTTAGCCGTGGCTACTTTAGCATTGGGAGATTCAGATGTATTTGCAGGCCAAACCTAGAGATTAGATAGCTGTGTTGTAGTCATTTCAAATATGTAAGAACATTATATTTTCTTTAAATATAATTCTTATAAATGTTGTAATCTATTAGAAATATGAATGAGCAACAAAGTTTATTTTGAGCATTTATTTATTGCGGGCTTGACAGCGTTCTACAGTCGACTCTGCGGCGTAGGCTGGCTTGGACACGCATACTTATCCCGAAAAGCGGGTGCGGGTCGTGACAAGTTTTTATGGTGGCCCATGCAGGTCAGTCTTTGCAAATTGTGCGAACTCATGGTAGTAACATATTCGTCGTACTACTACGAGCCTGCGAATAGGAAATGCTCATTCACAACTAGGAGTAAGTCAATTTTAGGAGAATGGTTAGGACTAGGAGTCCCTAGTTTAATTTGACAGTTGGGTAGTTAAGGTTGCTATATAGGTCTCGTTGTATTCTAAACCCAATTAGACGACTTTTACAGAAGGATACACTTTTGTATGTTGATTCGATAATATTTCGAAGGTGGGTAGATTCGTAACCCTCTCTCCGAAAATTTAAAAATATCCTCTTCTCTTTATTATTATTTATTTGAATTAAAATTTGAATTTTGGAATTTTATTTAATATTTAAGTGGAATTTTATTTAAGAATGTCTTAGTCATGGTTAAATTTTGGAGTGCCAACTGACTAGAAGTAATATCACGGATAGTGCAGTCGCGTGCTTTGACTAGTTTATTAGCTATGGTAGGAAAGGTCGAGCCATATGTGTACTTTAACCAGGATAACCAGGCCAAGTTGTGACATGCCCCGTATAAAATTTGATTAGTTATTATTAAGATTATTTGATTGTTAGGAGACCCGGCTGTACCAATTTAGTCCAAACCCAACCCAAACCCAAGTAGTCCTATAGTGCGAGCATTGACGTCCATGTAGATATGAAGATGTGTATATATATATTTGTAGTCTATTTTAATCTCGTGAATAAATTCTATAAACTGTATATTTGATATAATATATGTATTATTGATAACCTTCTCTTAAAATGATATCTTGGGATTTTGGGAATTATTTAGACTATACATGTATACTTGTGCATAAATATGTTCATCATAGGTAGACATAGTGCTTTATATATATATTTCCCTCGATCTTGAATATTAGGGAAATAGAAATAAGAATTTATATTTCTTTTGCCTTTGATCGTTTTATTCCTAAATCAATCGTACAATTTTCAAAACTATATTTCCTTCAAGGACAGATACATACCCTTTTCCCCATCACGATCAAACTGTTTGAAAGTCAATTTGATTAAAGAAATTCTTAACCCCTTTGAAAATTTCATGGAAATAGTTGAAAGATTAATCGGCGACTTACAATAGCAAGACAGAAGTGCACTGTCACCATTTACTTGACTCATGGAGACTGTGGGTTCCCTGCAGCCAGCAGCAGACTGTCGAGGCAGGACCCATAAGTTGAAGTAATTTCAAGTACGTGTGGGTCGTCGAATATTATTAAAACTATGACTTGATTGTCCTATTTAATCTTTGAAATATTATGTCAATATTGGATAGAGTTGATAGAGTGTTCGATACCATATTATGCTTAAGTTATGAAATCAAGGGTTTACTGCAGCCAGGTGTACACTGGCGAGGCATGGATTCTCGGTTAAATAATTTTGGATATACTTATGGTTTTCGAATAGTATAGAGACTACATTCTTTTGGCATGTGACTATTGAATTTTCTATGTTTCACAACTTCATGAACTCTCGATTAAAATTTGATTAGTTCTTAACCTTTAATTTCTTGAACCCTTCCTTCTATCTTTTTACTTTTATTAGTTTTTCTAGAAATCATCTAAAACCTATTCACTAGATTCATACCTAGATTATGATTCTATGCTCATGCCTACAAAATTGATCGTGCTAAACACGATTTCGATTTAGATCGTCCTTAACGACTTTTGATCACAACTTGACCATTTGATTGTATTTTGATCATGTCGATTCGCATATTTTCAAGATTTTGAGTCTGCGATCGTGCCTCAATAATCTTGCCTAAACAATTAATCGAGTTAATCAGGACAAACGAATTTTGATCGTTCTAAACAAGTTTGCTCGTGATTAAACTAATTTGACCATAGTCGTGCCTACATTTCAAATTCTAATATTAGTACTTAGATTTATTCCATGGTGTCATGGCTATTTCGATCATATTCCCCCTCGTGCCAAATTTTACTCATGCTTGGATGACTTGCATGATTAACCTTGATCGTGACTGCATCTTAGTAGTATCTAAGTGTTTCTAACCATGTTTTGGCTTTGACTGAATTTTGATAGTTGTTCATGTCCATATAATTTTGATAGCGGTAATCGTGCCTAAATGCCTTTTCTCATTCAGCTAATCCTATTTTTATTCTATCCTTAAACATGCTTATGATTTGACCTTGATTAGATCCTTGACCATATAATTTGGTCATATTTTTTGTGCCTAAACGATCAATCATGCTAAACCAAATTCTTTGATCATCCTTAAACAGAATTTGATCGTGACTCAAAGAAAATATATTTTGATTGTGCAAAATTGCATTTTATTTTATTTTATTATTTTTTGCCTTTATCCGCGATTATGCGTGACTATTTGATCAGCAACCTTATCATTCTCTCAATTATGCCAAGTGTCGTACTTATTTATATCGATTGAAATTTCGTTACCGTACCTAATCGTGCTATTTAAAATTTTGAAGACGAAATATTCTAAGGTGGGTAGATTTGTAAACCCACATCTCTGATTTCAAAATTTTTATTTTGTTTTATTTTAATAAATTTTAGTTAGAAAATAGATTTTATTTGTAACCACTATAGAATATATTTTGATGACAACAGAATTTTTGTCAAACTATTTTGGATTTAGAATTTATAAAATATCGTTTAAATTATTTGCTAATACTAATTATCAATTAAATCCATTTTGTTATATTATAATTAGTTTGATTCAGTCTTGGACTAACAAAGATATGTACTGTTTAGATAATATATACAATATTTTCCAAGTCATTTAATAAACATATTATTTATTTAAATTATTATTGTATTATATTTAGATTCGATCAAATGCATTTTTCATATTTTAATAAAATATTAAATTATTTTTAAATTCATTATGGGTTGATTTTGATTTGTTAGATCCAATATTTATTTAAATCTTAGAAAGATTTGATCATCCTAGTCCTTAAATTCGAGGTCGAATTTATTTCTTAGGTGGGTAGATTTGTAACTCCTCTTCTCAAATTTTTCAAAAAATAAAAATAAATAAATACTATATTTGTTTAAAGGTTAGTTTTTTTTTGAGACTTTGCAAGGGTATTTTGTGATTATTTATATTATTGAAAACTAGCTTAAAATTGAAGTACTATTTGGTTTTAATAAAAAATATTTAAATTGATTAGAAGATTCGGTTAGTACTTTTGGGTTTTCAAATTATTGATTTCGTAAATTGTTTTGGAAAAGCATAGATAATTTTAATAATAAAAAGATTTGTAAAAAAATATTTTGAATAGAATTTATAAAAAGTATTTTTATTAGTGATGGTAGCGAATATTATCTTCCTGTAGTAATTAATGATTTGATAATTACTTTGCATTTTTAAATCATTTTGATAAATATTAAATATTATTTATATTACTATGTTGATCATTTCATTGATATAGACTTATATTCATAAGATTTAAAAACTACTTGATATTATCAAATATTTATTTAAACTAGTATTGATTTTAATTAATTAATGACTAATGAATTGGATTAACTTTGACTTAAAAGATTTATTTGATAATTAGTGATAACTACTGGAATATTATAATGATTTAGATAAACCGAATTTAGGCGTCCTTATCTAACTATAAGACTGGGACTTAATATATGTATAGATCTTGTCACGCCCTAGTACCGGAATACTAAGACGGACTAGGCCAGCTACTCCATATGAGGTATATAAACGTCATACAGCGATCGTGGCTGTCAAGAGACAAGGGGGTGCATGCTACAATCAAGTCTCCTATGGCCTCACAGAGCATCTATGTCTCAATCAATCAAAACAAGAAGCAGTAAATAATGATCATATAAGACAAAGCAGTAAGGCGTCCCCGACGCTTCATCAAAATGATTCAAGAGCCTAGCTATACAAAATGATAAGCTAGTACCGAGAGTCAATAGTACATAACCGTAGTCAGCTGCAGTCTGATTTAATTACAATTATGTAAAGGAAACTAATGTCCAGAACAGCCGGCTAAACAAGTGTCGGTGGCTAAACGCCAAGTACAAAATAGAAGATACCAGAGCGGTGAAGAAGAAACCACTCATGGTCCCTAACGCCCATACTCCTGGTGTGCACCATTGTTCGGGTAGAAGGCTGGATCCTCTGGAGCTGCTACGAGATCTGGCCAAACAAAACCAGCGGGGTCAGGCCCCGAATAGCAAGTACCACAAGGGAGCACAAAAGAGTGAGATAAAATCCAAGCGTAATAATAAAACCTGATTCATGAGTTATAGGCTTATAACATATCATCGAGACAATACGACACCCTTACAACCAAACAAGGACAAACAGTGCCAATATCGTGCCGAGATAAGATATATCCTACAACCATGGGCAGGTGAAGGGCTTCTGATTTTGCGACTTCGGTCCATAGCCTATCGCAGCATAATAGCCCAACCCAACAACCAAACAAGGACATGGGTTGGACCACGCACCACAATAGTCCATGTTTCTCAGTTGCTAACAGAAGAAAACATATCACAAAACAAGTCAGCTTACAAGCGGCCAATCAATCCTACGGCTTTCCATGATTTGCCTGGGTTATTCCAGTAATGCAATATATATAGGAATCCTCAGATCGTATCGCATTCCAGCAGGGCTAGCCAAACCATTATATACAAGCAAGCACGAAATGCACCGGTCCCTCGAAAGGCCACCGCGCTAGAATAAGCAGTAACGGTTCCAGCTCTCCTATAGGAAGAGCTGGCTCGGCAGTCACAATTCAGATACTGCACTCCACTAGTGCGGATGACTATACAGTATCCGAGGCGGCCAACCCGATGCACCAGGACGGGACCCAGGGCGGCTGGTGACGTACGATCTCGAGATTCTGTTCCCTCCCAATGCTTCTACCAATTTAAGTTGCTTAGATTAACCCTATCTCGATATTGGAATTACATGTCGTGGTCACATGGTCATCCTTCTATATGTCGTACCATAGTACGTGTACCCTAAGTATGAATCCACATCGGCTCAATCTAGATCCATGCTTAGTGTAATGCATCAAACAACAATCAACATACCACGACACTATTACTGACCAATTACCATGATTGTGCTGGAAGGTGCACATGTATTGACATACAACACGAATGATCACTTAGCACGTAGAGTCACACCTCAGTGCACTCATTAAATAGCATCGCAGTGCATACTAATATTGTATCTCAATACACACTTAGAACATGTACCAGCACGTATACAGGTAATCAGGTCAGGAACATGGTCAAGTCAGGAAGTCACACGGACCCCTCGTGACATAAAAGTCACATGTTAATTCAGGTTAAAGTGAGACATGAAGATCCTTGAAGCCAATACAAAGATCTACAACTTTTATGTTGGAAGTTGGAAGAAATTATGGCCACAAATCAATCAAATAGGGCATAAAACAGCCAAAATAGGCACTATGCGATACTATTCAAGCCATGCGGCACTATTCATTCTGCGGTACTATTCATCTCATGCGGCACTATGCTAGCCTGCGGTACTATTCATCTCATGCGACTGCGGCACTATTTATTCCATGCGGCTGTGGTACTATTCATCTCATGCGGCTGCGGTACTATTCATGCGGCTGTGGTACTATTCATGCTCATGCGGCTGCGGCACTATTCATCTCATGCGGCTGCGGCACTATTCATACGGCATTATTCATCTCATGCGGCTGCGGTACTATTCATTCGGCTGCGGTACTATTCATGCTCATGCGGCTACGGTACTATTCATGCGGCTGCGGCACTATTCATACGGTACTATTCATCTCATGCGACTGCGGCACTATTCATCTCATGCGGCTGTGACACTATTCATTCCTGCGGCTGCGGCACTATTCATGCGGCACTATTCATCGTCCCTGCCAAAACCAGGGCAGATGACATAGAAAATGTCCAAATATTGTTTTAGCCATAACTTCCTCAAAATAAGTCGAAATTTAACTTTTCAAATGTCAAAATTGGGTAGAATTGAATTCCCTACAACATAGGACCATTAGTTTTCGAAAACAACCAAGTTTGATACATCAAAACCACAGAAATCTATAAAACCCTAGTTATAGAAACTTAGATCTACACCAATCTAGCCATTAAAATCAAAAACTCCAAGAACTAAACTTGTAGAGAATGAAGAGAAGAACAATATAGACAAATAATATCTAAAAAAAAAATCAAGAAATGAAAATTGCAAGAATCTCTCCATTTGGTGCAAGATGTACTTGCCTATTGGTTGGGAGGAAAAGAAATGAAAAGAGTGAATGAGGAGAGAGAGTGTGGAAGAGAATATATATAGGGGTTGGCTTAATAAAACCCAAAGCCCTAAACATGCTCTAACCATGTGACTAATGACATATTAATTGCTACATGATACAACTAATTAAATTAATTAAATAAAATCCTAACCACAACACGGTTCAGAAATCTTATCATCGAAATAGTGAACCACGCCTACAACCAAACAAGGACAATGGGTGGCACACTAATCCACGACGAGATACTGTTCCATGCCATGGCCAGTTACAAATATATGATATATGCAATAAAGATACAGGTGCCAGATACCATATAGATGAAAAATAAAAAATTTACGTATTCCGGGAATGGGGAGTAAAATATCTACCCTCCTTAGAAAAATTTCGTCCTCGGAATTTCGATAAGGCTAGTCGAGCGCGCTCTCAGATCACGAAATACACTCATGACATATAGCAAGCACAATTATCAAACAACACATGGCACATGAACAGTTTAAGAAAGCAAAAATAATTAAGTAAGAGCACAAACAGTAATCATACCCTAGAAGGAAATGATCGAAGACATACGAATAAAATATGCCTCTCAAGTCAGGTAGGAATTCGTCCTCGTGGTCCTACACTGACTCCTAAAGTGGACAAGGGTCAACGCTTGAGATAAGTCGGTACCAATGACTAAATCAAGAACGAGACTCTGCCCAGGACGTACTCTCGTAATCAAGACACATGATGAATATCACGTATCACATGATACGAGAGCAGATGAGTGAGACAAGAAAGTCGCCTTCACTCTTCGAATATAAAACTCAAGGAACTATGAATAATACTCCAAACTTACCTACAATCTGACCGCCTTCGGCCAACCTCTGCTCTAATACTCCAAATTCTATCTGCCTCTGCCCCTGCTGGACTCTCTACTGCTGCCTTCCCTGGCCCTGCTATTGTGGCCTCTGCTGTCCAACCCAATGTTGCGCTTATCGGTACATCTGAGCTTGTGTCGGTAATGGGCGCTGGGCTAGTGGCCTCACTGCTAGTGCTGGCCCTTGATACGGTGCTACCTCTGGAGCTGGCAACGCCGAAAACTGTTGAGCTGGCCCTCCTGGCCTCTGTATCTGTGGGCATGTAGCTATATGATGGTCTGAACCTCCACATCTCAAGCACTGCCCATTCGCTAACCGATACACTTCCCGAGTGTGCCCTCCCTTACCACAATAAGTGCAACCCACTGGTGCCTCCTGTCGTTGTTGGTGCCTCGGTTGCTGCTGTCGAACTGGTGTCGTCACAACTGTCGTGATCGGTGCCGCATCACGAATACGGACGCCAGGTGCTGGTGCTGACGTCTGAGATACTGCTCCTCCTCCAGCACTCTGCGTATGAGACCTCTTCTGGCCCCCAGTCCTTGCTGATAACCTTTGAATAGTAAGCTCGTGCCTCCGAGCCGCCGTCAATACTGCATCGAATGTCTGGTAGTCGTGCCCCTCGACCAGCTGCAAAATCTCTAAGTGAAGTCCCTGCTGGAACCTCATTGCTCTCTCTGGCTCTGTCGCCACCATCGTCTGAGTAAACCTACTTAACATGCAGAACTTCGCCGCATAACCATCCACCGTCCTACCAACCTGCTTGAGGCTGATAAATCTCTACTGAAGCTCATACCGAGCTACAACGCCAAAATACTTGGCCTTGAATCTGGTATTGAAGTTATCCCAAGGAACAAGACGCCTCATTCCAATCTCTTCTGATGCCCACCAGTCGCGGGCGAGATCCTGAAGCAATAATCTGACTTGGTCAACCTTCTCTTCTGCTGGAACCTTTACTGCCGTCAATATGGCCTCAATATCCTGAAGCCAAGCATCCGCCATGATAGCGTCCTCCGTGCCATCAAAGTACCTCGGGTTAAGTCGACAAAACCTTCCCGACGCTCCCGAGTCATTCCTGACGCTCCTCTCAAGAGCTAGCTGTAACCCATGATTCAGTAATATATTCTGTTCTTACTGCTGGGTCTGCTGTTGCTGTTGGGCTGCCGTCTGGTGTTGCTGGGTCTCCAATAACCCTCTGATAATCTACATGGTGCCGGTGCATCTAGTGCTACTGGTACTACCGGCATCACTGGAGGTACGGGAACCTCTGGCCTCTGCGGCTCAACTGGCTCATGCTCGGTAACATTCTTGATGTGAATCTGTCCAGGTAGAGGGGCTACCCCATGCTGATCTCTAACTGGTCCCTGATCTACTGGATTCTCTCCCATGCCGGCTCCTCCAATAGTCGAGAATTATGTGACCCTAAAGGAAAGGATACAAGGTATCAAAAGACAGGACGGGAAGGAATCGAGGATGGCAATCAAGTTGGCAATCAAGGTGGGAGAAGGAGAAGACGAATCAGGAGATCAAGGGGGACATATTTTGATTGAGACTCCTATAATCGCGGCACCCCACAAGTCTGAAAAATAGACCTGCATGGGCCACCAATAAAACCATGTCACGCTCTAGTACCGGAATACTGAGACGGACTAGGCCAGCTACTCCATATGAGGTATATAAACGTCATACGGCGATCGTGGCTGTCAAGAGACAAAGGGGTGCATGCTACAATCAAGTCTCCTATGGTCTCACAGAGCATCTATGTCTCAATCAATCAAAATAAGAAGCAGTAAATAATGATCATATAAGACAAAGCAGTAAGGTATCCCCGACGCTTCATCAAAATGATTCATGAGCCTAGCTATACAAAATGATAAGCTAGTACCGAGAGTCAATAGTACATAACCGTAGTCAGCTGCAGTCTGATTTAATTACAATTATGTAAAGGAAACTAATGTCCAGAACTGCCGGCTAAACAAGTGCCGGTGGCTAAACGCCAAGTACAAAATAGAAGATATCAGAGAGGTGAAGAAAAAATCCACTCATGGCCCCTGGCGCCCATACTCCTGGTGTGCACCATTGTTCGGGTAGAAGGCTGGATCCTCTGGAACTGCTACGAGATCTGGCCAAACAAAACCAGCGGGGTCAGGCCCCGAATAGCAAGTACCACAAGGGAGCACAAAAGAGTGAGATAAAATTCAAGCGTAATAATAAGACCTGTTTCATGAGTTATAGGCTTATAACATATCATCGAGACAATACGACACCCTTACAACCAAACAAGGACAAACGGTGCCAATATCGTGCCGAGATAAGATATATCCTATAACCATGGGCAGGTGAAGGGCTTCTGATTTCGCGACTTCGGTCCATAGCCTATCGCAGCACAATAGCCCAACCCAACAACCAAACAAGGACATGGGTTGGACCACGCACCACGATAGTCCATGTTCCTCAGTTGCTAACAGAAGAAAACATATCACAAAACAAGTCAGCTTACAGGCGGCCAATCAATCCTACGGCTTTCTATGATTTGTCTGGGTTATCCCAGTAATGCAATATATATATAGGAATCCTCAGATCGTATCGCATTCCAGCAGGGCTAGCCAAACCATTATATACAAGCAAGCACGAAATGCACCGGTCCCTCGAAAGGCCACCGCGCTAGAATAAGCAGTAACGGTTCCAGCTCTCCTATAGGAATAGCTGGCTCGGCAGTCACAAATCAGATACAGCACTCCACTAGTGCGGATGACTATACAGTATCCGAGGCGGCCAACCCGACATGCCAGGACGGGACCCAGGGCGGCTGGTGACGTACGATCTCGAGATTCTGTTCTCTCCCAATGCTTCTACCAATTTAAGTTGCTTAGATTAACCCTATCTCGATATTGGAATTACATGTCGTGGTCACATGGTCATCCTCCTATATGTCGTACCATAGTACGTGTACCCTAAGTATGAATCCACATCGGCTCAATCTAGATCCATGTTTAGTGTAATGCATCAAACAACAATCAACATACCACGATACTATTACTGACCAATTACTATGACTGTGCTGGAAGGTACATATGTATTGACATATAACACGAATGATCACTTAGCATGTAGAGTCACACCTCAGTGCACTTATTAAATAGCACCGCAGTGCATACTAATATTGTATCTCAATACACACTTAGAACATGTACCAGCACGTATACAGGTAATCAGGTCAGGAACATGGTCAAGTCAGGAAGTCACACGGACCCCTCGTGACATAAAAGTCACATGTGAATTCAGGTTAAAATGAGACATGAAGATCCTTGAAGCCAATACAAAGATCTACAATTTTCATGTTGGAAGTTGGGAGAAATTCTGGTCACAAATCAATCAAATAGGCATAAAACAGCCAAAAACAGCCAACATAGGCACTATACGGCACTATTCAAGCCATGCGGCACTATTCATTCTGTGGTACTATTCATCTCATGCGACACTATGCAAGCCTGCGGTACTATTCATCTCATGCGACTACGACACTATTCATTCTATGCGGCTGTGACACTATTCATTCCATGCAGCTGCGACACTATTCATTCCTGCGGCTGCGGCACTATTCATCTCATGCGGCTGCGGTACTATTCATGCGGCTGTGGTACTATTTATGCTTATGCGACTGCGGCACTATTCATGCAGCACTATTCATCTCATGCGGCTGCGGTACTATTCATGGGGCACTATTCATCTCATGCGGCTGTGGTACTATTCATTCGGCTGCGGTGTACTATTCATGCGGCTGTGGCACTATTCATACAGTACTATTCATACGGTACTATTCATCTCATGCGACTGTGGCATTATTCATCTCATTCGGCTGTGGCACTATTCATTCCTGCGGCTGCGGCACTATTCATGCGGCACTATTTATCATCCATGCCAAAACCAGGGCAGATGATATGGAAAATGCCCAAATATTATTTTGGCCATAACTTCCTCAAAATAAGTCGAAATCTAAATTTTCAAAGGTCAAAATTGGGTAGAATTGAATTTCCTACAACATAGGACCATTAGTTTTTGAAAACAACCAAGTTTGATAGATCAAAACCATGGAAATCCATAAAACCGTAGTTATAGAAACTTAGATCTACACCAACCTAGCCATTAAAATCAAAAACTCCAAGAACTAAACTTGTAGAGAATGAAGAGAAGAACAATATAGACAAATAATATCTAAAAAAATCAAGAAATAAAAAATGCAAGAATCTCTCCATTTGGTGCAAGATGTACTTGCCTATTGGTTGGAAGAAAAAGAAATAAAAAGAGTGAATGAGGAGAGAGAGTGTGGAAGAGAATATATATAGGGGTTGGCTTAAGAAAACCCTAAGCCCTAAACATGCTCTAACCATGTGACTAATGACATGTTAATTGCTACATGATACAACTAATTAAATTAATTAAATAAAATCCTAACCACAATACGGTTCAGAAATCTTATCATTGAAATAGTGAACCACGCCTACAACCAAACAAGGACAAGGGGTGGCACACTAATCCGCGACGAGATACTGTACTATGCCATGGCCAGTTACAAATATATGATATATGCAATAAAGATACAGGTGCCAGATACCATATACATGAAAAATAAAAAATTTACGTATTCCGAGAATGGGGATGACAGATCTAACTTTCGATCTCGTTCCCCTCTCGAAAAACTTCTTCAATCCCTCTTCGTTCTCACGAGACACCCGCCAATACCACCAGTACTCAACTATGACAACCGCCCACCGATTTCTGCAAGAGCGTCGCCATCACCCCACCACCATACCAGTAGCCTTGCCGGTGAAACACACTCCCGACTCCACCACCCTCGGCCACAACCAACCCGGCGCCACCGTAACATAGTCAATACCCAAAATAATTATCGTATCTGGACCCGTGTGTCCGTGTCCAAATCCATCTTATTCTACCAATACAAAATAATTATCGTGTCCGTGTCGACAGGCCGACACGGGCGTCCCAACAACCCCAACCGCTTACCTTGTCCAGCGCCGATGAACCATCACCGGTCGGGCATCAGATCCGCCCGCCTCCACCAGCGCCCAGGATCGCACATCCTGGTGTGCGACACAGCAGCCCAACGCCGGGACCCCGTCGCCTTGGGGGCGACCATCACACCGACCGCCAGGTTCTCATCGACCCCACCGGCGTGCCATCCTCTGTGACCGTCGAGCTTTTGGCCGGAACGGGCGCGCACGCCACCGATGGAACCCATCTCCGTCCGTGTCGACAGATCCGTGCAGCGTGAGCCGCGCCCATCCCACGAGCCTCCGTACGACCTCGGACCAGATCGACCACCATGGAAGTTCCTCCCTTCGCCTAGCGCTGGGAGCACGTCGCCATGGCCGAGCCCCTCCGCGTCTGGCGCGTCGAAGCCTCCCGGCCATCCACGCGCGCGGGCACCTGCCACCGGGACGACGCTCCCTTTAGAGCGCCACTACCAGGACCGCCGGTGCAGGGCGTCGACTCCTCGTGGTGAGCTGCAACCTCAGTTGCGACTGGCGCCTCGTCTACCGCATCTCCTCTATGATGCCTCCCCTCCGTCCGATGCGAGCCCAACGCAGCGCCAGCACGTCCATCCGGCGTGGACCTGGACCCGCGCGACCCAACGCTGTCTTCTTTTCGCCCGGCCATGCGCCACGACTCCACGCGCTGCTTCCCTCAGCTGGCGTCCGCTGGCAAGCCCCACTGGTAAGCTTTCCTCCCCCTTAGTGTTCACCCCCAATCCGTCCACCTTTTCCTCTCTCTGTTCTTCTTCCATTTGGAGAGAGAGAATTAATGTAATGGGTTAATAGGTTAAGTTTAAATGGGCCATAACATTTGGGCTTTTATCTGTGGGCTTAAACCATTGTGAAATATTGATGTTATGATATAGGATATATAATATCGGCTGGGCCAGATTTTACAGGAAGAGATTGGGTTTAAGTTTAGTCAGTTTGTGCCTCTAAGCTATAAAAGTAATAGCATTATTATTAGTTATTTATTATTATTATTGGTATTATGGTTAATTGATATTTATTAAATTATTATTATTGCAATAAATACTATCGGTTTTACTAATAGATAATATATTTCCTTATATGTATTAAAATATCTCTAAAAATATATTATTGTATTTATGGTATTTCAAAATATAATTTTTGACTAAAAAATATTGTAGTATTTCTAGTTATTTTATAAATATAGTTTTTGAGTCAAAAGTTATAATTGGCAAAACGAAGGATTTGTCTATTACTAGGTTTCGAAGGTATCTATATAAAGTAGTTTGTCATTTTCAATTATCATATATAAACTCTAAACTAGTTTATAAATATTTTAGACATCGACTTTTATATATTTTAAGATAAGGTTTTGAAACTTGCTAAGACTACAGACTATTTTGACTGAATACTATTAATAGGTTTTATTCTACTAGCTACAAATACTACTAATGTGTTATAAGTTTTTCTAAAGGTAATTACTTCTAAAAGTATATATATACGATTTATTACGGGATTAGCGTTCTTTAAATCAAGTTCCACCTAGAATATCCTTGGTCGTCCCTAATCGTAATTCTATTTCTTTTGCCTCCTTTACATTGACCTTAGACAGCTAGACTATCCTGGACGCAATGGTATTATCGGTTTCACCAGCAAAGGACCCCAGGCAAGTGCACTTTCTGATTACTTTTCGATTCATAGTAGTTTTTACGTTTCATGTTTATACATTTGTCTTGTTGCTTGTTGACACGCTCGTCACACGGAGATTAGTATTATAGATTTATTGTACTTCTTGACTGTCATTTACATGATTACCATGCTTGCGACTTGATTCCATGAGTACTAGCTGGGCGGAAAAATATCTTAGTAGACTTGTGAACTACCCATCTCATCCCAAAATGTCTGATAGTGACTGATAGCAGCTGCACACGACACGTACAGGGTGCCGTATTTATCCCTTAGCCGTTCACATGTTGAATAAGATATTTCAAACACATAGATAGTTGCCTTTTACTTGTTTGTTCTCCACTTGCCATGACATCAATTACTTTCTAGATGCATTTCACATATGTTATTTTCATTTCTTGTGAATTCTATTATGTTTTCGCATTGTCGTCGGTTTGCGTGCTTATTCCATTCCTGACTGGAAACCAACATTTTTCAGGTTAGCCGTGGCTTCTTTAGCATTGGGAGCTTCAGGTGTATTTGCAAGCCAAACCTAGAGATTAGATAGCTGTGTTGTAGTCATTTCAAATATGTAAGAACATTGTATTTTCTTTAAGTATAATTCTTGTAAATGTTGTAATCTATTAGAAATATGAATGAGCAACAAAGTTTATTTTGAGCATTTATTTATTGCGGGCTTGACAGCGTTCTACCGCCGACTCTTCGGCATAGACTGGCTTGGACACGCACTCGTATCCCGAAAAGCGGGTGCAGATCGTGACACATATCTCGTAAAGAGATATCATAGGAAGGACTGGCTTTCTGTTCGCCATCATAGTCCGGGCCTTTGTCCTGATCATCCCTTTGCTCAGCCCCTTTGACTGGAGAAGTCCGACCTCCGTCTGTCAGTTGAGGACGAGTAGTGGTCACCGTTTTCACATCCACCTCTTCAAACAAAGAGGTACCTGCCTCGGTTGCAACTTCAAGGTCCCGTGCAAAGGAAAAATGTAAGGGTGAGAAAGCTTCATTTGAAGACTGCACAAGTATTGGTTTGACCAAAATGGCTATGGAGTCTAGAAAGGGATCTACTTCCTGAATGTTAATAGCCCGCGATGCCGTTCCACCTCTTCTAGTCTGTCGAGAATATCTTCGTAGAGTAGACGAGCTGGCACCCACATCCTTGGCTTTCTTTGTCCCTCTTGTGGCAACAGTCTTCTTCTTCCTCTTAAAAGTTGACAGTTGGGCCAGTTTAGTTGAAGCTTTTCTCTTTTGAGGAGGATTAGGGAGAGCAGAGTCATCTTCGATATCCTCTCTCTGAGGCACTGTAGCAGTCGGCACCCCAAGAGCGTTTCTTTGTCGTAGTGCTTGTAACGTTCCAGTCCCAAAATACTTGGGACTAAGTACGCGGACATGGCAGCTGCGTACATACGAAGTATACTCCAATATATAGAAACCTCATATGTATACATAAGCTGTAAAATACATTAAACCAAGACAACTAAATCTCATCCACCAAATAAGAGAATGACAATATAAATCAACTATGAAATTTGTCATTTATACATTTAGTTGGACGGAGACAAATCTACTACTAACCATTTAAAAGAGAAGGATAATACACAAGAGAAAATGCGAAGGAAAGGTAGCAAGTCGACCCAAAGGCAATCCTCTGCGAAGGAATGGAGAAGATCACGGCCTTGGCTAGAACACCTACAATATCACAGAAGCACACACCTGGATAGATCACCAGGTTCTCAGAGGGACGTAACAAGATACAGGAAGAACATGCCATAATAAACTGAATATATAATATGTCATAAGCCACAATTAAACTAAAATAGTTCCAATCGTAACAAGGTTCAATATCTCATCATCGAAATATTGGACTACCCCTACAACCAAACAAGGACAAGGGGTAGCACACTATACCACGATGCGACATTGTCCCAAGCTACTAATGGAACGGGGGTGACATGACATTGACTAGGGTTTACCTAACCATTATAATGTGTTTATGCATTTAAGAACAAACCTTTAGTTGCATGAGCCCTAGCTGTAAGTAGGATCTTGTATAGCCCCCACTTGGGTACCAGTGACCTAAGCGCATGACGTTCAAAAACAACAGTGGCTAACCTGAGTGGATCATCTTACCCCAAGAGCATAACGTTCAAGAACGTCAGTGGCCAACATGAGGGAGTAAGCATACCCGTATCTCCAGCGGAGCTTCCGGGTTATAAGGGAATGTGTAATAGAAGCCCAAATGACAAGAAAATGTTCTCCCCACCCGATGCACCTATCTAAGCTGCATTCGCGATCATGTACCTCTACTAACTGCTAAGTCTCATAACATGCCACTATTAGCAGTTAGACCTAACGCATGCGCACGGTGATCAGCCAACACGCAAGTACCTCTATATGCTATTCATCTTACACATATCTTGTGGTACAACTATGTCAAGGTTTATGCAATACACTACAGATGGTAGTCCCTTAACTCTAGGTCCATATGCATAAAGATAAGAAAAAAATAAGACAAATACTTGCATCACGTATCACAAAAAAAAGAAGAAGCAAGTAAATCAACTGAAACTACTGGAAATAAATAGACAGGAATATGCAATAACTAAAGAAAATGCAACTAAATATAAGCAGTAAATATGGCAAGGTATCTTGCCTGAGGTTGTGTGCAAAAGGCCGACGTCCAATAGCTCGAACCGTCAGAATAGTGAAGCGATGAAAGCCAAATCCCACATACGTCCTCGGATGCTGAAATAAACACCACGAATGTGTTTGGAATAAAAGATATGTCTAGGAAATGCCTTTCCAAATGTCCAATTCTGAAACAGAGAAAAACTCGTAATTTCGGGTCAAAATAATGTTCGCCGTTTGATCCGTTTTGCACCAAAATACGTGCCAATATCTATGGTCTCTAAAGTCGTCAAACTATATGTCTACGGGTCCAGTTTGAGGAGACGAACCCAACCGTATGTCCAAAGTTGGATTCCGACGGGCTGTACATAATTTTGCCCGTTGGAGCGGGTCGCAGGCCTGTCAAAAAGGCGTTCCGATCGACCTTCTCAGATTCGGACCAAACTTGGCGTACAGGACCAAAAAATGATTCGGTCCTGTTGGCACAAATTTTGTTTCGATACGACGAATGTGTTCAAAGTAATTGAAGAATTTGCAAAGAGGCCGATACGGTGAATTTTGACGGATACACATCAAATTCGTCGTGCACACGCAACCAATTTGAATTTCGTCAAAGCCCATACGTCCGCGAAGTCGATACGCACCTTTCGATGCCTTCGGTTCGCGACCAGGTTGCCCGGTTTGTCGGGGCGCCCGCCGTATCGAGATTTTTTTTTAATTTTTAGTAATTTGAAAAGTAGTTTTTCCTAAACTTTACAAATAAAATTGTCTATGTTTAGTGGGTTAACAACTATAAGAAGGGTTTTGCAGTGCTACATGTGGATGAAATTATTGTTTAAAATGTTTGGAAAAAGATCTACTAGGTTGATCAGAATTTGTCCCCAAACTGGGGTGTTCGGGACAGTTTCTATTCGTCCTGAAATTTAGTTTTTCTAGGTTTTTGGACTCGTTTTGCGTCGTGTATGGTGCGAATTCGAAGAAACCAGTTGAAGGCGATGGAAGAGGGTTATGTAGGGATCATACCAGAGAAATTGGTTTGCGACGACATCGAGCGTGGAGGAAGAAATTTCATCGTGAGCCCGCATGGTCGCTGCTACTGTTTGCCGTACAGGACGCATGTTTGGTCGACGTCGGAGTGGCCGCTGGTGAGGCCGCAAGGTGACAGGGATGAGTTGGTGTCACGACCCGCTCCCGTATTTCGGATGCGAGCTCGTGAGCAAGCCAGCTACGCATCAAATGGACTCCAGCCCGACTTGAATACGTAAACGCTGTCAAGGCTAGGGTATACTGCCAAATCATGGCAATTTAATTTATATCTCAAATCCACAATAAATGTGCGAAACATGAATGAACACTATGGGTCGTGGTCTGCATCCCACTAGCATAAATGTCTGATAAGACTCCAAGGAATATAACAAGAGTCTATAAACTGAATCAATAAATAGAATATCGTATGATACTGAAAGGAAAGCACGAGAGGATAACAACGTAATATCACTGACAAATACCTGAATCTCACAAGCAATATTGTAATCGTCTGAAACCCACAAGTGTCATAATCATCCCCATCCAGAACTGCTAACTAACTCCACACAATCACTAACCTGAAGAGATCATCAGGTCCTCAGAGGACATAGCAAGATACATAAAAATATGCCTATCTAGCAGTTTTATCATGCGCAAGAGAATAAACGAGAAAAATAGGAACACGACAAATGACTATGAACATGAACACGAACGCTAGAACAACTACGTATAAATGAACTGTCGAGTGAACAATGAACACGAGATCAATGGAAGAACCAAACCCTCGCCCCGAGTGGACTCGCAGGTTTGAACTAATCACTAACCCTCGTCCCGAGTGTGGACTCTCTGGTTAGTTCTGATCACTAACCTTCGTTCCGAGTGTGGACTCTCTGGTTAGTTCACGGCAAGGTACCCTCATCCCGAGTGTGGACTCTCTGGTGCAAGTATAAGTCAACATCCTCGTCCCGAGTGGACTCTCTGATGCAAGTATAAGTCAACATCCTCGTCCCGAGTGGACTCTCTGATGTAAACAGATCCAGACAACACCCTCATCGCGAGTGGACCCTCAGGTGCCAAGGAAACAAACACCCTCATCCCGAGTGTGGACTCTCTGGTGCAAGGGATCAACCCTCGTTCCGAGTGTGGACTCTCTAGTTGGGTAAAACGATAGTCAAGGATTTAGCAGTTCACTACACGCACTTGTTCTATGACACGACTCAAGCAAGGTATTGGTGAGAAACTCCAAGTATGAACCACAAGACCAAAAATGAACACGACTATATGTAATGAAAACAGCTCGACAGAATATAATACGGAAAGCACATGTCCATAACAATCAAAACTGGGAAATAAAATACAATGCATATAAATAAAACTGTAGAGGAAGGCAAGGTATACTTGCCTGTGGCCCTTGCACAAACCGTAGTAACAAGTCGAGGATGAGAGGATGCCGATCTAGGAGCTATCAACCTATAACACATATCGCACCATGAACCGTATACGAAAACTATAAATCAATTCTAATATTCTAGTTCTAAATTCATGGAATAGTGGCTAGTTGGGTTACTAATCTAATAATAATTAATTATGTAATAATTCACTTAAAAACCCAATTTAACTTAATAATAATCTGAATATAATCTAAACATGCAAGTTTGGCCATCAAAGTCGTGTTTCCTAATTTTGGAAACCATGGCACACAAATCGAGACGTACCATTGACTATCTAGTCAAATGCTGTGAACTCTTGATTTTGAAAGTTCACCTTGGTAGATTTTAGTGCCACGAGTGTGCTTGAATCAACCGTGCCGCAAAATCACGCCTTGGTCAAAAGATATCGCCGTTATGGCTAATCGTGACCAAAACGGTGATCAACCGATCAATTTTGAGTTCAACAGAATAACTAAAATACTAGATGAATGAATTAATTTCTGGAAAAAATATATGTCGTAGAGCTCTGTGTTAGCTTTCAGAAACTTCAAACGGTTCGTGATTTCGATTTCTGGTTCTCCCAAAATCTCGAAAAAACCTAAACGTGTCAAGTTTCGGACAACCGACACCCTAAAATTTTTCCAGAAATTTAGAAATAATATATACAAAAACAAATTATATATTCAGAAAGTTTACCTCGAGACAAATCCAATAAAAAAAATGGCACGCTAAAATCACGTCGGAGTTGACGACAATCGTCTCGGAAAGTCGAGATCTCTACTAGAACTCTCTCTCAAAAAGGCCGCTGAAATTTAATTAGGGTTTCGAATATAATAATATATATATAGGAGAGAGAGAGGCGGTTCAGCCTGGGCGCCGACAGGTGGGCCCCCCCTGGGTGAATTTCTGGGTAATTAATTATTTTAATTCAGAAAATCATTTAAAAATTATTTCAAGTCCAAATAAAATAAAATAAATTACAGAAAAATCCAGAAAAATTCTAGAAAATTCTAGAAAATATTTCTAAGTGTCTAGAATCTAAATAAAATATTTTAACACAAAATATTATCATGTGACCTCACAGTAAATTCCCAAAGCCTATAAAATATAATTTCTATAGGTTTTAATTATATAAAAATTCACAAAAATTCTAAAAAAATCCAAAAAAATTCTAAAATATTCTAGAAAATATTTCTAACCTCCTAGAACCTAAATAAAAATAACTTGTCTCAAAATAGTCCCAAATGACCTTATAGTAATTCATGAAAGTCAATAAAATAAATATATCTTTAATAAATAAATATCTAAAAATGTCTAAAAATTATAGAAAAATATAATATAGCTATAGCATGCTTATAAACCCTATCTAGAGATCATGTGACCACAAGATGGTCATAAATCACCTATGGGCTTAGTCACAACTCCTATGATCATAGAAAAATTAAATGTAAACTAATCAAATAAAAAATAAAAAAATATATCACAAAATTTTGGGATGAGGAGTTACAAATCTACCCACCTTAAAAATAATTTCGTCCTCGAAATTCTAATTCATAACTATTCCTTAAAAATCAAAGTCTAATATTACCTTAATCTCCTCTAATTTAATTTCTCAAAAATATTTTATGACCTTCTTTAGTCATTTTATAACTCCGAATACTTGAGGACTTCTACCCACCTTTGGTCACACTACTCCTCAAAACACGGTCACTAAAATCTTATAACCTTCTAACTAGTTGCTAACGATTCTACCAACAGATATCTAGGACGTATGGCATCTATAATCCCTCATATCTAGAAACAACCAATATTCAATAGTCAAGCAATATTATATTTATAATTTAAGAATTTCTGATAGATTCTAAACAGTACGATCGTTCGTCACCCCGAAATAGAAGGAGACAAAATTTAATGGTACAGGAAGGCAATAGAGAATAATCGATAACAAGTATAAAATTTCAAGGACGTAGAGAAGTTTCTAGGAGAATTTTCAAGGCAGAGTGGATTAAGATTTCTAAGGTTTAATCATAGTCGCAGGCTCGTATCAGTACATTTACGTTACTGATACGATATGCTCTGACCTGCATAGGCCACCAAAAAACTTGTCACAACCCGCCCCCATATTTCTGACGCGAGCTCGTGAGCAAGCCAACTACGCATCAAGCGGACTCCAGCACGACTCGAATACGTAAACGCTGTCAAGGCTAGGGTATACTGCCAAATCATGGCAATTTAATCTATATCTCAAATCCATAATAAGTGTGTAAAATATGAATGAACACTATGGATCGTGGTCTGCAGCCCACTAGCATAAATATCCGATAAGACTCCAAAGAATATAACAAGACTCTATAAACTGAATCAATAAATAGAATATCGTATGATACGGAAAGGAAAGCATGAGAGGATAACAATGTAATATCACTAACAAATACCTGAATCTCACAAGCAATATTGTAATCGTCTGAAACTCACAAGTGTCATAATCATCCATCATCCAAAACTGCTAACTAACTCCACGAAATCACTAACCTGAAGAGATCATCATGTTCTCAGAGGACATAGCAAAATACATAAAAATATGCCTATCTAGCAGTTTTATCATGCACAAGAAAATAAAAAAATATGAATACGACAAACGACTACGAACACGAACACGAACTCTAGAACAACTACATATAAACGAACTGCCGAGTAAACAATGAACACGAGATCAATGTAAGAACCAAACCCTCGTCCCGAGTGGACGCGCAGGTTTGAACTAATCACTAACCCTCGTCCCGAGTCTGGAGTCTCTGGTTAGTTCTAATCACTAACCCTCATCCCGAGTATGGACTATCTGGTTAGTTCACGGCAAGGCACCCTCGTCCCGAGTGTGGACTCTCTGGGGCAAGTATAAGTCAACATCCTCGTCCCGAGTGGACTCTCTGATGCAAGTATAAGTCAACATCCTCGTCCCGAGTGGACTCTCTGATGTAAACAGATCCAGACAACACCCTCGTCCCGAGTGGACCCTCAGGTGCCAAAGAAATAAACACCCTCATCCCAAGTGTGGACTCTCTGGTTGGGTAAAACGATAGTCAAGGATTTAGCAGTTTACTACACGTACTTGTTCTATGACACGACTCAAGCATGGTACTGGTGAGAAACTCCAAGTATGAACCACAAGACCAAATATGAACACGGCTATATGCAATAAAAACAGCTCGACAGAATATAATACGGAAAGCACATGTCCATAACAATCAAAACTGGGAAATGAAATACAATGCATATAAATAAAACTGTAGAGGAAGGCAAGGTATACTTGCCTGTGGTCCTTGCACAAACCGTAGTCACAAGTCGAGGATGAGAGGATGCCGATCTAGGTGCTGTCAACCTATAACACATATCGCACCATGAACCGTGCACGAAAACTATAAATCAAATCTAATGTTCTAGTTCTAAATTCATGGAATAGTGGCTAGTTGGGTTACTAATCTAATAATAATTAATTATGGAATAATTCACTTAAAAACCTAATTTAACCTAATAATAATTTAAATATAATCTAAACATGCAAGTTTGGCCATCAAAGTCGTGTTTCCCAATTTTGGAAACTATGGCACGCAAATCGAGACGTGCCATTGACTATCTAGTTAAACGTTGTGAACTCTAGATTTTGAAAGTGTACCTTAGTAGATTTCAGTGCCACGAGTGCGCTGGAATCAATCGTGCCGCAAAATCACGCTTTGGTCAAAAGATATTGTCGTTATGGCTAATCGTGACCAAAACGGTGATCAACCGATCAATTCTGAGTTCAACAGAATAACTAAAATACTAGATGAACGAATAAATTTCTGGAAAAAATATATGTCGTAGAGCTCTGTGTTAGCTTTCAGAAACTTTAAACGGTTCGTGATTTCATTTTCTGGTTCTCCCGGAATCTCGAAAACACCGAAACGTGTCAAGTTTCGGACAACCGACACTCTACGAATTTTCCAGAAATTTAATAATAATTTATACAAAAATAAATTTTATATTCAGAAAGTTTACCTCGAGACGAATCCAAAAAAAAATGGCACGCTAAAATCACATCGGAGTTGACGGCAATCGTCTCGGGAAGTCGAGATCTCTACTAGAACTCTCTCTCAAAAAGGCGGCTGAAATTTAATTAGGGTTTCGAATATAATAATATATATATAGGAGAGAGAGAGGCGGTTCAGCCTGGGCGCCGACAGGTGGGCCCCCCCTCGGTGAATTTCTGGGTAATTAATTATTTTAATTCAGAAAATCATTTAAAAATTATTTTAAGTCCAAATAAATTAAAATAAATTGCAGAAAAATTCAAAAAAATTCTAGAAAATTCTAGAAAATATTTCTAAGTGTCTAGAATCTAAATAAATTATTTTAACACAAAATATCATCATGTAACCTCACAGTAAATTCTCAAAGCCTATAAAATATAATTTCTATAGGTTTTAATTATATAAAAATTCCCAAAAATTCTAAAAAAATCCAGAAAAATTCTAAAATATTCTAGAAAATATTTCTAACCTCCTAGAACCTAAATAAAAATAACTTGTCTCAAAATAGTCCCAAATGACCTTATAGTAATTCATAAAAGTTAACAAAATAAATATATCTTTAATAAATAAATATCTAAAAATGTCTAAAAATTATAGGAAAATATAATATAGCTATAGCTTGCTTATAAACCCTATCTAGAGATCATGTGGCCACAAGATGGTCATAAATGACCTGTGGGCTTAGTCACAACTCCTATGATCATAGAAAAATTAAATGTAAACTAATAAAATAACAAATTAAAAAAATATATCAAAAAATTTCGGGAAGAGGAGTTACAGTTGGCGCGGCGCTAGGGTTAGGGTTCTTAAGTTGGCGTTAGTTTTTTTTTTCCTCGAAGTTGCTTTGTTCTGTCGTTGTGTATATATACACACGAGTTCCTCTCTGTTAGGAAGCAGGGGGTGCGGACTGGGTTGGCCTGGCATTGCGAGATTAAGCCTTGGGCTTTTCGCGAGAAATTCACGATAAATTCCCAAAATACTTTTTTTAGTCTTATATATAAATGTATATCTAATTATAAATAGTATTAATAAAAATCATTAAAATCCTAGAAATATTCAAAAATCTCTATATATTTAATATCTCTAAATATTTAGTTACTATATAGAGAATCTCTATTATCACTATTATATATATATATATATATATATATATATATATATATATATATATATATATATTTATATATATATATATAAACATTTATCTCTCTCTCTATAAAATATATTTATATATCTATTTCTTTGTCTATCTATTTATTGCCAAAATCTATTTAACTAATAAAATAAAATAAATGACAATATACTTAAATATCTATAGCCGAATATAACTTTAGTAAAACATTTTTAACACATATCTAGTTACTAAAAATTATGTTATTTTTAATAAACAAACATAAGAAGCAACCATAAGGTTACTAATGTGTATATATATAGATATGCAAATTAGTATCTTTGAAATAAAAATTGTAATTGAATACTTATGGAATAAAATGAAAAGAATATAACTAAAATATTTAGCAAAAATTTAGGGGGTTTACATCCTACCCAACTTATAAGAATTTTGTCCTCGAAATTAAAATAAGTCTATATCAAAGGATAACGGGTGTACATACGAAGAGAGAGTAGGCACGTCAAATTATAACTCTATTTCCGTAATGATGGAGGAGGTGGTTATCACAGGAATCTAAATTGACGTCATATTCATAAGATGGTGTATACTTGGTTTAAGGTCCTACCCAACTTATAGAAGTTGGCTAACCGTGTTAATCGTCATTACAGGAGTTATGGAAGGATAATTTCTAAAGTGTGGTACGAGAATATTGGGCATTTCTGACTGTATTCACGGGCTCTAAGGAAGCCAGATATTGCTGTGGTGTCCTTGGTCACTAACTTCTATAGAAGAATTATTACCGTTTAATATTTGTTCCTATAGGGCCATACTTCAACAAAATAGTAGCACCTCTTGTTCGAATATAACTAAAATGTGTCGATTCAAAAGGATTTCGTTCTTCGCCTAACTTAGGAGGTGACGTTAAAGAAGTTAGGGATATGGCCCAGGGGATGAGGCCATACTAAGTGTAGAATCCTTGCTGTAGAATTTGATTAGGTAAGTGTGCGGGTTCTTTAAGTCATAGTGACTAGTGTGTGCGGGATTGGTGTTGTGTATGAGGCATGCGATTGCTTGTTGGAAGGCATATGTCATAGGTGTGCTACGTCTTGCATAGATCTTGAGTATTCTGTTTGTAACGACCATAGTTTGTATTACGTATTTTGGTATACGTGTACGTGATTTTGGACCTATATTTAGACTTGTCCTGATTGGCTAGCCTTGAGTACTACATTGGCGTGAGTTAGTCAGCATTTCATGGATCTGGCATGCACTGGGTTTGGTTGGGTTCGACTTGATTTGGTTCGGTTTGGGTTGGAGTGCAAATCCCTACCTACCACCTCCATCATTTATTAACCCCTTACCACCTTTCTCTCTCTTCATTCAATTTTTCTCATTACTGCTCTTCTTCTTCTTCTTCCTCACCGAACCCCACCGTAGGCTAGTATAACTTGCTTCATGGAGGAACCCAAATTTTATTGTTCTATTTTTTTCTCCACAAGATTCTAAGCCACTTTAGTACTTAGCATTTTTAAATTCCATGGCTCATTCTATGTAGATCTAAGTTTCTAGCCTTTTAACCTTCTTAGTTTTATCTACTAAAATGGCTTATTTTCGAAAACTAAGAGTTCCTTGTAGTAGGCATTCTGATTTTTACGCAAGTTTGGTTCTAGAATGGCCAGATTTTCACCAAGTCCTGGCCGAGATGGAGTTCCTCGAGTTCCTGAGCTTTTACGCATGATTATATTGGCCATGGAGAGAAGATAAAGTTTTGCACCCACGTTTTACGTGCCAGCGTAGTGTTTCAGCCCTTACGCGCATGATCTAACGTGTTAGCGTAATGATCAGCCCTATACGCCCGTGTTTTACGTGTCAGCGTGTTATCTCAGACTTTTATGCACACGCAATAGCGTGCCAGCGTACTTCGTTTTACGCTGAGTTCCTACGAATTTTACGTTCGGGGCTCTCCTGCTCGCGTAAAATCGTGCTTGCGTAAAACCCTGGCTCGAGCAGACTCTCGCGTATGTAAAGTTTTGCCCGAGTGTTTCCTCGCGTAGAGCTTGCTTGCGTAGAGTTTCACTCGCGTAGAGCTACATCATCTGGCTCTTGCTAGCGTAAAGCCTTGACTAGCGTAAAGCCCCACCGGCATTCACCCTGAACTTGATAACTCACGAATTGATTGACATGATTGAAATGACAATTGTACATGACATGGTATGACAAGAAAATTTACATGACCTGACATGACAAGGCATGACAAATTACATGACATGATAATGGCCCATCGTGGCGCACTCTTGATAAGTAAACTTGACATGACAAGAATGAATGGCTTGGACACCGTGGACGATTGTGTTTGTACAAGTAAACCAGTATTGTCTTGCATCATGTCTAGGGCAGGGACCCCTGAGTACCACGGTCAGGGTACCTACTTAAATTGACTAAGGCTAATAACTAGAATACTTCAGTAGTCATGAAGAGATTTCTCCAGCTACAGGCAATCCCGTTATCTGGGCGCCCCATCATGGGATTTGTAGCCTGCCGTAGAGTAGGGCACATTTCCAGCACACTGTCATGTGTTGCACCCACCAAGCTACTTAAGGGTACGTGTGTTCTTGGACGATGTACCCACATGAATTCAATCCCTAAATTGCGTCTGGATAACCTGGATGGTCTGCAGGGCTTGTGGCTGTTGGAATAATCTTATTGCATTTTGTTAGTAACTATGCCTGTGATAACCCTAGTTAGTTAAAGTATCAAACCGTACACTTTGCTTGGACATGATTGATTGGATGGGGTCTACCCCAGCTTCGTCTCGTCCTGATCCTGTACAAGATTGTGACATGACATAATTACTTATGTTGGCCTTAACAATAACGATCAGGGGTCAAGTTCTGTTCAGGTGAAGGGTTACAACCCGGTCCTTGTTTGGTTTAAGGATTGTAACCTGGCTCCCGGAACAGTTCCGTGTCCTTTCTTTGTTTATTGTCTTATTGCACTCCATGTCATGCTCGTCATGTTTTACCTTACCTCAATAGCAAGGTTATTATGCTGGCCTTAACAATAACGATCAGGGGTCCAGTTCTGTTCAGGCGAAGGGTTACAATCCCGGTCCTTGTTTGGTTTAAGAGTTGTAACTTGGTTCCCGGAGCAGTTCTGTGTCCTCTCTTCGTTTATTGTCTTATTACTTTACCAACAAGTATTTGAGACGAGTTTCTATTCAGGTGAAGGGTTGCAACCCCGGTCCTTGTTTGGTTTAAGGGTTGCGACCTAGCTACTTGAATGGTTTCCTCTTACTCAATTTTACTGTGGTTGGCTCTGTTATTATCAGTTTTCTTTATATAGTTGTCTTTAATATTCTCTTATTATATGCTGGTTTTAGTTCCTAAGTGAAGCCTCCTTTGTGGTACTTTCTCTTTCTGGGGTCTGATCCAGCTGGTTTTGTATGTCTAGATATCGGAGCAGCACCAGATGATCTACCTACCTTCCAGCCAGATGGTGACCACCAGGCGTAACCCTGGCAACGAGTGGGTTTCTTTTGTCCTCCCACTTTATTGTAAAATTATTCTTTTGAGACGTTTAGCCGGAGAGCACGTGTTAGCTCATATTGTACCTTTATTTACTGTTTGCCTACGGGCTGTAACATGATTGACCAATCCTAGGGTTGATCATGTATGACCAGAACTCTTGCTAGTCTTGATATTTTGTACGACTAGCTTCATGATCATCCGAATATGTAATGTATGGGACGCTTTACTATTGTATATTTGGTGCTCTAACATCTTTCAACTGTTATTACTTGCTTGGGATTGAGACAATAGGCTTATTTATGACCATAGGAGACTGATGGCTTGTAGTTAAACCCTCATGTATCTAGACAGCCGTGACCGTATAGCGAGGTGGGTTGCACTTCAATATACGTAGATGGCTAGGTACGCCCCTGCTCTCCAGTATTCTGGTTCTGGGGCGTTACATAGTTTAAGTGGTGGCCCATGCAGGTCTGTAAATCAAGATATGTGAGGGTTTACCGAATAGATGCCTCAATCAGTACTCGCCCTTGATCTCTGCTCGTATCTTTTGATTCCCTCTAATCTTGACCTGATCACATGCTTGTATCGTTGATCTGTCCTGGTCCTTCCTTATTGTTTCCTATGTCGTCTTCTTCAGTGGCATCGTTCCTGGACCTGCCGATCAGCAAGGCGGAGCACCTCCCGCGGGCCAGCAACAACCTGGAGATCAAGTCCAGCATTCAGGAGTAGCCTCCAGAGTCGTGCCTACTGGAGGAGAGCCACCTGTTCAGCCTCTCCAGCCTACAGAACCTGATGATAGAACTTTGGTGGGTCTCATCAGGTCATTATTAGCATCCCAGGATCGTCGAGGAGATGCCTTGCACCAGGCGGTAGTAGATGCTCTGACCAGAGGAGGTCATCAGGGTAATAGCACAGCCAACAGCTTCAAGCGCTTGAACCCTCCCTTCTTCGATGCTAGCGAAGATGCTATTGCTGCAGATGCTTGGCTTCAGGACACAAAAGTGATTCTAGAAGCGGCGAAGACGCCCGAGAACGAGAATATGGCCGTGGTGCACCTGCAGTTATTGGATCTTGCCCGAGCTGGTGGGCGTCGCAGGCCATTGGATTAGTGGCACCCATTGCTTGGGCAGTATTCAGAAAGAGATTTTAGACCAAGTACTTTGATGCTGTAGCTCGGTACGACCTCCAGACGAGGTTCACCAATTTGAAGTAGATAGGCAGGACGGTCGATGGATATACGGCCGAGTTCTCCAGGTTTGGTCGATTTGCTCCCACCTTGGTGGTGAACGAGTTTGATAGAGCCCAGCGGTTCCAGCATGGGCTCCACACGGGGATTTTATTGGCAGTAGAGCAGTTTGAGCATCAGACTTTTGATGCAGTATTGAGAGCAGCTAGGAGGCATGAGTATACCTCCCAGAGGATCGTAGATAGGACCGGAGGTCGGAAGCGATCCCATGGCCAGATAAACCAATCTTCAGCACCAGTCCTGGCAGCCAGGGCTTTGACCATTGGAGCTCCGAGGCGGGCGGCCTCAGTGACGTCGGTTCAGCATTCCACCCCGACGTACCCTCAGCAGCAGAAGCAGAAGCAGTCTTCTGCAGTGGGATGTTCACACTGTGGGAAGCCAGGGCATGTGGTATCAGAGTGTCACAGGGGACAGGGTTTGTGCTTGGTTTGTGGTGCCCCAGACCACAGGGTTGGAAACTGCCCGAACAGGGGGAGTTCATCATCAGCTTTCTCTAGTCCTTCAGTTGGAGGACCAGCACCAGTCCAGCAGCAGAGACCGCAGCAGTATACCCAAGCCCAAGCCCTGATCCAGAGCAGGCAGAGGAATTTTCAGCAGAGGGGACCCGCACCCAAAGGGCATGGTCAAGTGCTGGCCTTGACCATGGGAGAGGAAGGATTAGCACCAGAAGAGGTAGTGGCAGGTACTATTCTCGTCAACACCTTTCCAGCTTCAGTATTATTTGATTCTGGTGCCTCGCATTCATTTATGTCTGTACGATTCGCGACACAGATAGGATTGGAGCCCGAGTTAAGGCTCAATATACTTACTGGTAACGGACTTGTAGGAGTAGATAGAGTGTTTTCCTTGTATCGAATCGTAGTTAGCGATAGAGAATTCCCCGCTAGATTGATAGAGTTTCCGATGGCCGATTATGATGTGGTCTTAGGGATGTATTGGTTGAGGGACCAGTATGCTAGGATGGACTGCCATCTTGGCAGGGTTATTTTTATTATTCCAGGCGGGCCAAAGTTTTCCTTTTCCCGAGGCGAAGTTGAACCTTCTCCTCCGGTATTGCGGATGGCGGTAGCAGCAGTGCAGTTACCCCGGATAGTCGAGGAGTTTCCAGATATTTTTCTAGAAGAGCTTCCAGGGATGCCGCCAGAGCGAGAGATCAAGTTCACTATAGACTTGATCCCAGAGACAGCCCCAGTGTCGGAGAGAGTCTACATGATGGCTCCATCAGAGTTAGAGATATTGTACAAGATGATTGAAGAACTTAGAACCAAAAGATTTATTCGAGGTAGTGGATCGCCTTGGGGAGCTCCGATGCTTCTTGTGAAAAAGAAGGATGATACGTCCAGATTATGTGTAGATTATCGTACCTTGAACTCAATGACAATCAAGAACAGATATCCTCTCCCAAGGATAGATGACTTGTTTGATCAACTCAAGGGGCCAGCAGTATTCTTGAAGATTAACTTACGGTCAGGATACCATCAAATCAGAGTCAGAGAGCAAGACATCCCGAAGACAGCTTTCAGATCTAGATATGGGCATTGGGAGTTCCTTATTATGCCATTCGGAGCAACCAATGTACCGGCTATATTCATGGACCTCATAAATCGTATCTTCATGCCTTATTTGGATCAGTTCGTGATTGTGTTTATAGACGACATCCTGGGCTACAGCAAGAGTGAGGCGGAGCATGAGCATCATCTCCGTATAGTTCTTCAGATTCCCAGAGAGCACCAGTTGTATGCCAAGTTCAGTAAATGCGAGTTCTGGCTCGATCGCATTTCGTACTTGGGTCATATCATCACCAGAGGAGGAGTAGAAGTGGATCCCCAGAAGATCTTGGCCATTGAGACATGGCCAGTACCCAGCATAGTTGCAGAAGTTTGCAGTTTTCTTGGATTGGCCGACTACTACCGGCAATTTGTTTCAGACTTTGCTCGAATTTCAGCGCCATTGACCCAGTTGACCCGCAAGGATGTGCAGTTTGCTTGGACAGCAGAGTGCCAGGATTCTTTTGAGAAGTTGAAGCGAGGCTTGATGACGGCACCCATTCTCACACTTCCAGATGGAACCAGAGGATTCTCGGTGTATTATGATGCTTCAGGCAGAGGCTTAGGATGTGTTCTGAAGCAGCATGGGAAGGTAATAGCTTATGCATCACGTCAACTTCATGATCATGAGAGGAATTACCCAACCCATGACTTGGAGCTGGCAGCAGTAGTGTTTGTGCTTAAGTTGTGGAGGCACTACTTGTACGGAGATAGGGTGGAGATTTTCACCGACCATAAGAGCCTAAAGTATGTTTTCACCCAGAAGGATCTCAACATGCGTCAGAGGAGATGGTTGGAGCTTCTTGTGGATTATGATATCAACCTGTAGTGTCAGCCAGGGAAGGCCAATGTTGTAGCAGATGCATTGAGCAGGAGAGCCGGAGTTTATTTCCTAACAGCACAACCAGAGCTGTTAGCAGATCTTCAGAAGATGGAAATAGAAGTTGTCCTTCCTACCAGTGTAGCACTGATGGCCAGCATGCAAGTTCAGTACGCTATAGTCGAAAGGATCTGTATGGCGCAGTCAGCCGATTCCAAGCTTCAGCGACTCAGAGCCGAGTATGAGGCAGGACGACAGCCAAAGTTATGCATCCATGAAGACTGTACACTTCGACATGGAAGGCGTCTTTGTGTATCCAGTGGAGATGTTAGACATGAGATCATGGCAAAAGCTCACATTTCTCAGTATTCCGTACATCCCGGTGGCACGAAGATGTACCGTGATATTCGTAAGCACTTTTGGTGGATGGCATGAAGAGGGAGATAGCCCGGTTTGTCTCTCGATGTTTGGTTTTCCAACAAGTTAAAGCTGAACATCAGAGGCCAGCTTGACTTCTTCAGCCTTTGCCGATTCCAGAATGGAAGTGGGAGCATATAACCATGGATTTCGTGACTGGATTACCTAGATCCCCGGCTGGCAGAGATGCTATTTGGGTTATTATAGACAGGCTCACGAAGGTGGCTCATTTTCTTCCATTCTGAGTTGGTCAGTCGACGGCTCAGCTAGTAGAGATGTACCTCACGCAGATAGTCAGACTTTATGGCGTACCAGTCAGTATCACCTCGGACAGAGATTCAAGATTTATGTCACACTTTTGGCGTAGCCTGTAAGAGAGTTTGGGAACTCGCCTCCAGTTAAGCTCAGCTTATCATCCACAGACAGATGGTCAGTCAGAGCGTACCATACGAACCTTGGAAGACATGTTAAGATCTTGTACGCTCGACTTCGGTGGATCATGGAAAGATCACCTGCACCTGGTAGAGTTCTCGTACAACAACAGTTTCCAGGCCAGTATCCAGATGTCACCGTTCGAGGCATTGTATGGTAGAAAGTGCCGATCCCCGCTAGCATGGGACGATATTGGAGAGAGACAGATGCTCGGTCCGGAAATGATCACTTAGACAGTTGAGGTGGTCAGGAGAGTTAGAGATCATCTTCGCGTTGCACAAGATCGCCAACGCTATTGGGCCGATTCTCATCGACGTCTCCTTGAATTTTCTGTCGGCGACCATGTATTCCTTAGGATCTCGCCTAACCGTGGCGTCATTCGTTTCGGCGCACGGGAAAAGCTTAGTCCTAGGTATATAGGGCCGTTCGATATCCTGGAGCGAGTAGGAGATGTGTCCTATCGTCTCGCTCTTCCGCCGTCTCTGATTGAGGTGCATGACGTTTTCCATGTATCCTAACTATGACGGTATATTTCGGACCCGAGCCATATCCTGGACAATTCGGAATTGGTTGTTGGTACTAACCTTTCGTATGAGGAGAGGCCCGTGTCTATATTGGACCGAAGAGAGAAGATACTCAAGAACAAGACTATTAGTTTAGTCCGTGTTGCTTGGGGTCATCACACTTTGGGTGAGTCAACGTGGGAGCGTGAGGATGATATCCGATCACGATATCCCGACATGTTTGACTCGTAAGGTATAATGTCTTTCTTATGCCTTATGCTCTCAATTCCTTGCTTGAATGAATGATTGCTTGATTGATTGCCTTGTTATGACTTGCCTGTGATTAGTATAGCTTGTCTTTGCCTCTCTAGCCTCTTAATTAAATTTCGATGACGGAATTCTTTTAAGATGGATAGAGTTGTAATGACCATAGTTCATATTACGTATTTTGGTATTCGTGTACGTGATTTTGGACCTATATTTAGACTTGTCCTGATTGGCTAGCCTTGAGTTCTGCATTGGCATGAGTTAGTCAGCATTTCATGGTTCTGGCATGCACTGGGTTCGGTTGGGTTCGGTTTGGGTTGGAGTGCAAACCCCTACCTACCACCTCCATCATTTATTAACCCCCAACCACCTTTCTCTCTCTTCATTCAATTTTTGTCATTACTGCTCTTTCTCTTCTTCTTCCTCACCGAACCCCACCGAAGGCAAGTGCAACTTGCTTCATGGAGGAACCCAAATTTTATTGTTCCATTTTCTTCTCCACAAGATTCTAAGCCACTTTAGTACTTAGCGTTTTTAAATTCCATGGCTCATTCTATGTAGATCTAATTTTCTAGCATTTAACCTTCTTGGTTTTATCTACTAAAATGGCTTTTTTTTTCAAAAACTAAGAGTTCCTTGTAGTAGGTGTAGAAGCATGGAATTTCAGAACCCGAAAGTCTATGTGCCAGACTACATGTGCCAAAGCTTGGACAAAGTGCTTCACAGCAAAAAGCAACAAATATAGACATTGAAAGAGAACTTTTTATTTCACATATAAAAGTCTATTACATGTCTAAGAAAGACTGTACAAGGGAGAATTTCTATAAAGAAAGGATCCTAAGTCTACAGCCAGCAACCACCATGCGCCTCCAGTCAGGCGCAGCAACCACCATGCGCCTCCAGTCAGGCGCAGCAATCACCATACGCCCTCAACCAGGCACATCCCACCAAGCGTACTCAGCAGGGCACATCCTTTCAGCAGCTCAGTTATGTGCATCCCCAGTTATGTGTATCCCTTCAGCAGCCCAGTTATGTGCCGCTCTTCCAGCCAGGCTCACCTGATAAATGTTTCGACTAATGAAGCATTTAACCCTCTGGCTGGAACCAAGGAAGAGAAGAGCACCGCAAAATCTGTGGCCAGGGGAGGCTTCGAAAGAGCCTCCAAAGGCGAAGGAAGACCGTGATCGAAACTACAGCTAAAAGAGCAGCTTTCAACACAACCAGAATGGGCTACACCCATTTTGAAGGAAGAAAGAGCTACCAAAGCCGCAGCACCGCCATTCCGATCTACGGCTCTTTCGGAATAACGGAAACGAGGCCCGAACATCCCTATCTTTGGATGCAACAGGCACCTTCCGCCTGCCTCGGAAGCCCTCGACTCCGTCTTTTGGATGTAACAATCACCTTCAAGTGCATCAGCGAAGACATTGCGTCACATCTTTACCCTCGGGAGCATCTCGTCAACAGAATGCATTCGAGTAAACGAGTTCATATTGGAAAGACGTGAGAGAACGAGAAGCAAACCTTCTTTCCATGCCACTATTTATAGGTCGGGCAAATCAAACCCATGCGCCAAGTGGATGGCTCTCCGAATTCCGTGTAATAAATTTGCATTAAATGGATGAACCAGACGCTTCGCATTCAGCCAAGTCAAAACGGCTATTTAAAACACTCGAAGAACGTAACAGTTGCACCATCAAAGACGTCTCACGAAGCGGATGCGCCGGCCAGACCGCGCATCACACAGATGCGCCCTTCTATATCAAAGCTGTCACGACCCGCATCCATTTTTTTTTTAAAACGGATACAAGACGTGTCCAAGCCAGCCTACGCCGCAGTGTCGGCGGTAGAACGCTGTCACGGCCATGAAGATCAAAATCACAAATAATGCTCATTCACCAAAATTAATTTAATTTACAATGATCACAAGTTTTACATTTGTATAAAAATATAAACTTGTACAAATAACTGAATGACTACAACTCAACTATCTAGCTAGTCTCTAGGCTTTGTCTGCAAGTATTCCCGTCACTCCCCAAGCTAAATGAATCCGCGGGTAACATGAAAATGTTGGTTTCCAGTCAGGAATGGAACGAGCACAATTCACTGAATGCAATTTCAAATAAAGAAAATGACTGTAAGACAAAGGTTAGGCATTAATCATGAGTTTTGAAAATAACAGTAAAGCCGTAAGAAAAATCAATAGTAATAAATAGACCAATATACTTTCCACCGTTAGAAGTACCTTTGACATGTGATCGGTCTGGGGTACTACACCGCACGGTCTACGATATCTACTTGCAGAATTTAAACAATGTCTACGAGATCTACAATGTCTACAATATCTACAATGTCTATGATATCTTCAATGTCTACAATGTCTACGATATCTACAATGTCTACAATATCTACAATGTCTACAATATCTACAATGTCTACAATATCTACAATATCTACGATATCTACAATGTCTACGATATCTACAATGTCTACAATATCTACAATGTCTACAATATCTACAATGTCTACGATATCTACAATGTCTACAATATCTACAATGTCTACAATATCTACAATGTCTACGGTCTGATCACACATCCTTGGTACTTCTCATTCCCGACTCAACAATTTATAGTAGAGTATAAAAATCACATAACTAATGACTAATCAATGAAATATAGTAAAGATCAATATCGAAATGCAAACAATAAACTGTACTCGCCTGTGGTCCTGTGCTGGTGTAACCGACAATCTGAACTACTCAATGTGCCACTATAGTCAAAACCCGTACAACAGTCCTCGAAAGTTGAAATAAACAATACCAATGATCTCAGAATAGTCCAATTAGCTAGGATTGCCTGTCCTTACGTCCAATTCTGGACACGGGGGCAAAACGGTAATTTCGGGCCAAAACGGTGTCCGCCGTTGGACCCGCTTTGCACCGAAAAGCGTGCTAGAGTCAACGGTCTCTAAAGTCGTCAAACTACATGTCTACGGATCCAGTTTTTCGATACGAACCCAACCGTATGTCCAAAGTTGGATTTCGGCGGGCCGTGCACAAAATCGTCCGTTGAGTGGGACCGTAGGGCCCGCAAAACGGTGACTTTATCAACGGTCTCAGAATCGGACCAAACTTGGCATACAGGACCAGAAAAATGCTACGGTTCTGTTGGCGCAAGTTTTTTCTCGATTTGACGAGCGTGCATAAAGTAATTGGAGAATTTGCAACGTGCACGATACGGTGAATTTCGACGGATACGCATCAAATTCGTCGCGCATACGCGACCAATTTGAATTCCGTCAAAGCCCACACGACCACGAAACCGATACGCAGCTTTCGATACTTTCGGTGCGCGACCACGTCGTCCGGAATGGCGGGACGTACGTCGTGTGGAAGGATTTTTTCAGTTTTTCTATTGTTTTAAAAACAGATTTTTCATGATTTTCGAGGTTGAATAACTTCCTGTAAACTGAATGAAAAATTAATCTATCAGAAGGGTTTGGATCCCCTATATGTTGTCTTCTACTGTTTGAAGTTGGTTTTCGAAAACCCAAAACATTTGGTTCGAAAAAAGCTTCTCAAGTTGGGGTTTTGGTTCAGTTCTAGAGTCCTGTTTTGGACTGTTTTTCCCTCGACTCCGTGTCGAATTCTCGACCAATCGAGGGCAGTCACCTACAAACTAAAAGAACAAATTTAAAGAGGGTTATGTTAGGTGTGAACCTGCGAAGATGGGTCTGGATTTGATCAACCGAGGAAGCGGGATTCCCGTCGCGAAGACTGCACCTTGCTGGTGCTGTTCGCTGTCGTTTTCCTGATCAGCGCGCGTGCGCATGCTGCCTCCGCGGCCTCGGCCGCGCGCGGCGGTGCGCGCAGGCCCCGGGGTGGGTCGTCAACGTTCGGAGAGGAGGGTGGACGCGGCGCTAGGGTTGGCTCTCGAGAGAAAACTCTCTCTCTCTCATACTGTCGACCTTTATATATACAACTCTGTATATTTAAACTGGGTCGGGTTTATTCAGTTTGGAGGGGTTTGGTTCAGCCTGGGCTGACCTGGGTTTTGAGGGTGGGGCCCGACTGTGCTGTGAAGGTGAGCGGCTGTTGTGAAATGCTATGTGAAATTATGCTCGGGCTTGGGCTAGGGAAAATAAGCTGGGCTCTCAATTTATATATATATATATATATATATTGAACAGATGCATGAAGCTAACCTAAGGGGCTCCGGAAAATAAGCTGGATTGGGCCTGGGATAAGCTGGGCCGGGCTTGCTTGGCCGCTCCTAATCCCTTTTCTTTTTATTTCTCTTTTTCTTTGTTTGTTTCCATTTAACCCTTATTACATATATATATATATATATATACACGTACGCACTAAATATATTTATAGATACGCACATAATTATTTAATATATATACTCATACACTCATATTTTTATCTATATATTCCCTCACACATATTTACATCTATATATACACCTATATCTTTTGATAATAGAACAAAAGGATGATAACTAATAACAATAAATAATTTAATCTAATACCCACAAGAATAATATTAATATTATATAACATCAATAAAAATAATAATAATATTAATAACGAAATTCAATAAGCCAATAATTAATTATTTATAAAATCTAAAAATTACCATTTAACTCAATTAAATAGTAAAAAAATATTTTCAAACATTTTCGGGAAGGGAAGCTACAAATCTATCCACCTTAAAAATAATTTCGTCCTCGAAATTCAAATCCATAATTATTCTAAAAAAATCAAAAGAAAGTCTACTATAATCTTAATCTCCTCAATTTAATTACTCAAAATAATTTATACCATCCTCCTAGCCATTTTGTAACTACAAGTCCTTGAGGACTCCTACCCACCTTAGGTCACACTACCCCCTTAAACACGGGTCACTAAAATCTTGTAATCTTTTAATTAGTGTCTAATAAATCTACCAAAATATCTAGGACATACGGTATCTGAAATTCTCTTGTGTCTATCAGGCAACCCAAAAACTTAACATGCAAATTTATACCAGTAGCTAAGAATATTGTCAAACTCTAGTAAGCACGACTATTCGTCGCTCCGAAGTAGGAAGGACAGAAATATAAGGCAGGATAATCGGGGCAACTGTGAAGTTTAAAGAGCGGTAGAGCCTATACAATACAGATAGAAAGGGTACATACGAACTTACAGTCTTATTCGCTAGATCGGGCTACTCTAGTCCAGTCACTTGCTACCACGAAGAACCCTTCGCTACTTAGAGTGGCCTGCAATCCGTGCAATACAGAAGTCTCGTTCTCGAAATTCTAATTCAAACAAGGTTCCATAATGGAACGGAATTTGAAAAAAATCAAGGTTGTGGTTTTAATGGGTTCTCTATTTGGACATTAGTCGTTGGTTGGATGAACATTGAGCTTCAATCTATATGGATTAGGCAAGATCCCAATGATAAAACTATTCCTACTAGATTAGGGTATCCTAGAATAGGTTTCAACCCAAGGGGTGGAGCTGGTTGTCAGCCAAGTTGGTTAGCCGGGTCCCTCAAGTCCAGAATGTACCTTTAGTGACTTTTGTGTTTAAATAGCACATGAGGCCTCAATCAAGTGGCACACTAGTGACGTGTGCATAGTGGGCTTCGAGTAGATCACCCCATATATTGGGTCAGAGGAACTGAGTCAAGGTTGAGGCTCTAGTGGAATTCGGGAGGTTTACGGTTTCTATGGTAAGAGTTATAGCTAGTCTTTTTAACCTGAAAGTCGTAGCTCAAAAATAGAGTACAAGGGGACGAGTTTGAGTGGAACATGATATACCTAGAAGGTGGACTCGTTTAGATCTTACATATGAAATTTGTTGGAAGGTAACAACTGGTCTCGTGCTCCGAATATTAATGACACAGCCGAGGACACAAAATGATCTAAATGAAAAGTGGGAGTCCAAGGGCACTAATCGTCATCCTAGTGGAAAATCATTCTAGTCAATCGGTAGTCTTCATATACTCCCAAAAATTTTAGGAGACTTACAGCCTACCCACCTTAGAAGCTAGGATATGATTTTAGGAATAAGAGGTTAGAAAAAATTCCAATGTCCGGATATTGTACCTCAACTCTCGCAAATGAGGAATAAGGCACGGCGTAACGGAATATGGTAGATGTAAGTCGAGTCAATGATCATTCCTCAATAAATGAGAAGCGAGGGTGTATAATAACACATGGTCGATAACATAGAGGAACATACCCATCCATAGTGTACAAGAGTTATCGACGGGGTAACCAGCTCCAAGGTATGTCCTATGAAGAGATTTCTAATAACTGAGTCGTGAATCTCTAGTTGTGTCAAACCTATCAGACTATTGTCATAAGGGTTCTAGTGGTATGGCCTGTAGAGATCATGCGTTTGTTGACAACTATTATATCTCAATCTGACAGGGTATTTAATCTATGGTATTGGCTAAGCTAGTGACTATGGTGTTCCAACACTAGTTAGGTCTTAATAACAAAATTTACATAACTAGAGTAATATTAGTTGGAAACCAATCTCGGGATGAGTGGCTACCATAGTCACGGTAAGTTATTGTCCTTAGCCTTGTCTATTCATCTCATGTCTAAACTGTGGCTTTGATCGAGGAAAGGTTGAGTCAAGGCATAAGGATTGCTAGTTAAGGCAAACTTCCAGCAGATAATTAGAGACTCCAAATATTTGGTTTCTTGAGAATAGATAGACTCTTAGGTAGGTATTTCGACTAAGGGTAAAACCCTCATCATTCACAAATTCGAATGGCTAGAAGGTCTCAATAGTAGTTTGAGGGTCAAGAGGAGAACGAGTAACTCAGTCATATGACTAGCCGATGGTAGCTACACTTGTGCCTACCATTATCATAGCCATGGGAATACTCTGTAGCTCTCTACCATCACGAGCTTTCGTCTTTTCAAATCGGTGAAAGATAAAAACAATAAAGAATTCAAGGGAGATGTTACTGAATACAATTTCGTGATTCAAAGGCGAATGTATAATTCAAGAGGAATTGTCAAGCAGTCGCGGATGAGATCCTAGAGACATCTACATCTCAATCCACGTAGGTTAGTAAGAGAAAGAGCGAACCGAGTGTACTACGGCTAATCAGACCGTAATATATCAATTCTGATTAGACAATATGTTAGTGGACGTCCCCAATAAACATATATCTTGAATCAAGCTCGATAAAAGAGTAAGCTTGCAAAACTAGGCTGTGATAGCAACATTGGTCAAAATAGTCAATTTACAAGTGCGCGAGAATTTGAAAGGAGTTACAAGTAGTTTGAGTTTTGTGAGAATCAACCTTACCCGGTGTTCTTGCTTATACAGTCTTCCCACTATCTTCTTATTCATAAGACTTGGTCAACCAATGGGTAATGGACTTCTAAATTCCATATTCCAGGTAAACTTATTAGTGTGAGTCAATTACCTCGTCAAAGATCACAAGGACTACGGATTGCTAGGTCGGAAGACATGCTACCCAACTTACAACTTCCACTAATACTGGCTTTGGATCTTATGGGACGTATATGGCGTTGTCCTACCTTCCACAGTATCCTAGCTTGTAATCACATCTAAAATCATTTCACCGAGGATTATTTCCACCTGTATACTCTGGCTGTGGTAAAACCTTGGTTTCGTGATTTCGATGTGATATGCTATCTGGTAATCTACCTTATATTTACACAAGGGTGAGTACGGTCAAAGAGGACCACTAGCTATATTTCTAGCAATATTCCATCTCCTATATTTTCTTAAACTAATTTCAACTCTAGGGGTCATGCCTCGCCAGTGCGCTGCTGGCTGCAGTGAATCCATAATCTCCATAATTCAAATGAATGGCGACAATGCGCTGCTGTCATGCCATTTATGAGTTAACTAATACTCCTTTAACTATTTCAACAAAAATTCATAGGCTTCTAGGGATTCAAACAAGGTAACCATAAAGCGTAAATATATGTCCTATTAGTCACAACCCTTGGAATTAAAGATTGAACAAGGAGGAACAATCCGAGGACAAAAGGATTTCAAACATTCTAACTATTCCATGTGTATTCAAGCCTTTGAGGAAAACTTGAATCGAAACTAACTCGAGTTCGTATGGGGATAACGTAATCAAAATTATATAAAATAATAATTCTTAGGGAAAAATACGAACTAAATGGGCAATTTGGACTAATATGTGAGGATGATATCTAAAGAGGCAAGCAGAAGGAATTTGAATAATTCATCTGGGTTAGATCATTAATTCTAGGAAGCTCTGCCTCCCGAGTGAATCATCTATCCACTTTGGATCATATCGCCATACCAAGAGGTAATAGTGTACCTATGAAGATCTGACAACTGTCAAAATCATTAACCCTCATCTACATTGCATGGCCTAGACTACCCATCGGTAAATTTGTATAAAGGGACTCCTAATCCTAGTCATTCTCTTAAATTAAATTAATTCGTGAATGAGCATTTCCTAGTCGCAGGCTCGCAATAGTACAACCAACTTAAGTACTATCACGAGTTCGCGTGATTTACGAAGACTGACCTGCATGGGCCACCACAAAAACTTGTCACGACCCGCACCCATTTTTTTTTAAAACGGATACAAGACGTGTCCAAGCCAGCCTACGCCGCAGTATCGGCGGTAGAACGCTGTCACGGCCATGAAGATCAAAATCACAAATAATGCTCATTCACCAAAATTAATTTAATTTACAATGATCACAAGTTTTACATTTGTATAAAAATATAAACTTGTACAAATAACTGAATAACTACAACTCAATTATCTAGCTAGTCTCTAGGCTTTGTCTGCAAGTATTCCCGTCACTCCCCAAGCTAAATGAATCCGCGGCTAACCTGAAAATGTTGGTTTCCAGTCAGGAATGGAACGAGCACAATTCACTGAATGCAATTTCAAATAAAGAAAATGACTATAAGACAAAGGTTAGGCATTAATCATGAGTTTTGAAAATAACAGTAAAGCCGTAAGAAAAATCAATAGTAATAAATAGACCAATATACTTTCCACCGTTAGAAGTACCTTTGACATGTGATCGGTCTGGGGTACTACACCGCACGATCTACGATATCTACTTGCAGAATTTAAACAATGTCTACGAGATCTACAATGTCTATAATATCTACAATGTCTACGATATCTACAATGTCTACAATATCTACAATGTCTACGATATCTACAATATCTACAATGTCTACAATATCTACAATGTCTACAATATCTACAATATCTATGATATCTACAATGTCTACGATATCTACAATGTCTACAATATCTACAATGTCTACAATATCTACAATGTCTACGATATCTACAATGTCTACAATATCTACAATGTCTACAATATCTACAATGTCTACGGTCTGATCACACATCCTTGGTACTTCTCATTCCCGACTCAACAATTTATAGTAGAGTATAAAAATCACATAACTAATGACTAATCAATGAAATATAGTAAAGATCAATATCGAAATGCAAACAATAAACTGTACTCGCCTGTGGTCCTGTGCTGGTGTAACCGACAATCTGAACTACTCAATGTGCCACTATAGTCAAAACCCGTACAACAGTCCCCGAAAGCTGCAATAAACAATACCAATGATCTCAGAATAGTCCAATTAGCTAGGATTGCCTGTCCTTACGTCCAATTCTGGACACGGGAGCAAAACGGTAATTTTGGGCCAAAACGGTGTCCGCCGTTGGACCCGCTTTGCACCGAAAAGCGTGACAGAGTTAACGGTCTCTAAAGTCGTCAAACTACATGTCTACGGATCCAGTTTTTCGATACGAACCCAACCGTATGTCCAAAGTTGGATTTCGGCGGGCCGTGCACAAAATCGCCCGTTGAGTGGGACCGTGGGGCCCGCAAAACGGTGACTTTATCAACGGTCTCAGAATCGGACCAAACTTGGCATACAGGACCAGAAAAATGCTACGGTTCTGTTGGCTCAAGTTTCGTCTCGATTTGACGAGCGTGCATAAAGTAATTGGAGAATTTGCAACGTGCACGATACGGTGAATTTCGACGGATACGCATCAAATTCGTCGCGCACACGCGACCAATTTGAATTCCGTCAAAGCCCACACGACCACGAAACCGATACGCAGCTTTCGATACTTTCGGTGCGCGACCACGTCGTCCGGAATGGCGGGACGTACGTCGTGTGGAAGGATTTTTTCAGTTTTTCTATTGTTTTAAAAACAGATTTTTCATGATTTTCGAGGTTGAATAACTTCCTGTAAACTGAATGAAAAATTAATCTATCAGAAGGGTTTGGATCCCCTATATGTTGTCTTCTACTGTTTGAAGTTGGTTTTCGAAAACCCAAAACATTTGGTTCGGAAAAAGCTTCTCAAGTTGGGGTTTTGGTTCAGTTCTAGAGTCCTGTTTTGGACTGTTTTTCCCTCGACTCCGTGTCGAATTCTCGACCAATCGAGGGCAGTCACCTACAAACTAAAAGAACAAATTTAAAGAGGGTTATGTTAGGTGTGAACCTGCGAAGATGGGTCTGGATTTGATCAACCGAGGAAGCGGGATTCCCGTCGCGAAGACTGCACCTTGCTGGTGCTGTTCGCTGTCGTTTTCCTGATCAGCGCGCGTGCGCATGCTGCCTCCGCGGCCTTGGCCGCGCACGGCGGTGCGCGCAGGCCCCGGGGTGGGTCGTCGACGTTCGGGGAGGAGGGTGGACGCGGCGCTAGGGTTGGCTCTCGAGAGAAAACTCTCTCTCTCTCATACTGTCGACCTTTATATATACAACTCTGTATATTTAAACTGGGTCGGGTTTATTCAGTTTGGAGGGGTTTGGTTCAGCCTGGGCTGACCTGGGTTTTGAGGGTGGGGCCCGGCTGTGCTGTGAAGGTGAGCGGCTGTTGTGAAATGCTATGTGAAATTATGCTCGGGCTTGGGCTAGGGAAAATAAGCTGGGCTCTCAATTTATATATATATATATTGAACAGATGCATGAAGCTAACCTAAGGGGCTCGGGAAAATAAGCTGGATTGGGCCTGGGATAAGCTGGGCCGGGCTTGCTTGGCCGCTCCTAATCCCTTTTCTTTTTATTTCTCTTTTTCTTTGTTTGTTTCCATTTAACCCTTATTACATATATATATATATATATATATATATATATATATATATATATATATATATATATATATATATATATATATATACACGTACGCACTAAATATATTTATAGATACGCACATAATTATTTAATATATATACTCATACACTCATATTTTTATCTATATATTCCCTCACACATATTTACATCTATATATACACCTATATCTTTTGATAATAGAACAAAAGGATGATAACTAATAACAATAAATAATTTAATCTAATACCCACAAGAATAATATTAATATTATATAACATCAATAAAAATAATAATAATATTAATAACGAAATTCAATAAGCCAATAATTAATTATTTATAAAATCTAAAAATTACCATTTAACTCAATTAAATAGTAAAAAAATATTTTCAAACATTTTCGGGAAGGGAAGCTACAAATCTACCCACCTTAAAAATAATTTCGTCCTCGAAATTCAAATCCATAATTATTCTAAAAAAGCAAAAGAAAGTCTACTCTAATCTTAATCTCCTCAATTTAATTACTCAAAATAATTTATACCATCCTCCTAGCCATTTTGTAACTACAAGTCCTTGAGGACTCCTACCCACCTTAGGTCACACTACCCCCTTAAACACGGGTCACTAACATCTTGTAATCTTTTAATTAGTGTCTAATAAATCTACCAAAATATCTAGGACATACGGTATCTGAAATTCTCTTGTGTCTATCAGGCAACCCAAAAACTTAACATGCAAATTTATACCAGTAGCTAAGAATATTGTCAAACTCTAGTAAGCACGACTATTCGTCGCTCCGAAGTAGGAAGGACAGAAATATAAGGCAGGATAATCAGGGCAACTGTGAAGTTTAAAGAGCGGTAGAGCCTATACAATACAGATAGAAAGGGTACATACGAACTTATAGTCTTATTCGCTAGATCGGGCTACTCTAGTCCAGTCACTTGCTACCACGAAGAACCCTTCGCTACTTAGAGTGGCCTGCAATCCGTGCAATACAGAAGTCTCGTTCTCGAAATTCTAATTCAAACAAGGTTCCATAATGAAACGGAATTTGAAAAAAATCAAGGTTGTGGTTTTAATGGGTTCTCTATTTGGACATTAGTCGTTGGTTAGATGAACATTGAGCTTCAATCTATATGGATTAGGCAAGATCCCAATGATATAACTATTCCTACTAGATTAGGGTATCCTAGAATAGGTTTCAACCCAAGGGGTGGAGCTGGTTGTCAGCCAAGTTGGTTAGCCGGGTCCCTCAAGTCCAGAATGTACCTTTAGTGACTTTTGTGTTTAAATAGCACATGAGGCCTCAATCAAGTGGCACACTAGTGACGTGTGCATAGTGGGCTTCGAGTAGATCACCCCATATATTGGGTCAGAGGAACTGAGTCAAGGTTGAGGCTCTAGTAGAATTCGGGAGGTTTACGGTTTCTATGGTAAGAGTTATAGCTAGTCTTTTTAACCAGAAAGTCGTAGCTCAAAAATAGAGTACAAGGGGACGAGTTTGAGTGGAACATGATATACCTAGATGAAGGTGGACTCGTTTAGATCTTACATATGAAATTTGTTGGAAGGTAACAACTGGTCTCGTGCTCCGAATATTAATGACACAGCCGAGGACACAAAATGATCTAAATGAAAAGGGGGAGTCCAAGGGCACTAATCGTCACCCTAGTGGAAAATCATTCTAGTCAATCGGTAGTCTTCATATACTCCCAAAAATTTTAGGAGACTTACAGTCTACCCACCTTAGAAGCTAGGATATGATTTTAGGAATAAGAGGTTAGAAAAAATTCCAATGTCCGGATATTGTACCTCAACTCTCGCAAATGAGGAATAAGGCACGGCGTAACGGAATATGGTAGATGTAAGTCGAGTCAATGATCATTCCTCAATAAATGAGAAGCGAGGGTGTATAATAACACATGGTCGATAACATAGAGGAACATACCCATCCATAGTGTACAAGAGTTATCGACGGGGTAACCAGCTCCAAGGTATGTCCTATGAAGAGATTTCTAATAACTGAGTCGTGAATCTCTAGTTGTGTCAAACCTATCAGACTATTGTCATAAGGGTTCTAGTGGTATGGCCTGTAGAGATCATGCGTTGTTGTTGACAACTGTTATATCTCAATCTGACAGGGTATTTAATCTATGGTATTGGCTAAGCTAGTGACTATGGTGTTCCAACACTAGTTAGGTCTTAATAACGAAATTTACATAACTAGAGTAATATTAGTTGGAAACCAATCTCGGGATGAGTGGCTACCATAGTCACGGTAAGTTATTGTCCTTAGCCTTGTCTATTCATCTCATGTCTAAACTGTGGCTTTGATCGAGGAAAGGTTGAGTCAAGGCATAAGGATTGCTAGTTAAGGCAAGCTTCCAGCAGATAATTAGAGACTCCCAACATTTGGTTTCTTGAGAATAGATAGACTCTTAGGTAGGTATTTCGACTAAGGGTAAAACCCTCATCATTCACAAATTCGAATGGCTAGAAGGTCTCAATAGTAGTTTGAGGGTCGAGAGGAGAACGAGTAACTCAGTCATATGACTAGCCGATGGTAGCTACACTTGTGCCTACCATTATCATAGCCATGGGAATATTCTGTAGCTCTCTACCATCACGAGCTTTTGTCTTTCCAAATCGGTGAAAGATAAAAACAATAAAGAATTCAAGGGAGATGTTACTGAATACAATTTCGTGATTCAAAGGCGAATGTATAATTCAAGAGGAATTGTCAAGCAGTCGCGGATGAGATCCTAGAGACATCTACATCTCAATCCACGTAGGTTAGTAAGAGAAAGAGCGAACCGAGTGTACTACGGCTGATCAGACCGTAATATATCAATTCTGATTAGACAATATGTTAGTGGGCGTCCCCAATAAACATATGTCTTGAATCAAGCTCGATAAAAGAGTAAGCTTGCAAAACTAGGCTGTGATAGCAACATTGGTCAAAATAGTCAATTTACAAGTGCGCGAGAATTTGAAAGGAGTTACAAGTAGTTTGAGTTTTGTGAGAATCAACCTTACCCGGTGTTCTTGCTTATACAGTCTTCCCACTATCTTCTTATTCATAAGACTTGGTCAACCAATGGGTAATGGACTTCTAAATTCCATATTCCAGGTAAACTTATTAGTGTCAGTCAATTACCTCGTCAAAGATCACAAGGACTACGGATTGCTAGGTCGGAAGACATGCTACCCAACTTACAACTTCCACTAATACTGGCTTTGGATCTTATGGGACGTATATGGCGTTGTCCTACCTTCCACAGTATCCTAGCTTGTAATCACATCTAAAATCATTTCACCGAGGATTATTCCCACCTGTATACTCTGGCTGTGGTAAAACCTTGGTTTCGTGATTCTGATGTGATATGCTATCTGGTAATCTACCTTATATTTACACAAGGGTGACTACGGTCAAAGAGGACCACTAGCTATATTTCTAGCAATATTCCATCTCCTATATTTTCTTAAACTAATTTCAACTCTAGGGGTCATGCCTCGCCAGTGCGCTGCTGGCTGCAGTGAATCCATAATCTCCATAATTCAAATGAATGGCGACAATGCGCTGCTGTCATGCCATTTATGAGTTAACTAATACTCCTTTAACTATTTCAGCAAAAATTCATAGGCTTCTAGGGATTCAAACAAGGTAACCATAAAGCGTAAATATATGTCCTATTAGTCACAACCCTTGGAATTAAAGATTGAACAAGGAGGAACAATCCGAGGACAAAAGGATTTCAAACATTCTAACTATTCCATGTGTATTCAAGCCTTTGAGGAAAACTTGAATCGAAACTAACTCGAGTTCGTATGGGGATAACGTAATCAAAATTATATAAAATAATAATTCTTAGGGAAAAATACGAACTAAATGGGCAATTTGGACTAATATGTGAGGATGATATCTAAAGTGGCAAGCAGAAGGAATTTGAATAATTCATCTGGGTTAGATCATTAATTCTAGGAAGCTTTGCCTCCAGAGTGAATCATCTATCCACTTTGGATCATATCGCCATACCAAGAGGTAATAGTGTACCTATGAAGATCTGACAACTGTCAAAATCATTAACCCTCATCTACATTGCATGGCCTAGACTACCCATCGGTAAATTTGTATAAAGGGACTCCTAGTCCTAGTCATTCTCTTAAATTAAATTAATTCGTGAATGAGCATTTCCTAGTCGCAGGCTCGCAATAGTACAATTAACTTAAGTACTATCACGAGTTCGCGTGATTTGCGAAGACTGACCTGCATGGGCCACCACAAAAACTTGTCACGACCCGCACCCATTTTTTTTTTAAAACGGATACAAGACGTGTCCAAGCCAGCCTACGCCGCAGTGTCGGCGGTAGAACGCTGTCACGGCCATGAAGATCAAAATCACAAATAATGCTCATTCACCAAAATTAATTTAATTTACAATGATCACAAGTTTTACATTTGTATAAAAATATAAACTTGTACAAATAACTGAATGACTACAACTCAACTATCTAGCTAGTCTCTAGGCTTTGTCTACAAGTATTCCCGTCACTCCCCAAGCTAAATGAATCCGCGGCTAACCTGAAAATGTTGGTTTCCAGTCAGGAATGGAACGAGCACAATTCACTGAATGCAATTTCAAATAAAGAAAATGACTATAAGACAAAGGTTAGGCATTAATCATGAGTTTTGAAAATAACAGTAAAGCCGTAAGAAAAATCAATAGTAATAAATAGACCAATATACTTTCCACCGTTAGAAGTACCTTTGACATGTGATCGGTCTGGGTACTACACCGCACGGTCTACGATATCTACTTGCAGAATTTAAACAATGTCTACGAGATCTACAATGTCTACAATATCTACAATGTCTACGATATCTACAATGTCTACGATATCTACAATGTCTACGATATCTACAATGTCTACAATATCTACAATGTCTACAATATCTACAATGTCTACAATATCTATAATATCTACGATATCTACAATGTCTACGATATCTACAATGTCTTCAATATCTACAATGTCTATAATATCTACAATGTCTACGATATCTACAATGTCTACAATATCTATAATGTCTACAATATCTACAATGTCTACGGTCTGATCACACATCCTTGGTACTTCTCATTCCCGACTCAACAATTTATAGTAGAGTATAAAAATCACATAACTAATGACTAATCAATGAAATATAGTAAAGATCAATAGCGAAATGCAAACAATAAACTGTACTCGCCTGTGGTCCTGTGCTGGTGTAACCGACAATCTGAACTACTCAATGTGCCACTATAGTCAAAACCCGTACAACAGTCCCCGAAAGCTAAAATAAACAATACCAATGATCTCAGAATAGTCCAATTAGCTAGGATTGCCTGTCCTTACGTCCAATTCTGGACACGGGGGCAAAACGGTAATTTCGGGCCAAAACGGTGTCCGCCGTTGGACCCGCTTTGCACCGAAAAGTATGCCAGAGTCAACGGTCTCTAAAGTCGTCAAACTACATGTCTACGGATCCAGATTTTCGATACGAACCCAACCGTATGTCCAAAGTTAGATTTCGGCGGGCCGTGCACAAAATCGCCCGTTGAGTGGGACCGTAGGGCCCGCAAAACGGTGACTTTATCAACGGTCTCAGAATCAGACCAAACTTGGCATACAGGACCAGAAAAATGCTACGGTTCTGTTGGCGCAAGTTTCGTCTCGATTTGACGAGCGTGCATAAAGTAATTAAAGAATTTGCAACGTGCACGATACGGTGAATTTCGACGGATACGCATCAAATTCGTCGCGCACACGCGACCAATTTGAATTCCGTCAAAGCCCACACGACCACGAAACCGATACGCAGCTTTCGATACTTTCGGTGCACGACCACGTCGTCCGGAATGGCGGGACGTACGTCGTGTGGAAGGATTTTTTCAGTTTTTCTATTGTTTTAAAAACAGATTTTTCATGATTTTCGAGGTTGAATAACTTCCTGTAAACTGAATGAAAAATTAATCTATCAGAAGGGTTTGGATCCCCTATATGTTGTCTTCTACTGTTTGAAGTTGGTTTTCGAAAACCCAAAACATTTGGTTCGGAAAAAGCTTCTCAAGTTGGGGTTTTGGTTCAGTTCTAGAGTCCTGTTTTGGACTGTTTTTCCCTCGACTCCGTGTCAAATTCTCGACCAATCGAGGGCAGTCACCTACAAACTAAAAGAACAAATTTAAAGAGGGTTATGTTAGGTGTGAACCTGCGAAGATGGGTCTGGATTTGATCAACCGAGGAAGCGGGATTCCCGTCGCGAAGACTGCACCTTGCTGGTGTTGTTCGCTGTCGTTTTCCTGATCAGCGCGCGTGCGCATGCTGCCTCCGCGGCCTCGGCTGCGCGCGGCGGTGCGCGCAGGCCCCGGGGTGGGTCGTCGACGTTCGGGGGAGGAGGGTGGACGCGGCGCTAGGGTTGGCTCTCGAGAGAAAACTCTCTCTCTCTCATACTGTCGACCTTTATATATACAACTCTGTATATTTAAACTGGGTCGGGTTTATTCAGTTTGGAGGGGTTTGGTTCAGCCTGGGCTGACCTGGGTTTTGAGGGTGGGGCCCGGCTGTGCTGTGAAGGTGAGCGGCTGTTGTGAAATGCTATGTGAAATTATGCTCGGGCTTGGGCTAGGGAAAATAAGCTGGGCTCTCAATTTATATATATATATATATATTGAACAGATGCATGAAGCTAACCTAAGGGGCTCGGGAAAATAAGCTGGATTGGGCCTGGGATAAGCTGGGCCGGGCTTGCTTGGCCGCTCCTAATCCCTTTTCTTTTTATTTCTCTTTTTCTTTGTTTGTTTCCATTTAACCCTTATTACATATATATATATATATATATATATATATATATATATATATATATATATATATATATATATATATATATATACACGTACGCACTAAATATATTTATAGATACGCACATAATTATTTAATATATATACTCATACACTCATATTTTTATCTATATATTCCCTCACACATATTTACATCTATATATACACCTATATCTTTTGATAATAGAACAAAAGGATGATAACTAATAACAATAAATAATTTAATCTAATACCCACAAGAATAATATTAATATTATATAACATCAATAAAAATAATAATAATATTAATAACGAAATTCAATAAGCCAATAATTAATTATTTATAAAATCTAAAAATTACCATTTAACTCAATTAAATAGTAAAAAAATATTTTCAAACATTTTCGGGAAGGGAAGCTACAAAAGTGCATCATACGGACGTGCCCTTCAGTACCAAGCACATCGTAGGGGATGCGCCCCCGTGCGTCCCCATACGCCTAGTGGAACGCCAACCGACGCGCCCACTCAGCTGTCCATCGAATGTTACAAACATTAAATGCTGAACTGACAGAGTTGGCAGTACGCCTCCCAAAGTCTGAGCAGTCGGCAGCTTTTTTAGAAGACGAAGCATCGCCAACGTCAGCATCATTATTACTCCTCTCCGACGGCTACTGCCACGTGGCCACCCAACCATCTCGTATGAGCCTCTGCGGTCATGTGCCCGAATCTGCATGCGCCTCAAAAGCTATGCGCCCCAGACTTCTTCCTGATCCCAAAAGACAGGAGTAAAGTCACTACTGAAGCTCTGCATGCGCCTCAAAAGCCATGCGCCCAGATTGGTTCGTGACTCCTAAAGGTCACGAGCCAAAGTCTCCTCATGCGCCCAATCCTAGGCGCATCTTATCAAGTCATTCCCCTCCACCAAATTCGAGATCTCCAAACCATGGGTTGACGACACGTGTCCTTTGACTCAAGTCATCTAAGATCTCAGCAACAGAAAGATCTTTTTCTCCGCTATGTGCCGGTTCACAACAGCAAAATGAAGAAGTCAACCCCCTCGATCAGGGCGCATCGTCCATGTGCCTCCATCAGCAATCAACACGTGGCATTCCCACGTACAGGCGCATCCTACATATACGCGCATGAGCAGCCAGCCTACAAAACTATAAATAGAGGGATCATTTCCTTCTTTTACACACATTGACGGACCAATCGACGTGCATACATATCAACCTCCACAGCGAACAGACAGAGACTTTGCACCACCAGAGAGGCAGATACAGACACTCAACGTCTTCCTCCTCTCAGTAAGCTCCAGCACCCAGAGCAATCCAGACCTTCAGAAAACCGATAACCGTCGTCAGATCGTCAACGGAGTCAACGCATTACCACTCACTCCATCGGCACAAGGCACCCAGATTAAATAAAAGTGTACTCCTAGGACTACGTCTAAGTCCTATATTGCAACACTGTTCTGTTTGTATTGAAATTTACAATCAAAGAATTTTAATGGCAAACAAGCTGGCGACTCTGCTGGGGACCTCTTTCTCCTCCACCGAGAAAGCTGTGTCGCAGTCCGACGACGTGAAGGTGGGCTCCTCCCATAAGACGCTGGTCGTACGCCTCAATCAACAGGCGTATGAGGAGTTCACATCTGAAGGCAGTGCGAGTCCTTCGAAGCGGCTGTCGAAGCCGAAGAAGACCCGCCGAGTCTGGGTGCGCAAGCTCGACGCCTCGGGCACCACCACTGAAGGGGATGCGCCAATCCAGCCTTTCCTTCCTGCTGACGTCCTCAGCAACCAAGATGCGCCCGCTGGTGCAGCGCATCTCTCGGGGAAACGTACGGCTAACCATATTCCCTAGCCATCTCCCCCTCAGGCGAGGAAGATGCGTCGACGGAGCAGGGGCGCAGCCAATGCCCCGCGCATCACCTATGATACGCCACAGAAGATCTCTGTCTTTGACAGACTCACTTGCTGTAGTGGCGAGAAGAATTTGGATTCTGAGTACTACGCGCCCCAGCGGCCTGGTACGAGGAAGTCTAAGGCAGCACGGGCCATGCGTCCCAAACGTGCTATGCCAGCAACAAGCCAGAAGCATGCGCTCACAATCATGCGCGCTGCTGATGGTACGTTGTACAAGGTCGACTCGAGTGCTGCGGCGCCGAGAACGAGCCGACCTTCAAAGCCCTTGTCTCACTTGGGCGCATCTACTGCGTGCACAACCAAGTCGAGCAAGTCAAATCCAGTGGCCTTGAACTCCCGCACCTCCTCCGGTGGTGCGTCCGAGGCCCATTCAAGTCACTCCAAATGCTGCGGTTTCCCCACTACTGATCGGGATGCCTGTTTGGTATTAGATCAGGGGGCGCAGCACTCACTTGACCACCCCGGCGCTTGGCCTTGCCATGCGTTTGAAGGGAGTACGAAGGTGACACTCTCCTCCAACGATCTGCGTAACGTGATTACTCACAAGCGTCGATCAGGAGAGTTAACTGACAAGCACGATGCGCCTCCCACGGGGCATACTTGTGCTATGGTTACCATCAACTGCTGTTGCAAAGCGGCAGTCCCACCAAGGCAGTCAGTATTCCAGCGGCTGCAATCATCGACACCCCTCCGATGTTGCCTCGGAAAGAAGGTATCAACAGAAGGGGAACCAATGATTGCTTCATGCAACGTGATCTCCAACTCCTCGTCAGTCCGGAAGATGACTGGCAGTCTCTCTTCCTCGTCCAAGAACCAGCCGAGGAAAACCAAGACAGCTGTCTCATCCTCCGGAGTGTTCGAAGGCACTCGAGCGAGGAAGAAGTTCTTGGAGGAAGCTGTGGGTAGTCAAACCCTTGTCGAACTTCCTTCCGAAGACGAGTGTGTCCAAAGCACACTTGGGGCAGATCCTCGAGGTGAAGTCAGCCTCCCAGAAGCTCCTGAAGACGAGGATATCCCCCAGAACATAGCTGGGGGTAGCCTAGCATCTGCGGACCCGAGTTCCGGTGACGAAGGGGCCCTTCAAGACAGAGCTGAGGGTAATCAGGCCCTTGCAGATGCGCCTGTGATGAATGTTCTCCCGAACATAGCCGGAGGTAGCCCAGACGAAGCTTCAGGGGAGGCAACTCCCCTACAAGGGAGTGAGGCCGAGAGCGAGGCCTCAACTCATCCATCCACTCCCGACCGCGTCATGACAGTGAACGTGACCGAGGCTAATGTCGAGTCTGATGCGCCGCCAACAGACCTCGTCCAGCACATAGATACCCTGGAGTGAGGTCTCAAAACCCTCTCTGCCTCCATGCAAATATTGACTCAGGCAGTGTTTAAGATACGGTCAGCTTTGACCAGGACGCCTTCTGCCGGTCCCGACCCAGGGGCCAACGGAGAATCGAGTGTGCCCCTTCAACGGGTATCCTCAGACGCAGATCGTCGAGAAGCACCTAGGACGTCGGAGCCCTCAAATGCTCCACATCCGGTGGTGCCATCTTTCCCGACTCCCAGTTCCACAGAAGACGTGGTCGAGATGATCAGGGACCTGCGCGAGCGCTGTGAGTCCAAGTCGAGACAAGAGGAGCGCCAGAAAATGGGCATCCCTCAGCCTTATCCCCTCGAGTGGAACAAGGTGGTTTATCCTCCAAAGTATAAACCACAAACACTGACGTCGTACGACGGGATGGACTCTCCTCGTCGTTACCTGACGTATTTCTAGTCTCAGACGGGACATCTTCCGAAGGAGGACGCGCTTCTTACCAGCATATTTGTTGGGGCATTGAAAGGGGTGGCGTACGACTGGTACTGCAGCCTCCCCGACAATTCAATATCTTCCTTCGACGACCTGACGCGCCTCTTTCTCGACCGTTTCTACGACGGCGGGAAGGACATGACAATGGCGTCCCTTATAGAGATACGCCAGAAGGAGAAGGAAACAGTTCGAGTGTTCATCGAACGTTTCCGACAGGCCTGCTTCAGATTGCCCCCGGGTATGCCAGAACATGCGCTTCTCTCCTCCTGCAGCATGAACATGCTGCCTGCAGTCAAGCTCTGGCTCAACTCTACTCCTCCTCCCGACTGGAGCTCCTTGATCATTGAATCAGAAGCCGCGGAGAAGAAGACAGCCAACGCTCGTCTTCTGGGAGTCAGTTTCCCCGTCTTTGAAGATAAGGGGAAATGGCCTGCAACCAACAACCCCGCACGGGAGGCAAAAGGGAAGCAGGCATTGACTGTCAATGCCTCAAAAGGTGCATCAGCACCTACTCAGAAGCCTCCGCTTGCACCGAGGCCGAAGGAAGTTTATTCGTTCAATGACGAAGACACCCTACAGCTCTTTGAGATATTGAAGCAGGGCGACAAGATCAAGCTTCCGGACCCTAAGCGTCCCGATGAGGTTGGGAAAGTGGACAACCCGAGGTATTGTCACTACCATCGGTTTGTCGGACACCCTACCAAGGACTGCTACGTCCTCAAGAATTACATCCAGCGCATGATCAATACGGATGTAATCTCCGTCGACTACGAAGAAAAGACGGTATCGGCCAACGTGGTGTCACTCCAGTTTGGTACCCTGCCGCCGACTACAACACAGGACGGCGTCGTCTCCATCCCTAAGGCGACAATGGAGGTGGTTAACTTACCACCAACCCGTGACAACGTGAGTGGACTCATCCCACTCACCACAGCTCGAGGAGAGATCCTGTGGGTTCACCCCGATCTCGTCTTCGAGGTGACTCAACCGGAGGTACGCCCTACCTCCAAGTCCAAAGGCAGGAAGATCAAGTCTTGCCGCATGGTCTCTTCTTCAGTGGAAGAGGCACTTCCTGTGCAGACGCGTTCACAACAGAACGTCCAACCCGACGAAGCTGCCGTCGAGGTGGTGCCTTCTGGCACCGTCCCTGCTGTCCAGGACGAGGGCCCGTCTAAGCCCTCAGCAGCCAATAAACAGAAGCAGATAGAGGCCCGCTTCGATAGGCCTCTGCGGAAAGAGAATGCTTCGGGGCTAGCCAAGCCCCACAACTTTGACATACTGGCGCAACTCGCCAGTACTCCTGCCCGCCTATCTCTGTTCGAGCTCCTCCGTCTTTCCAAAGACTCCCGAGAGGCTCTCTGCGAAGCTCTGAAGGATGTTGAATCCTTTCTCAGTCAGGTCAAGCAGCCGAAAGATCTCCCGGTCGTGTGCAAGCACTGTCACTGTACGGAGGAGGTTATTCCCAATATAACCTTCACCCAACAGGATATGTTGCTCAAACACAATCGACACAACAGGCCGCTATATTACACAGGGTACATCGGCTCAGTCAAGATGAAGCAGATTCAGATCGATCCGGGGTCTTCCCTCAGCATCATCCCGAAGATGCTGCTTTCAATACTGGGGATCCCAATGTACCGACTGGCGCCCTCCAACACGATAATCAGTGGTTTCAACGCCAGCAAAAGCGAACCACTAGGCAAAATACGATTAAAGTGCCACATCGGTAACCTCAGAACTGAGGTCACTTGTTATATCGTGGATGCTGAAGTCAACTACAACATTTTGTTGGGTCGCCCATGGCTTTACAAGTATATGGTGGTGCCATCCACGCTCCACCAGTGTATGAAGTACGTGTCCACCAACAACGTCATCCGTATGGAGTTCGCGGACATCGACCCCTTTAAAGGGATTGAAGCCTACTTCATCGATGCCGACTTATACAAGTCACCTGACGAGGAGGAGGCCAATGATGCTGATGACGAAGCAGAAACTGCAGCGGAGCCGGACATGGAGCCTGAGGCCACCCCCGATGCTCCTTTGAAGATCCGACTCAAAGGCAAACCGCCTCAGAAGTTGCCCCCCATGAGCATTAAGCTATCCGGGAAAGCACCAGCTGCTCCTGAAGCTCCCCTGAAGATACGGCTCAAGGGAAAGCCCCCTCAAACATCGGCTCCCCTCGTGGCAAAACTACAAGGGAAGGCGCCAGGCACCGGAAGCACAACAGAGGCACCTCTGAAGGTACGTCTTAAGGGCAAGCCGCCGCCATCTCAGCTGCCGGAGAAGGCTCATGTAGTCCTTTCGGACTCCCAGATCAACGCTGTGGTGGACCCTCCCGATCCTACTACAGTGCTTACAGATGAAGAGCTGAGGGAATATATCTCGGCCGATGTAGATGCCCCATCCCTCGACAATGTAATCCCACGGGATAAAACCTCGCATTTCATCAATAATAGAGTATTTTTTAATTATTCTAGTCTTCCATATTGGAATGCCATGTATACATTAGATCACGCTCTACGGTCGTTGCAAACACAAATAACGACCGTCCACCATGTAAATCGAGTAGTCCCGTCCCAAGGGGTCTGTTATATATTCCCACCACGGGGTCGAGACGAAGAATCCATTATCCTCGGCAAGGTTGAGCGTCATCAAGACCTTCCGCCACTCGAGCCAGAACCAGATGCCGGCAGAATGCAACTCTATCGATACACGGACAAGACAAAGTACCTCATCCAAAAGATGGGTTACGACCTAAAAAGCGACAAAGGCCTGAACTACGGCAAAGGTCGACGTCTCCCTCTTCGGCTTCCGACACCTAAAGGAAAGTTGCAGAACTACTACAACAAAACTTGACGGGGGGGTAGGCTATGTCACGCCGCCGTCAACTCCAGAGAGTTCAGACGCAGAGGAAGTTGGACATTCTCACTCATCTGAAGCGTCAACGTAGGATTCCGATACCAGTATCGGATCTGTCTTCAAGAGAGTGCTGTCAGCCAATATGACATCTGCATAATCTCAAAAAGAAGAAGGCGAAGACCAAGCGCCGGAATTCTTCGAAGAAGAACCCTGGGCTCAACGCCTGGGACAACAATGGGAGTCTCGTTTTGAATTACGTGAACCTCCTACCGAAGACGAAGTCGAGCAGATCGACCTTGGGGGTGGATCTTCTTCCAAACCCATCTTCGTCAGCAAAAGCCTAAAAGGAGAAGACCGAGAATCTTTAATCCAGCTGGCTAAAGAATATATCGACGTCTTCGCCTGGAGCTACGAAGATATGCTGGAACTTGATCCCCAGATTGCGATGCATAGGTTGAACATCTTGCTTGATGCCAAGCCTATCAAGTAACAACAACGGCGCTTTCGTCTGGACATCATGAACGCCATCGATCAGGAGGTGGACAAACTCTTGACTAGCGGCTTCATCCGTGAAGAGCAACACCCAGATTGGGTAGCCAACGTCGTCCCCGTCACCAAGAAGAATGGGAAGATACGAGTCTGTATCGACTTCATAGACCTCAACTCTGCTTGCCCGAAGGACGAATTCCCGCTTCCAATCATCGACGTGATGATCGACAACACGTGTGGCTTCGAGCGTATGTCATTCATGGACGGATATTCGGGCTACAACCAGATCAAGATGTTCCCCGATAACGCAAAACATACGTCATTCAGGACTCCAAAGGGCATTTTCTGCTATACAGTGATGTCCTTCGGCTTGAAGAATGCTGGTGTGACATACCAACGTGCTATGAGCACCATTTTTCGTCAGCACCTTCGCAAGACAGTCGAATACTATGTCGACGACATCGCAGTCATGAGCCGTCTTAAAGGAGATCACCTGCAAGACCTCAAGACAGTCTTCGACCTCATGCGGGCGCATCAACTCAAGATGAATCCCGCTAAATCCTTCCTTGGGGTTTCGAGCGGAAAGTTCTTGGACTTCATCATCACGGCGAAAGGCATTCATGTCGATCCAGAGAAGACCAAAGCAATTCTTGATATGGACCCTCCGAAGAATCTCCGAGAACTTCGAGGCCTACAGGGACGTCTGGCGTACATCCGGAGGTTCATAGCAAACCTTTCCGGCAAATGTCAACCTTTCACCCAGCTCATGAAGAAGGGAGTCTCTTACGTCTGGACAGAGGAATGCCAAAAGGCTTTCGACGACATCAAAGCCTACCTGACGAGCCCTCCAGTTCTGGTGGCACCCGTCGCTGGCAAACCATTCCTGCTCTACGTCTGTGCCATGGATCATTCCCTCGGCGCCCTGCTAGCTCAGAACAGCGACGCAGGCTATGAGCAAGCAATCTACTACCTCAGTCGAACCCTGATCGGGGCCGAACACCGGTACAACCCCGTTGAAAAAGAGTACTTGGCTCTGGTATTTGCCATCCAAAAGACTCGTCATTATGTCTCGGGCCAGACAATTCACGTCATTTCTCGAGTCAATCCGCTCAGGGTCCTCATGACGAAGCCAGGATCACTGAACTCCCGGCTAGCCATATGGGCAATCTTGTTAACGCCATACAACATGGTGTTCGTTCCATAAAATGCTGTTAAGGGTCAAGCTCTAGCCGACTTCTTAGCTGCACACCCCATCCCGGAGTCCTCAAGACTCTATGAAGACATCCCGGATGAGATCCAAGAATCAAACGTCATCGAAGAAGGCTCCGCCTGGCGGATGTTTTTCGATGGCGCTTCAAGAACAGGCCCCAAAGGCCAAATCATCGCAGGAGTGGGGGTGGTACTAGTCTCCCCCGATCAGCTGGTCATCCAGCGTGCTTACTCTCTTTCGAAGCCGTGCTCCAACAACGTGGCCGAGTACAACGTGCTCATTATGGGACTCCAGCTAGCACAACAGCTGGGGGTAAAACATCTGGAAGCCTACGGTGACTCAAAGCTCGTCGTAAATCAAATCAGAGGACAATACGAGGTTCGCCATGAAGATCTGATCCCCTATCATGAAGTTGCATTGAACATCATTTCAACCTTCACTGGGTTCTTCATCGAACACGTACCTCGTCTATAAAATCTAGAGGCTGATGCTCTGGCTGGCCTCGCAGCCTCTTTGGCGACACCCCTCGGAACTCAACACTACGTCACGGTAGTGGGTCGAGACTTGGTCTGCCCTAAAAACAACCTGCGCTCACAAGTGGCTCACGCCATGTCAGCAGGCGCCGGTGTTAGCGTTCGGGACTGGAGATTCCCGTTCATCGACTTCGCTGTCTACGAAATTCTTCCAGAAGACCCGAAAGAAGCTGTCTCGGTCAGGAGACGCTCTCTTCGATTCTACTACGATACGGCTATTAAAATGCTGTGCCGACGCTCCTACGATGGACTTCTCCTTCGATGTTTGTCTAACGAAGAAGCAGCTAAAGCCCTTCGAGAAGCTCATGATGGAACCTGTGGGGCCCATCAGCCTGGTCCTAAGTTGCAAGATCGACTGCGACGCATGGGCTATTACTGGCCAACCATGGCCGCCGACGCTGTTGAATATGCTAAGAAATGCCATGCGTGCCAGCTTCACGCAGACTTCATTCATACACCGTCCAAACCACTACATCCTATAGTCGCCTCCTGGCCCTTCGAAGCTTGGGGAATGGACATTGTGGGACCGATCACCCCTCCTTCATCGAGAGGACACCGCTTCATCCTAGCAATCACCGACTACTTCTCCAAATGGGCAGAAGCTGTTCCTCTGGCAGAAGTGAAAAGCTCCAAGGTCATCAGCTTCATCAAGTACCACGTCATCTACCGTTTCGGGGTACCCCGGAGGATCATCCACGATAATGGTCCTCAGTTCATCAGCCATGTCTTCAGCCGATTCTGTGACAAGAATCGTATTCAAAACGTGGCATCAACTGCCTACAATCCGGCAGCAAACGGATTGGCCGAGGCGTTCAACAAAACTATCGTCAGGATACTCAAAAAGGTCGTGTCATCTAACAAACGCGACTGGGATGAAAGGCTCGGCGAATGCCTTTGGGCCTACCGCACAACGGTACGGACCCCGGCAGGTAACACACCATTCTCCTTGGTCTACGGGAGCGAAGCGGTACTGTCTCTCGAGATTCAGATACCCTTACTCCGCGTAGCAATCACAAACCAACTTACAGAAGAAGACAATCAACGTCGTTGTCTGCGAGAACTGGAGGCACTTGACGAAAAGCGTCTCCTAGCTCAACAACGCATCGAACTCTACCAAGCCCGTATATCACAGGCTTTCAATAAGAAGGTCAAGCAGAGGACTTTCCAAGTTGGCGACCTGGTCCTGGCAGTCAGGAGGCCGATGGTGTTGACTCACAAAATGCCAAAAAAGTTCGAGCCCAAATGGGAAGGACCTTTTATCATCGAGACGGTATACTCAAACGGTACTTACCGTCTCGCCAAACCCAATGGGGACTTGTTCATGATGCCCATCAACGACAAGTTCCTAAAGAAGTACTACTCTTGACATCTTTCCAGACATGTACTTCTATTCCACAAAAAAAAATCATACGCTTCCGGAACCCAGTTGTTCCGTAGCATTCTCCAGTAGAAGGACAACCACGTCCACATCACCTCTGAGTTGTCCCCCTACACCCTACAAGCTGGAATCTTACACCCCGTAAGACTACGCTATCCTTCATGTTTACCACGTCCACATTACCTCTGAGTAAACATCCCGTACAGACAACCCCCGCGTTGCCGTACATCGATCGCAGAACTTCCACGTCCACATTACCTCTGAGTAGTTTCGCGCATCTCCCAGAATCATTCCTACCACGTTCATAACGCCTATGAGTAGGAAGATTCTATCATTTGAACCCTATATTTGCCACGTCCACATTACCTCTGAGCAAATACATTGGGTCCTTCCAACTTATTATCTGTATCTGAAACCAAGGTACGCAAAAGATAATAGGTCCACACAAATCATCAGAGTTCATGACAAGCAAAAATGAACACATCACAGAAAATGGTGTAATTCTTTATTATTTCAAAGAAAAAGGAGAGTAAAGGATTACACTATCCCCAGCAAGAGTTGCAAAAATACAAAAGAGCAGAGATTACAAGCCCTAAATATCCCCAGGGTTGGCGAAAAGCTCTGCAATTCGGCGTTTCAAGTCTGCCGCCCGAGTCTCCACAGTCGCTAAGACTCGACGTTCAGCTTCTTGACGCATCGCTTCGACAGCCTCAGTAGAAGTTTCATTCTCGTGCTTCTCATCAAGCTGCTGTCTCTGTTGAATCAGGGTAAGAGCTCGGAGAGTGAAAGCTGCTTCCTCCTTCTTGAACGCTACATGTTCAGCCAGGATACGTTCAGCGTCCAGTAGGAGTCGGGCCCGCTGATCCTCAAGACGGCGTATCTGCGCAGCAATCTCTGCGATATTTACGTCCAGCGTAGCTCGCGTCTCCTCTGTCTCCCGTGTAGACTGAGATAACCGCTCCACTGCAGCTTCAGTCTCAGACACTTCGTATTCCCAGACACTCACGGTGGCCTGGTAGGAAGATACAGTCTCGGCGAGCAACTTCTCCTTCTCCGTATCTATCAGGACGGAGAGGTCATTCTGCTGGATGCGCCCTAACTCAGAAAGCCGCTGGTCCAACTCAACCACAGTGGCTTCCAGAATGTCGGCCATATGCTCATGGCCCGGGTGAACACGGATCAAGTTGATATGAGGCAATGCCAGAGTTCTTGCCGTCGTGAAGCTTCCCTTGGCGTCCATCACTGCCGATACCCCCATTGCAGCATTTTGTACACTGCCTCAACGGTGAATCTCATATATTCATCTGCGTCCGCCAGCACCTGTGGTGTTATGACAGGAGTCGGAGGAGCTACCCTAGTTGGCGGACCGCAAGAAGACCCGCCAACCTCGACCTGCGAGGCTTGAACCTCGGCATCAATAGGCTCTTCATCAACAGGGGCTGGACTACTAGCCCAAGGAGCCAAGGGAGCAGAAGGAGCCGACACAGGTGTCGAGATAGTACCCCAAGTAGAAGGAGCAACACAGGGTTCCATCACACCCTTACCCTTCCCGAACTTGGAAGTACCACCGATGTCAGCGACTGCCTCTCCAGTCCCCAACGCGCTATCAACAGCCAATACCTCCCCTGGTAGAACGGAGAGATCAACACTTGTCTCCTGACCCGCCCCAGGAGTCGGGACTGTCAGACGAGTCTCTTCATCAAATCCCTCTACAGGGACAGGATCTGTCAGTACCTCCTGATTGGTAGCTACCTCAGCTTCCGTCGCTGAGTCCGGGGTAGGGCTTGGCAATGATGCAGCCGACCTCCCTTCATCATAACAAGGAGGGGAATCAACCCTCTCCTCTGTTTCAATCACATCTGTTGCCCCCGCAACAGGCTCTTGCAATTCTGGAGCAACGTCATCCGAAGACGACAAACTCCACCCCACATCATCACTAGGAAGCCCCGTGTCCGCTGGACCCTCAACGTCCAAGACCCTCACGGCAGCTAGCACCTCTCTAGAAGTTGCTGCAACCTCTACATCTCTTTCAACAAAATTTGGAGATAGTAAAACCTCTGTGGGAACGTCTTCAAGACCCTCCTCTATTGGAGACATTACCATCGGAGGGATACGCTCGTCAGAAGAGCTTGCTACCTCCTTCGGTTTACTGACACCCGATTTTGAAACACGGGTCTTCTTCTTCGACGATCCCTACAAGAAAAAAAGCACAAGTCACCAAAATGACAAGATAAGCCAAAGCTACGGAGGACTCCTTACCTCAGTAGGAGCTGATTCCACTGGTGGTATAGGTAGCACTCCCGTTGCCTTTGGGTTTGTTGTCTTTCTCGACCTTTTTGGTACAGACGAGCCGGCTTCCGCGTCAACCCGCCTCTTCCCAACAAGAGGATCTCTCACTGATGCCACAGCAGCAGCCCAATACCCCGCCGGCTATGGTGGGCGATATGATCGAGCCACCATCAACATGTTCGCCGTGGCCTCCAGCTGAGTTCCAATGATGAAACTAGTCTCTCTGTCATAACCGGGAGACGCAGCATTCATTGTGCAATACAGCTTAGCGGCCGAATACAGGATCTGTGGCCGAGGGTTACGAACAGGCGCCGTAAACTGAACACCAGTACACCCGGCATTGTAATATTGCCAGCCCCGGGCTCCATCCAGCAAACTATCGATGAACTCCAGACTGTTACTGGGATTCCGTACCATCAGCTGAGTATAGCCAAATTGGCGAGCGAACCGGCTGGGCAGATAGGGCTCCAGATAACACCTATTCTGGTTGCGATAGACTAAGTGAGAAGGCCGAATACTCTGCAACCAACGAAAACCCCATTTCGGCAGAGTAATCGCATCTTCACCTGAGTCGATTAAATCTTGGTCAGCCTCAAAATCTTTGAAGATGGGGGCGACCTTGACAATCTCCCACCCCTGAAGGTAGGACAAAACTATCCTGCAAACGGGGACGCCAGTGTGTAGCCACTTCCTCTTATAGAAGCGGCAGATAAAGATATCTCCTTCAACATGATCCTCCTACGGACCGGGACTCATCACATTCGGATGATGCAGAATTAGCCATCCCATAAGATAATGGAATGGCAATTCAGTCCGGGGAAAGTTGTCATTTTTACCTCTCTCCTGGATCACGTCATCAGCAAAAGTCCTCAAACCCCGCAATAGGTTACACACCATAGCAGGAAGGAGAGCTAAGGGACGCCCGAAGGCCAACTTTACGACAGACAAAATAAGGTTCCGGTGTACCCTCTCCACTGCACCAGATCCGCCCGCAAACACACAATCTCGGAGCCATATCATCAAGTATGCTGTCAGCACCGCCTTAGACGACATCCGGTGTGCACAGTGCCAGAAACAGCTATACGCGTTCTCGCCATCCTCATTGGAACGAGGAGTCCTCTCGTCCTGCCGGCTTATCTCAGAAGTCACTTCCGCAGGTTTCAGCCCTTGCGGAGTCGTAAACCGGATCCTCGAGGGATCCGCCAAATCCTGCTTGAAAACATAGTCCCTCCAAGCAGTCACATGAGGCTGAGTCTTGACTTTGTCCTTCCGATGCATCAAATAATGATGGCTGGCCACTTTCTTGAAGACGACCATCATCTCTGAGTCCTTATTTTCTAGAACCTGGATCTCTTCATTTGATAGGAAATATTCCTCGTACAGCTCTGAGCCCCAGGGATGCTTGGACACTTCGTACATCTCGTGGAGAGCCAACCCCAACTCCCCTTCGGGAGTGTAGAAGGTACCAGTCTGGGTATTGAACAACTCCAAGAGTCCAAGGAATATAGGCTTATTGAGATCCACGCCAGCCTGCATGGCACGGATAGCGGCTGTCAGCCCAATCTCCTTAAGCTCAGCCTTGAACTTCGAAAGCACCCAAGTGGTCAACTCGTCCCACCTCGAGATATGATGACACCAACCTTCGACCCTAAAGCTACCTTTCGGATACACGACCCTCGATGTCAGCATCCGGCTCGTGAAGGTTGAAGCATTGAAGACAAAAGTGTCAGTGGGGACTTCACTGTAGAGGCTCCCGGGACGCAAAGTTCGGCAACTGAACGAGGGACTGGTTCGCGAAGCAGATAGGGTATCCCTTTGATTCGAGGTAGCATCAATCGAAAGCGCACCTCCTAGGGTCCCTCCCTAAGAAGGAGTAAGATCCCAGGACATCCTTCTCTTCGAAGCTAGACGATAGAAGGCTGTCAGCGGTAACTGGCGGTCGAGTTGTCGCATGTACAGCACCATGCCTTTTGTTGAAAAGAACCAGTCTTCTTTGACCTTCAGTATCTTCGCTTCCGTGGAGATCAGGCGGTCACCGAACAAAAAGGCGGATTTGAAGAAGGTCACATCTTCGGATTCAGCAGATTTCAGTTTCCCGCTCTTCATCATACTCTGGAGGAAAGTCGGCAACTGGTTCTGGATCTGCAGCACCCTCTCAGGAGGTTGATCCTGTAAGATAACACCCTTGGCAGGATTGACAACCGTCTCGTCAAAATCAACTCCCATTTGACAAAGGGAAGCATCCAGAAGGACCTCATTCAGCAGCAGAATCGTCATCGATACTGGCACAACAAAAATCAAAGGTCAGGCAAAAAGACAAGGTGTGTCAAAGCAACCGGGCGCATCATCTGGGTTTAAACCCATGCGCTTCAGTAAAAGGCTTCGGCGCATCATCTGGGTTTAAACCCATGCGCCTCAGTGAAAGGCTTCGACGCATCATCAGGGCGTAAACCCATGCACATCAGCAAAGGCTTCGGCACATTTAGGGTGTAAACCCATGCGCGTCCGCAGTTAAACCTCGGTGCATGATAAAGGACTAAACCTATGTACATCGGCGGGGTGAAACCTCGGAGAGGACAGAAGCCCATGCGCGTCGGCAGAAGGAAGTTAGGGCATGTCAACTCAGTCGCATGATCCAAAAACTGTCGAAACAAAGAAAGCAGTAGAAAAGACGATACCCACCCGTCACAGCAGGGCGAACGTCGGCCGGAGTCACAATGATGATAGGGGCATCCCCCTCGGCATACTCCACCGGCTCCTTTCCCTTGCCAGCACCGCCGCGAGGAGTCTTGGGAGCCATTTCTTTGAGAGAAGAAAAGTTAGGGTTTTTGAAGAAGAACTCTAAAGAAAGCAAAAGCAAGGAGAAGAAGAACTCTCTCTCTCCATCTTTTGCCTATTTATAGGGCTTGGTCGCACGCGTGAACCGATGATGTGTGATCTCAGCCGTCGTCTCGGGTTCTGTGAAGGATAACCACAAATAAAACCAAAAAAGATCATCATTAATCTTTTTTTAGGTTACCGAGGCATCATCATTTGCACTAACTGAGCGGAGCATGCGCCCAGCACTGACGCGCGGAGTATCTATGTGCCCTGACGGTCATGCGCCTCCACTACCATGCTTCTTATTCAAAGTATTCCAAAACTTATCCAAAAGTTTTGAAAACTTTGAAGGGGGTCTTGTAGAAGCATGAAATTTCAGAACCCGAAAGTCTATGTGCCAGACTACATGTGCCAAAGCATGGACAAAGTGCTTCACAGCAAAAAGCAACAAATATAGATATTGAAAGAGAACTTTTTATTTCACATATAAAAGTCTATTACATGTCTAAGAAAGACTGTACAAGGGAGAATTTTTACAAAGAAAGGATCCTAAGTCTACAGCCAGCAACCACCATGCGCCTCCAGTCAGGCGCAGCAACCACCATGCGCCTCCAGTCAGGCGCAGCAATCACCATACGCCCTCAACCAGGTACATTCCACCAAGCGCACTCAGCAGGGCGCATCTTTTCAGCAGCTCAGTTATGTACATCCCCAGTTATGTGCATCCCTTCAGCAGCCCAGTTATGTGCCGCTCTTCCAGCCAGGCTCACCTGATAAATGCTTCGACTAATGAAGCATTTAACCCTCTGGCTGGAACCAAGGAAGAGAAGAGCACCACAAAATCTGTGGCCAGGGGAGGCTTCGAAAGAGCCTCCAAAGGCGAAGGAAGACCGTGATTGAAACTACGGCTAAAGGAGCAGCTTTCAACACAACCAGAATGGGCTACACCCATTTTGAAGGAAGAAAGAGCTACCAAAGCCGTAGCACCGCCATTCCGATCTACGGCTCTTCCGGAATAACGGAAACGAGGCCCGAACATCCCTATCTTTGGATACAACAGGCACCTTCCGCCTGCCTCGGAAGCCCTCGACTCCGTCTTTTGGATGTAACAGTCACCTTCAAGTGCATCAGCGAAGACACTGCGTCGCATCTTTACCCTCGGGAGCATCTCGTCAACAGAATGCATTCGAGTAAACGAGTTCATGTCGAAAAGACGTGAGAGAACGAGAAGCAAACCTTCTCTCCATGCTACTATTTATAGGCCGGGCAAATCAAACCCATGCGCCAAGTGGATGGCTCTCCGAATTCCGTGCAATAAATTTTCATTAAATGGATGAACCAGACGCTTCGAATTCAGCCAAGTCAAAACGGCTATTTAAAACACTCGAAGAACGTAACAGTTGCACCATCAAAGACGTCTCACGAAGCGGATGCACCGGCTAGACCGCGTATCACACAGACGCGCCCTTCTAGATCAAAGTGCATCACACGGACGTGCCCTTCAGTACCAAGAACATCATAGGGGATGCGCCCCCGTGCGTCCCCATACGCCTAGTGGAACGCCAATCGACGCGCCCACTCAGCTGTCCATCGAATGTCACAAACATTAAATGCTGAACTGACAGAGTTGGCAGCACGCCTCCCAAAGTCTGAGCAGTCGGCAGCTTTTTCAGAAGACGAAGCATTGCCAACGTCAGCATCATTATTACTCCTCTCCGACGGCTACTGCCACGTGGCTACCCAACCATCTCGCATGCGCCTCTGCGGTCATGTGCCTGAATCTACATGCGCCTCAAAAGCCATGCGCCCCAGACTTCTCCCTGATCCCAAAAGACAGGAGTAAAGTCACTACTGAAGCTCTGCATGCGCCTCAAAAGCCATGCGCCCAGAATGGTTCGTGACTCCTAAAGGTCACGAGCCAAAGTCTCCTCATGCGCCCAATCCTAGGTGCATCTTATCAAGTCATTCCCCCCCACCAAATTTGAGATCTCCAAACCATGGGTTGATGACACGTGTCCTTTGACTCAACTCATCCAAGATCTCAGCAACAGAAAGATCTTCTTCTCCGCTACGTGTCGGTTCACAACAGCAATATGAAGAAGTCAACCCCTTCGATCAGGGCGCATCGTCCATGTGCCTCCATCAGCAATCAACACGTGGCGTCCCTGCGTACAGGCGCATCCTACATATGCGCACATGAGCAGCCAGCCTGTAAAACTATAAATAGAAGGATCATTTCCGTCTTTTACACACACAGACGGACCAATCGATGTGCATACATATCAACCTCCACAACGAACAGACAGAGACTTCGTACCACCAGAGAGGCAGATACAGACACTCAACGTCTTCCTCCTCTCAGTAAGCTCCAGCACCCAGAGCAATCCAGACCTTCAGAAAACCGATAACCGTCGTCAGATCGTCAACGGAGTCAACGCATTACCACTCACTCCATCGGCACAAGGGACCCAGATTAAACAAAAGTGTACTCCTAGGACTACGTCTAAGTCCTATATTGTAACACTGTTCTGTTTGTATTGAAATTTACAATCACGGAATTTTAATGGCAAACAGTAGGCATTCTGATTTTTACGCAAGTTTGGTTCTGGGATGGCCGAATTTTCACCAAGTCCTGGCCGAGATGGAGTTCCTCGAGTTCCTGAGCTTTTACGCATGATTATATTGGCCATGGGGAGATGATGAAGTTTTACGCCCACGTTTTACGTGCCAGCATAGTGTTTCAACCCTTACGCGCACGTTCTAACGTGTTAGCGTAATGATCAGCCCTTTACGCCCACGTTTTACATGTCAGCATGTTATCTCAGCCTTTTACGCACATGCAATAGCGTGCCAATGTACTCTATTTTACGCTGAGTTCCTACGAATTTTACGCTCGGGGCTCTCCCGCTCGCGTAAAACTGTGCTCGCGTAAAATCCTGGCTCGAGCTGACTCTCGCGTACGTAAAGTTTTGCCCGAGTGTTTCCTCGCGTAGAGTTTTACTCGCATAGAGCTACATCATCTGGCTCTTGCTAGCGTAAAGCCTTGACTAGCATAAAGCCCTACCGGCATTCATCCTGGCTCGCGTAGAGCTATTTCCTCTTGTCCTTGCTAGCGTAAAGCCAATTTTACGCTTGAGGCCCCTTGGCCTAGCGTAGAGTTTCACGCGTAGAGTTTTACTAGCGTAACCGGTAGTACGTGCGTAGACACCTTGAGTCCCTATGGCGTATGCATTTATCCTTTTATATCCTTACGCCTTTTGTCCTGAACTTGATAACTCACAAATTGATTGACATGATTGAAATGACAATTGTACATGACATGGTGTGACAAGAAAATTTACATGACCTGACATGACAAGGCATGACAAATTGCATGACATGATAATGGCCCGTCGTGGCGCACTCTTGATAAGTAAACTTGACATGACAAGAATGAATGACCTGGGCACCGTGGACGATTGTGTTTGTACAAGTGAACCAGTATTATCTTGCATCATGTCTAGGGCTGGGACCCCTGAGTACCACGGTCAGGGTACCTACTTAAATTGACTAAGGCTAATAACTAGAATACTCCAGTAGTCCTGAAGAGATTTCCCCAGCTACAGGCAATCCCGTTATCTGGGCGCCCCATCATGGGATTTGTAGCCTGCCGTCGAGTAGGGAACATTTCTAGCACACTGTCATATGTTGCACCCACCAAGCTACTTAAGGGTACATGTGTTCTTGGACGATGTACCCACATGAATTCAATCCCCAAATTGCGTCTGGATAACCTGGATGGTCTGTAGGGCTTGTGGCTATTAGAATAAACATTTTTAGTAACTAGGCATGTGATAATCCTAGTTAGTTAAAGTATTAAGTCGTACTCTTTGCTTGGTCGTGATTGATTGGATGGGGTCTAGCCCAGCTTCGTCTCGTCCTGATCCTGTGCAAGATTGTGACATGACATGATTACTTATGCTGGCCTTAACAATAACGATCAGGGGTCAAGTTCTGTTCAGGCGAAGGGTTACAACCCCGGTCCTTGTTTGGTTTAAGGGTTGTAACCTGGCTCCCGGAGCAGTTCTGTGTCGCTCTTCGTTTATTATCTTATTGTACTCCATGTCATGCACGTCATGTTTTACCTTACCTCAATAGCAAGGTTATTATGCTGGCCTTAACAATAACGATCAGGTGTCCAGTTCTGTTCAGGCGAAGGGTTACAACCCCTGTCCTTGTTTGGTTTAAGGGTTGTAACCTGGCTCCCGGAGCAGTTCTGTGTCCTCTCTTCGTTTATTGTCTTATTACTTTACCAACAAGTATTTGAGACGAGTTTCTATTCAAGTGAAGGTTTGCAACCCCAATCTTTGTTTGGTTTAAGGGTTGCGACTTGGCTACTTGAATGGTTTTCTCTTACTCAATTTCACTGTGGTTGGCTCTGTTATTATCAGTTTTCTTTATATAGTTATCTTTAATATTCTCTTCTTATATGCTGATTTTAGTTTCTAAGTGAAGCCTCCTTTATGGTACTTGCTCTTTCTGGGGTCTGACCCAGCTGGTTTTGTATGGCCAGATATCGGAGCAGCACCAGAGGATCTACCTACCTTCCAGCCAGATTGTGACCACCAGGCGTAACCCTGGCAACGAGTGGGTTTATTTTGTCCTCCCACTTTATTATAAAATTATTCTTTTGAGACGTTTAGCCGGCGAGCACGTGTTAGCTCGTATTGCACCTTTATTTTCTGTCTGCCTACGGGCTGTAACATGATTGACAAATCCTAGGGTTGATCATGTATGACCAGAACTCTTGCTAGTCTTGACATTTTGTACGACTAGCTTCATGATCATCCGAATATGTAATGTATGGGACGCCTTACTATTGTATATTTGGTGCTCTGACATCTTGTAACTGTTATTACTTGCTTGAGATTGAGACAATAGGCTTGTTTATGACCATAGGAGACTGGTGGCTTGTAGTTAAACCCTCATGTATCTAGACAGCTGTGACCGTATAGCGAGGTGGGTTGCACTTAAATATACGTAGCTGGCTATGTACGCCCCCGCTCTCCAGTATTCTGTTTCTGGGGCGTTACACTGTTTAGTTAAAGGAATGGGTCGATATTTGCATGGCTAAAATTGAATAGATCGAATTTGGGCCTCTATGGTTTGTTTTGAGGAAACAATGTGTCATACACGTGGTGTAATTTAAATAGAGTAATGGAATGTTCGTTTGTGTGGGACATGTATGTCATGTGAGTAGCATGACTAGTCTAGTTCGTGAGTGTGAACTTTGTCGAAAAGAAAAAGGCTAGTATTGTACTTCAAATATCAAAATCACGGTCGAAGGTATCAAATGATACAAATATGAGTCGATGTTATAAACTATTGAATTATTATTCTAATTGGAACCAATCGTTTCCAACCACTTGCTAATTCCAAGAATCTTATATTTCTTAGAGAGGTTTGCAATCTATTTGCCTCAAAAATTTCGCTCTTGATTTAAACAAAAACGATTCTATGATATAATGGATTTGAAAAATTAAGGTTGCAATCTTTTACCGTAGTTATCTAAACGCACGAGCAAAGGGATATAAAATGCAAAATAAAGATCGTTTCGTAAATTCCAAACTTACGGAAGAACGGTCATAATTGTAATACCATTCTAAGAGGTAGAGGATGATAAGTTCAATGTTCTACCCAACTTATATAAGTTGGTTAATCGGGAAAAGCACAGTAATAGGGCTTCTAAGGAGGTTAAATTTCAAGAAGCTGTATGGAAGTACGAGGTATTTCCAATCATAGTCACGGACTCTATAGGAAGTCTAGGTATTGTAGTGTCCCATCCCGCTCAGTCAATCGGAGGAATCGAAACGGCAACGACGTTCGGACTTAGCCATGCAACGGCGACTCGAAGGCCCGTTCGGTCGAGGCGACCCCTCGCTTAGGTGGGTGGCTTCGGTGAACTTAACTCAGCTTGGCCTTCGTACTAGCCTAAGTCATAGGCGTCGTGCGCATAAATACTTGATAAAGCATGCACGGTTCCACGATGCTAGGCTTGGCATAGCCTTTGCTCGTCCCACGGGTTAAGTTGTAGGCTCGATTGAGTTAGGCTAAGTTATGCTAGGCGATTGAGGGAGTTCTAAGCACTGTCCCATGTTTTCTGTGGTTGTCAAAATACTTGTTCCCACGATTCCAAGGCCCATCGTATAAAGTATGACTTAGGCGGTAGTGTCGCGTAGAACATGTAGTAACCCTAGGGGGGTGAATAGGGTCAAGCTAACTAATCAAGCACTTAGCACAAGCTAATAGGCAATTTAAAAATATAAGTACAAGAGAAGAAGCAACAATAATACCGACACACGATATATCCTGGTATCCTTCTAAGGGACACTCCATTCCCGGAACTCTCTTCGGCTTTAATCCACTATTTGAGTAAATAGTTACACACGAGTTTGGATCCGAAGAACTCGTCCACTTCAACACGAGTTTGGATCCGAAGACCTTGCCAACTTCTTACACGAGAGCTTTAGTCCGAAGGCCTCTCCGACTTCAACCGAGAGTTTGGATACGAAGACTCTCCAACTTCAACCGAGAGTTTGGATCCGAAGACTCTCCAACTTCAACCTTTCACAATAGGTTTTGATCTCCTTATACAACAAGATGAAGATCTTACTTTTCAACTCAATAACTCTAACACAATTTGTGGATGGCAAATGAAAGCTTTGTAGAGTTGTTTGTGGATAGACTTTGGTGGTTTAGAATTTTTAGGCTCAAAGCATCAACCTTGAATGAAGGGGTTCAAGGCTATTTATTACCAAAGTATTGAAAAGAGCTCAAAGGCAACTTTTCAGTCAGCGATCGGCATACCGTCAGTACGAACTGGTATACCATCGGAATACCGGTCTGGAATTGCAACGGCTAGAAATATAGCCGTTGGGATCATTAAATGTTCAAAATTTGACCGTCGGATTTTCAATGTTACTCAATCGGTATACCGTCGGTATTGATCGGTATTCCGTCGGTATGCCAATTTTGTAGATAGAAACTTTCTGTGAACAAAAATCGGTATACCGTCGGTATAAACCGGTATACCGTCGGTATGCCAATTTTCATTCGAAAATGATCCTGGGCTAATTTCTATCCTAGCTTTCGATTTTGCCATCCATTTCTTGTGTTTACAATTATTTCTAAGACTCATTACAGACTCCAGATATAATGTAGCAGGTGCAGGCATCTTCAGAGTTTTGAAATGATGATGGCATGGCTTCTTTCCTTGATAGATGTTGGCTTCTTTCTTTGATAGATGTTGGCCTTCGAACCTCCGACGAGGGGGGCTGTCCCCTCGACCCCCGTCCACTGATCGGGCGGTGGAACCCCCGAGTGTGTGGCTCCGGAGATGTCGTCGGGTGGTTCAGAGAAATCTTGTAGGATCCGTCGTCTTTGGCCCACCATGTTTTTTTTATTGCATATGTCCACATTGATCTTGCTTATTGCTTTTCTGTATGTACATGTTAGGCAAACAAAGTAATATACATGTAGCAAATATGATAAGATAAAGCACAGTAGGACAATACTAAGTTTTAGTATAAGAGCTATAGTGATAGCATAAATATTAGTGATATCATAATGTTAAACTTAATTGAATAACCATAATCAAAACATAGTTTTGATTTTGGTAACTCAATTAAATTTAAGATATATATAACAAAAACTCATATCATTAATAAGTAAAATAATAAGCACATATCACCAAAGGTATAAGTATAAGTAGAAATGCTATAGTGATAGTATGAAGATGAGTGATAATGAAATGCTAAACTTAACTGATTAACTATATTCAAAAACATGATACAATCATTGGGCCAACAGAACACAGTTGGCTTAAGGCATGATGTCACGGACTTAGTGTTTAAGGCACGAGCCATGATTGATCTAAAGTGAGTTTGGAAAAATGGCTTTCGATAGGCATTCCTGAGTTGAGTAATAAGGATAGAGCAATATGGGAGAAGGCTCGCGATCGTGGGTCGTCGAGTGATCTAAAATGTTAGAAGCCTTGAGCTTGGTTCTGAAAGGATGGTGACATTGGAAGAAGAATGACTGTGTGAGACGTCAGTTCGAGTCAAGTCTTGCATGGTCATGGACAACTTGTCGACAAGTAAAAAGTTTGTTTGAGTGGCTATCCTGGGCTACGGCACCGACTCGGCCTAGGAGAAAACAGGGTATATTTGTGCATAAAGTTTTAGCACAGGTTAAGCAGGGACTTTCCACAGGGCTCGCTACTCGTATTAAAAGGACCCCGACTAACAAAACTATAAATCTAGGATTGCTTGTTATGCTAGTGACCTCATATAGATGTGTCGGCGAGGGCGATAATCCGTGTGTGTGCCTTTGGATTAAGTCATGTTGAATGTGTGTACAGTTAGAACACAATATTTGGGCCTAAGATTTGGCTTCAACATAGGTGACGTACTTCGGCACGAGTTGTGGCGTCGAGTGTTAAGTTGTTGGCATAGAGTTGCTCAAGTTGGATTTGAGTCGTCTCGGATTTAAGTTAGGAATCGCCCAAGGCAAAGTTGGTTAAGTGACACTAAGTTCACAAGTCTCGATTGGGTCAGTTGGTGATCAAAGTAGCAAGGACCGCGAGACGATATGGTTAAGTCTTACTAAGTTGCGAGGCACAGCCTCAATAAGGACTTGTTGCATGGTCACATGGAAATATAGTCTTATCGTGTAGTCGCGTCTCTGATTATGGGCCGAAAGGCAAGCACGACTTGGTAGGTTAATTTTGTTGTTATGAGAACGGTCTAGAGGCAAAGTATGAGTTGTTGTTGTTGTTGCGAGCACGGGATAGCCTAATGACACAAATTAGGCCAAGGCGTCTGTCTTAAAACTGATCCTAAGGCAAGAGTAGAACGAAAATCATAAGGGGGCTTGTAGTACACAAAGTAAATAAATATGTCGGTTTTGTATGGGTGGGCGAGGAGCTGACACCACCAGTACAGTTGAGTACTGACACCCATACGGTATTTATGTGTATATATATGTAGAAGCTCGTGGTGTGGAGCTTGTTTGGATGCGTCGAGGTACGGAGTTTCTTGGCAATTCGAGGTGTACGGTCGTGTGGAGTCTGGACTTATACGGGACATAATGTATGGACGTCGCCTATCTGAAGCATCCGCTGGATCAAGACTTGTATTGAGAGATGAGAGAGAGAGCAGAGTGACTTATATTGTAAGATGAGTGAAATTGAGTGATTGTAATATTGGCTTTGCGCCGCATTGTAATCTTTGTTTCAATATCAATAAAGAGCCTCTTTCGAATAACTTGTGTTTTGTTCTAAATTTTCACCGCTAATATTCAATGTCCCTGCTTGGGACTTCTGTGCGATGACCCCGTCGCAGCCCCTGTAATCGGCCGTTATGGAACCCGCCTTGTACGAGCGCAATCTAGGCTTGTTCGGCATCACGCCTTAGCGAGGACGATCGCTCCTACGGAAGCGGTACGTGACAGGTATTATCGATTTAATATGGCCCATATATTGACTATGTTTAGTCAAGACAGTAGGAGAGGTCTTGGTCAAGTATATCCGAACGCTAGTTGGTACCGAGAGATGCATAACATAGGCTACGAAGAGATGTAGTTACGAAATCTATGGAAGGAAAATTAGTGATCAAGAAGTGAAGCCTACATAATAAGGGTGAGGGCCTATTTCATCAAGTTTGGTTTTGTAGTCCAAATATGGCGATAGGCTATGATGGATTTTAACCGAGTCTCAATAGCTCCCTAATTGGACTTCAATCTTTGATTGTATGAACTTTAGATTTTAATCTATAGTGGCTGGACAAAATATCGTGGAATTAATTTAAACTATCCCTATTAGGTTAGGGTAATGTAGAATAGGTTCAAATTCAAGTGGTTGAGCAATTTTCCATCGGGTTGGTAGAATAGGTTCTGTAAGTCATAAGATGCGCCTTCCGTTACTTTTGTGTTTAAGTAGCACAAGAGGCCTCTATTGAGTGCACACTAGTGGCATGTGTGCAGAGGGCTTCGAGTAGATCACAAGAGGCCTCTATTGATTGGATCTCTAACTGCAGTCGGAAAGCACATCAGTGTTATGGTAAGGGTTAGCGCTAGTCCCTTTTGACCTGAAAGTCGTATCATAAAAATAGATTTAAAGGAGATGTGTTTGAGTGGGACATGATATGTCTACTTGAAGGTGGACTCGTCTAGATCTTGTATGTGCAATTTATTGGAAGGAAACAACTGGTCTCGTACTTCGAATATTAAAGTCACGGTCGGGAACATTATATGACCTAAATAGGAAGTGTGAGTTCATAATTCACTAATTTACCCCCTAATGAGAACCAATTTACTTTATTCAATCGTAATCTTAGTAAAATTCCAAAATATAGAAGGCTTACAATCTATTCACTCTAGAGACTAGGGTATGGTTTTAGGAATAATGAGGTTGGAAATATTTCAAAGTCGTGATATTGTACCTTAACCTTTGATAATAAATAATAAGGCACGGTGTAAGGTGATACGATAAATATGAATCAAATTCAAGGATCGTTCCTCAAATTTTTTTTAATAACGCAAAACAATTACGTTCAACGACGCACGAGTTTGATAATTAGAGTGATCCACTCGTCTATAGTATATGAGAGTGATCGGTAGGGGTAACGAACTCTACTGCACGTCATATGAATGACCTCTAACGACTAAGTCGCAAACTTCTATTTGTGTTAAGCCTGACAGTCTATAGTCGTGGGGCTTCTGATAGTGTTGAATATGGTGTTCATGCATTAGTTGTTTATATCTAGTAAATCAATATGATGGAGTGTTATGCTACTTATATTGGCTAAGCTGGTCGAGGTATTGTTCTAATGCTAAGTCACCCCTTTTAATAATACAATTGTAAGCCTAGAATAACACATGTTGGATCCCTAATCTCGGGATAGGTGTCTATCATAGTCATGGTAAATGCTTGTTCTTGTTTTTGTCTATTCCTTCTCATGTCTAAACTGTGGGCTTGGTCGAGTAAGGTTTGGGTTAATACATAAGGGTTGCTGGTAAGAGCAAGAATCAAGAAAATATAATTAGAGTCTCACAATAATTGGTTCATTGAGAGTAGATAGTCTTCTAGGTTGGTGTTTTGACCAAGGATAAGATCCTAATCATTCTCAAATTGAAATGACTAGAAGGCTACGATATTAGTTTCAGGGTCGAGGGGAAGACAACTAACTCAAGGTAAGGTTGTAGTCATATGGCTTGGCAGATGATGGCTACACTCGTGTATATATAGCTTTTCATGACCATAGGTGGTATGGTGAACCAAGGAAAACATTATTTATCTATCTTCCCTTAAACACGAGCATTTATTTTCTGCAGTAAGTAACGACGAAAAATAATAAGGAGTTCAAGGAAGAGGGAATCAAGTACGAATACGGGTTTCCAAGGGCGATTAAGTAATTCAGAGAGAGTTGTCAAGGTAGTGCGGATGAGATCCTAAAGACATTTATATCTCAATGCACGTGGGATAATCATACGAAGAGCGAACCAAGTGCACCAAGGTTGATCAGACCATAATACACTGATTCTGATTAGAAAATATGTTAGTGGGCGTCCCCAGTATACATATGTCCTGAACAAGCTCGATAAAGAATAAGCTTACAAGACTAGGCTATAAATAGCAACATTATTTATGATATTGCAAAGTAATAGTACGGAAGATAACGTTGAAAGCAGTAATAAATAGTTTCAGTTTTCATATGGATCTAAGTCTTGTCTGGTGTTCCTTCTTATAAAGTCGTCCTACTGGCTCTTGTATCAGGCCGTAGTTGACCAATGGAGTATGGGCTACTATAACTCTATATTCTAGGCAAACATACCTTCCTACACTAGCATATATTCATTGTCACTCAGTTACACCTTAGTAATAGGTTACAAGGACATGAGGTGATAGGTCGTGAGGCATACTACCCAACTTATAAAAGTCAACTAATAGGGTTATTGAACAATATAACACGTATATCTAGTATGAGTCATATTCATACCCTCTCAATCAAGCATGAAGGGAAAAGATAAGGTTTATAGTAGAAATGGGTCAAACAAGAGGTATATCAAGGCTGTCAAACGAGAGTACAAAAATGGAATTCAAGGGAGGAAATTCAAGTGTGTGGGTGAGATTCTAGACTCTAATCCTATTTACAGGCTCATATCGGTACAGTAACGTAACCGAAGTGATAAACTTGACCTACATGGTCCACCACAAAAACATGTAATACTCCAGTCCCAAAATACTTGGGACTAAGTACGTGGACATGCCAGCTGCCTACATACGAAGTATACTCCAATATATAAAAATCTCATATGTATACATAAGCTGTAAAATGCAGTAAACGAAGACAACTAAATGTCATCCACCAAATAAGAGAATAACAATATAAATCAACTATAAAATTTGTCATTTATATATGTAGTTGGGCAGACAAATCCACTACCAACCATTTAAATGAGAAGGATAATACACAGGAGAAAATGCGAAGGAAAGGTAGCATGTCGACCCAAGGGCAATCCTTTGCGAAGGAATGGAGAAGATCACGGCCTTGGCTAGAAAACCTGTAATATCACAGAAGCACACACCTAGAGAGATCACAAGGTCCTCAGAGGGACATAACAAGATACAGAAAAAACATGAATAAACTGAATATATAATATGTCATAAGCCACAAGTAAACTAAAATAGTCCCAATCATAACAAGGTTCAATATCTCATCATCGAAACAGTGGACTACCCCTACAACCAAACATGGACAAGGGGTAGCACACTATACCACGATACGACATTGTCCTAAGCTACTAATAGAACGGAGGTGACATGACATTGACTAGGGTTTACCTAACCATTCTAATGTGTTTATGCATTTAAGAACAAACCTTTAGTCGCATGAGCCCTGGCTATAAATAGGATCTTGTATAGTCCCCACTTGAGCACCAGTCACCTAAGCACATGAAGTTCAAAAACGATAGTGGCCAACCTGAGTGGATCATCTTACCCCAAGCGCATAACGTTCAAGAACGTTAGTGGCCAACATGAGGGGATAAGCATACCCGTATCTCCAGCGGAACTTCCGGGTTTTAAGGGAATGTGTAATAGAAGCCTATACGACAAGAAAATTTTCTTCCCACCCGATGCACCTATCTAAGTCGCTTCCGCGATCATGTACCTTTACTAACTGCTAAGTCTTCTAACATGCCTCTATTAGCAGTTAGACCTAACGCATGCGCACGGTGATCAGCCAACATGCAAGTACCTCTATATGCTACTCATCTCACACATATCTCGTGGTACAAGTGTGTCAAGGTTTATACAATATACTACAGATGGTAGTCCCTTAACTCTAGGTCCATATGCATAAAGATAAGAAGAAAATAAGACAAATACTTGCATCATGTATCATGAAAAAAATAAGCAAGTAAATCAACTGAAAGAACTGAAAATAAACATACAGGAATATACAATAACTAAAGAAAATGCAACTAAATATAAGCATTAAATATTGTAAAACTCCTAAATTTCTACTATTTTTATGTAAATTTGGAACTGATTTTTTTTTGTATTGTACGTCGCGTATTTGTATTGTACGTCGCGCCCGAAATTTTGTTTTTCGTAATTGCTCAACGAGTACGAATATGTGCGAGGTACATACATTTAGAATTTATTTTTATAGAAATATAGCTTTCAATAATATATGATAAATAATATATTTTGCTTGAAATTGTAAAAAGGGCGCCACAATAGTATTTTTCAAATTCGTATAATTTTCTATGACAAAAAGGATATTTATTTTATTATACAAATATAAATGGTGGCCTTGAAAGCTATGTTTTGAGGCAAATATTCTTTTGCGTATAAAGTACACGAAAGTAAATTTATTTTTGAAATTAATTAATACTATTATTTTATTATTTGGAATAGTTATGTTTAAATTAGTTTATTATGAATAAATCGGTGTTTGGTTTTATCAAATTTTATTATGAGTTTTCGAATTTAATAGAAAGATTTATCTAGTTTAAATATATTGGAAAGATATTCCTTTTTGATTTAAAATGTGATTTAATTAAATGATAGTATTATCTAAACGGGGTTTAAACTAGTAGTAATCCTTATCCAACTGGGAATTCCCACCTCCTATATAAGGAGAGGTACTCATCCATAAATTCTACCATCCATAAACGTGCATCGGTCGGTGCCCCTTCCCCATCCACTATATCTTTTACCCTTACAAATACAATATTCCTCTAGAGTCCGACAATTCTGGACAATCATCTCCGTCGTATCAAACACTCTCGACACGACACAACCCATCCCTAACCCTGTTTCTAATACACGACGACGCAACTCTAACCCTACGCCCGCTGTCATTCTCCGACTCCCCGTCACTCGAGCGTCACCGCCACCCCCTGGTCTTGACACCAGCAACTCCACCCTCTCCCTTGGCAACTACGGCCAGCCATCCCAGGCCGCTGCCGCCACCTAAGAACCACCCTCCTATCGTCCTCACCACCAACACTGCTGTCGCCGCCGTCACCCCTTATCGACCGCGAATCCAGCCATCAAGCCACTGACACCACCACCATAATTTTTTACACCACCACCACCTCCATTCAAGATCCGTCACCGCCGCAACCCCCAAAACACCAACTCAGGACCAAAACCAACGAAAGGAAAGGTGGGAAACGAACCCTCACCTTCACCGACCCCGCTTCGCCGTGCGCCGCATCCGTCTCCAGTTTCTCTTCGACGTCGTTCCCCGGATCGAGTGCGTCTGCCGCACCGAGCACGTTCACATGCCTCTTCTCTATGGGTTAAACAGCCATCGTACGAAACTCGGCAGCACCGCCGTGTGCCCCTCCGGCGCAATGCTGCCTTGAGCCGCGTACTATCCCGGAGTTCTCCGTCGGCCGCCGTGCCTGGCTGCCACCGTACGAGCCATCTCCTCCACCCTCGTCCGGTGCCGCCTGATCCGCTGCTTCCGCCGCCCGTACGAGATCTCTCCGCCTCCCTCCGGCATCTCCGACGAGCCGCCGAGCTCTCCTAGCCAGCCCGATGCACCAAAGCCTTTTTGCGGAGCCGCCGTGCTGGAGTCCCTCTGTCCTCCACCACCGCTTCGAGCCGCCCGCCGGTGAGAACCGCTCCCGCCGTGCTCCCCAGTGCCCCTTCGTTTCTCAAGATTTGAGAACTCCAGCGCCGACCGTCGAACGAGACCTGCCGCCGCCAACCACCGAGCGCCGCGCAGCCCTGCTGGTAAGCCCATCTCCTTCCTCTCTCCCTCTCTCGATTATTGTCTCTCTCTCACCATCTCAATTGGGGGGGAGTAGTGTATAGTGATTATAAGGGTTTTTACTGTTATTATTATAATTGTTCATTTTATTATTATTATTATTATTATTATTATTATTATTATTATTATTATTATTATCATTATTATTATTATTGTTATTATTATTATTATTATTATTATTATTGTTATTATATAAGTATATTTTGTTAAAAGATTTATTAATATCATTATTATTATTATCTTTAATATTGTGTTGTATTAAACAAATAAATATATAATAAATTTTGGTAACAAAGGTATATTGGTGCTTGACTATGTATGAATTTCAAAACTGATTTCAGAACATAAATATTTTACTATATTATTGACATTTTAAAATATAGTCTTCGACCTAAATCTTAGATTCTCTCCCTAAAATAATTTTTAGAATATTTTGACTAATAAAAAGGTAGTTTCACATTATGATTTTTAATTATATATGTAATTAAGATATTTTGTTTAAAATTATACATAGTTTTAAGTATCATAAATATTTTCAAATTAGTACGAGTATGTTCTTCACGATTTCTCCTCGATTTCTACCATTGATCACGACTGATCACGCGTTTCTCTTTCTCATGAAATACCGAACCCTCATATATCGACCCTGGCCAGTGGACAGAACAGGATTTATTGGAAGTTTGCACCACCCCAGGCGACACACCAGGTAAGATACATTGCCATTATACTGTTTATATTCAGTCTGCATTTTATTACATATCACTGTTCATTATTTTCAGTTATTACAGTTCTTGATTTACTACATGCTCAGTAATTATTAGTTTACTTCGTTACTATCCTTTGGTTGCACATAAACCTAGAGTTAAGGGACTACCATCTGTAGTATATCACATATACCTTGACACTGTTGTACTACGAGGATGTGTGAGATGAGTAGCATGTAGAGGTTCTTGCGTGTGGGCTGATCCCCCATACGCATGCGTTAGGGCTAACTGCTAATAGAGGCGTGTTAGGAGACTTAGCAGTTAGTAGAGGTACATGGTCATGGATGCGACTTGACAGGTACATTGGGTGGGGAGAACACTACCTGACGTATGGGCTTCTTTGTACTTCCCTGCTAACCTGTGCGCTCTACCGGAGACGCCGGCTCCAAGTGCCCTCTGACGTTTCCCAGAGGGTTATGGACGTACCCCCTTGCACATGATGCCCTCTGACGATCTTCGGACGTAGGCCCTTGGTGCCCTATATGGGGACTATGCCGATCCCATTTACAGCCAGGGCTTATGCGTCGAAGGATTGTTTCTCATCTGCATGATCACTTTAGTACGGTTAGGTTACCTTATTTATGTCTTGTCACTTTTTTGATTGTGACATATTTTATATTCAGTATTTAAATGGCATGTTTATTGTATCTTGTTACGTCCCTCTGAGGACCTGGTTATCTCGCCAGGTGTGTGCTCTTGTCTTTCGCAGGTGTTCTAGCCGTGGCCATGATCATCACTATTCTTCGAGGATGATTGCACTTTGATCGTCTTCGCTTCGCTCGCCAAACTCTTTCTTTTGTTGTGTCTTTATTTTTATAGTTGGTAGTAGATTGGTCTCCGCCCAACTACATATATCAAATGACAATTTCATAGTTGATTATATGATATCTTTTATTCTTACATTTTGTGGATGAGATTAGTTAGTTGTGGTTTACTGTATTTTACAGCTTAAGTATCCATATGAGGCCTATGTACTTCGTATGAATACAGTTGGCATGTCTATGTTCCAAGTCCTATGTATTTTGGGACTAAAGCGTTACAAATATGGCAAGGTATCTTGCCTGAGGTTGTGCAAAAGGGCAACGTCCAATAGCTCGAACCGTCAGAATAGTGAAGCGATGAAAGCCAAATCCCGCATACGTCCTCGGATGCTGAAATAAACACCACAAACATTTTTGGAATACAATATATGTCTAGGAAATGCATGTACAAAAGTCCAATTCTGAAACAGAGGCAAAATCATAATTTTGTGTCAAAACGATGTCCGTCATTGGACCCATTTTGCACTGAAATACGTGCCAATATCTATGGTCTCTAAAGTCTTCAAACTACATATCTACTGGAACGGTTCGAGAAGACGAACCCAACCATATGTCTAAAGTTAGATTTTGGCGGGCTGTACACAATTTTGTCCGTTGGAACGGGTCGCGGGCCTACCAAAAAGGCGTTCCGGTCGACCTTCTCAGATTCGGACCAAACTTGGCATACAGGACCAGGAAAATGATTCGGTCCTGTTGGCACAAGTTTCATCTCGATAGGACGAACGTGCTCAAAGTAATTAGGAAATTTGCAAAGAGACCGATACGGTAAATTTTGACGGATACGCATCAAATTCGTCGCGCACTCGTAACCAATTTGAATTCCGTCAAAGTCCACACATCCGTGAAGTCGATATGCAGCTTTCGATGCCTTCGGTTCGCGACCATGTTGTCCAGTTTGTCGGGGCACACGCTGTATCGATAAATTTTCTAAATTTTTAGTAATTTGAAAAGTGATTTTTCCTAGACTTTACAAACAAAATTGTCTCTGTTTAGTGGGTTAACAATAAATCTACAAGATGGGTTTTGCAGTGCTGCATGTGGACGAAATCATTGATCAAAAAGTTTGGAAAAAGATCTACTGGGTTGATCAAAATTTGTCCCCAAATTGGGGTATCTGAGACAGTTTCTATTCGTCCTGAAATTTAGTTTTTCTAGATTTTTGGACTCGTTTTGCGTCGTGTATGGCGCGAATTCGAAGAAACCAGTTGAAGGCGATGGAAGAGGGTTATGTAGGGATCATACCAGATAAATTAGTTTGCGACGACGTCGAGCTTGGTAGAAGAAATCTCATCGCGAGCACGCATGGTCGCTTCTACTGTTTGCCATGCAGGACGCACATTTGGCCAACCCCGGCGGTCACTGGCGGTTCTCTGGCGTCGGGGTGGCCGCTGGTGAGGCCGCGAGGTGACAGGGGTGAGTTGGCGCGGCGCTAGGTTTAGGGTTCTTAGGTTGGCGTTAGGTTTTTTTCCTCGGAGTTGCTTTGTTCTGTCGTTGTGTATATATACACACGAGTTCCTCTCTGTTTGGAAGCAGGGGGCATGGGCTAGGTTGGCCTAGCATCGCGAGATTAAGCCTTGGGCGTCTCGTGAGAAATTCCCAAAATACTTTTTTTTATTCTTATATATAAATGTATATCTAATTATAAATAGTATTAATAAAAATCATTAAAATCCTAGAAATATTCAAAAAATCTCTATATATTTAAAATCTCTAAATATTTAGTTACTATACAGAGAATCCCTATTATCACCATACATTTATCCATAACATCTATATATATATATATATATATATATATATATATATATATATATATATATATATATATATATATCTATTTCTTTGTCTATCTATTTATTGCCAAAATCTATTTAACTAATAAAATAAAATAAATGACAATATACTTAAATATCTATAGTCGAATATAACCTTAGTAAAACATTTTTAACACATATCTAGTTACTAAAAATTCTATTATTTTTAATAAACAAATATAAGGAGCAACCATAAGGTTACTAATGTGTATATATATAGATATGCTAATTAATATCTTTGAAATAAAAATCATAATTAAATACTTATGGAATAAAATGAAAATAATATAATTAAAATATTTAGCCAAAATTTAGGGGGTTTACAGTGCTGCGGCCGGCTCGACGGCTGGAGTGGCATTCTCCTTTCTACTGCTCTTCGGCATCTTTCGGGCTCGTTCCACATTTACAGGAGTGGAGGGCAAGCCTAGTCCCCAATACCAAACTCTGCTCACAATCATACCGAGGATGCAGGGTATTGATCTGAGTATAAAACTTTGTAGCGGCATAGAGCAGATGGGTCTCAGGCTTATCTTCGGGCAGAGTAAAAAATCGCTCATGTGCATCCGACGTTGTAATAAACCCATGCATGCGTCCCATCGATCAAGCTTCCTATCGACTCTAGATGAGGGCTAGGATTGCCCTGAAGAAGCTGACTATATCCAAATTGTCGTACAAAACGGCTTGGTCGATAAGGCTCCAAGTAGGTGTGGTTCCTATTCCTTAGCACCAGATGAGAGGGCCTGATAGACTGGAGTCAACGGAATGCCCCAGTGGTCAAGCTAGTAGTGTATGCTACCTCATCTACTAATGTGTCCCCTGCGTTGCCACTACCGGATGGAGGGGATATTCTGAAGAACTCGTAGTTCTGAAGGTAGCTCAAAGCCTTTCTACAAGCAGACATTCCAGTGACGGCCCAGTTTGTGTCACGGAATCGTTGAAGAAAGGCGTCTCCTTCCAAAGAGTCTGCCACCAGCTCGACTTTCATCAATTTGGGACAGTGCAGCACCAGTCATCCCATCAAGTAATGAAAGGGGAGTTCGGTCCTAGCGAAGTCTGTTCTACCTTTGGGGGTCACTGCATTTCTAATAAAATCTCACAGACCTCGTTGGATGGTGCAGACCATTGCAGGAAGCAGGACAAGCCGGTATCCAAATGCCAGCTTTGCAGCTGGAAGTATCATACTTCGACTCATCCTTTCGATAGACCATGAACCACCAAGGACTACACAGTTGCAGATCCAGATCATCAAAAAAGCCGCCAGCACAGCTTTCTTTGACAACTTAAACTCAGCTTGTCGAAAGAAATGATAAATCGGGGAATTCCACTGGGTATCATCACTATCATCAGTATTTGCTGCCCCGTGATCTGTCATCAATTTCTCTATCTTGGACTTCGTCAGGGGCTTGCAAATTGAAAAGGAGGCCGAACCTTCTCCTTCTCCTTTAACAAAAATATATTCCGTCCAAGATTTTGTATGGGGATTGGCCCCCTCAGTCCTGCCCTTCTTTGTGATCTTGTGACAGAAAACTCCTTATATACGTCCGTCGTCTTAGAGTTTTCTCTCTCCAGGTTCAAGAGTCTTCATCACAAGGGACATATTCTTCGTACGGCTCTGTTCCCTCGGGAAGCTTCGATATCTCCTGCATCTCATGAAGAACCAGACCTATCTCCCAGCCCGAAGTGAAGAAGGTACAGGTGTGATGATTGTACAACTCCGTCAAAGAGACAAACATAGGACAATTTGTCTTTATCCCATATTAAATGGCTCTAATGGCATAAAAAAAGGTCAGTAGCCTTCAGGGTGCCTTCATAGGTTGAAAGCACCCATTCAGTAAGTTCACTCCAAAATGAAATGGGGTACCTCCAACCTTCCATCTACAGCTTCTCTACGGGATACGACCTATTCTTCGACATAATCAGGTTAGAAAGGGTGTCGGCAGCATAAGGATGAAGGTTGGTCGAAATATCGTTTATTACGACACTAGGGTGCAGCCCCCTTGTGGAATAGGACGTGGATCCCTTGACACACTTAAAAGTATCTTTCTTCCGATCATCGGAGTTAAAGTGTATCTTTTCGAAGATAACCCCATGAAGTTCAGGGGTTAGGTCCCATTTCATCTGTCTCTGTACAGCTAGATCGGTGAACGCCGATAAAGGATATTGGTGATCCATGGACGGCAACCATATCCTTAGGTTGTTCAACCTGACCACCAGAGGGTCTTTTAGGCGTATCGTCTCGCCGTCCTCAAACCCCAGGCTGTCGCCAAATAAAAAGTATAGTCTCTTAAAGCTCCACGTCCCTCCGAGCAAGAACTTCTCATCATTTATCATCTGCTTCAGGAATATCTTATCCTGTTCAAACATAGCGATCATTCGCGCTAAAGGTTGGTTCTGACTGATCTTAACCTGAACATTCCTAATTATGGTAGTGACGAGGCTTGAACTAAGAACTTGGCGAGTAGAGCTGAGCAGAATTCCACCGAGTTTCGGGACGACCATGTCAACTGCAAAGACAGAGGAAAAAGTCAGACTTAGAATCGACAGAAAAAGAGCTAAGTGCTGAAAGATTTCTATGCGCCCAGTTTCTATGTGCCCAAACAACCTGTAGGCGCATAAGAATTTTCAAACACAAAAGTGTTCTGTATGGGCGCTTGACACACAACAAGTGTGTGGGCGTACATTTATGTGGCCGCATAAGAATGCTAAACAGAGGTATATTGCTTTGGGTGCATATCAATGGTTATGCGCCCAAGCAGAGAGAAGTCCGAGCATCGCAAATTAACGCTCGAGACTTTGTTTTAAAGCATAGCCTCACCCAGAATGGTGTCTTGGACTAGCGGAGACGTTGTCGAAGGAGGAGAACCGTACGGTGCAGCCTCCTTCTCCTTCACGAACTTTTTGACAACCTTGGGAGATATGTTCTTGCAGAAAAGAAATAAAAAGTCTCTTGGAAAGTTTTTTGAAAAAAAGGGAGAAGAATGAATTTTTTTCTCTCCTCAAAGCCTATTTATAGGCACGAACGAGAAGTTATGCGCCCATATGGTCTATGCGCCCACGCAAAGACTCTTTCTTTGTATACTATACACCCACTATTCTGCTGATATGGACTATGCGTAGACATCGCATAAAGAGTGGACCTCTTCAAATTCCATTCCAATGAATCTGTCGGTTTAGATTTTCGAGGAAGATCTTAACAGCCATATTTGACAGCCTGGCAAAATCTATGCGCCCAAAGAGATGGTCTGTTATACGCCCATAGAGCCATAGAAGACAGTCTCTCATGCTTCTTTCAAAGTAATTCGAACTCGTTCGAGTATCAAAAACTTTGAAGGGGGTCTTGTAGAAGCATAAAAATATCAATACTATGCGCCTGAAGCCATGCGCCAACATAAGGAAGTGGCTATGCGCCCACATGTAACAAAGTGTTATACGCCCACATGTAACAAAGTGTTATGCGCCCACATAATTTCTCCACAGGTGGGCGTGTAGTTGTTTTCTTGTACTATGTGCCCAAGACAGAATAACTCTACGACTCGGTCAACATCCACGACCAGTCATGGGCCGAGGCATGCGGCCACATCAGTCCCCACGAGCAATCGTGTACCGAAGCATGCAGCCACGTCAACCCTACGATCTACCCATGATCGTCCAGTTTTTTATGTACCTACGTACTATGCGCCCAAAGGGACACTATGCGTCCACCGTGAGATCAGTGCATTCTCCACCTGTGTGCGCATAACAGTCATTTCAGTGCAAAAAGACTATAAATAGAGGACATATGCCTCTTCAAATGAACAGAACAGAAAGCATTTCAGAGCCAAATTGCTGCCCTTCTTGCCAGTGAGCCGAGAGTTAGCAATTTTCTTCGATTTTCTTCCATTTTTGTAAATCGGAGTGTCAACGGAGTAAAGGAGCAACTGTCGCTCGATCTCCATCGTCCCATTTCTCAAAATTCTTTTTGTACTCGGGGATTCTCAGTGCAAGATCTCTCAAGTGTACTCAATTTGTGGTACCTTGCGCTAATATGAAAAAATAGTGATTCTTCTCTTTTTTATAAGTGTTCTACAATTCTTTTCACATTCGACACATACCGTATCCTTTTTTAATATAATTTTAGGCAATCCTCTTACTAGCTTCTTGGTAGATAGTAGTCTCGATATGGTGTCCATGTTAGCATGACCAAGACGCTGATGCCATAATAGCCTTTCATCTTTGTGGGCGTAAAGGCATCTACCAGTACTGTTAGTTGTAGGAGCGTAAAAAGTACTTCAAAGACCAAGTCAAAGAAGTTGAGAACTTTACGCAATTTAAACTGAGTTAAACTCAGACTCTACGCAAGCTACTCTCTACGCAAGCTATTCTCTACACGAGAAGCTTTTACGCGAGTGTTATCCTCCACTTTTACGCGTGGACGACAGACTGTCAGGCCGCATTTAATACGAGTGATTTGATCTGACAGCAGTACACAGAAGTCGAGGAGATCTTTTCACCAAACCCAATATTTGTCGTTTAGTATGCAGATGGGCTACTTTACGCCCAGAAGACAGCTTCTTTTACGCATGAAAGCTATTCGAGCTTTTTACGCTTAAGGCTTTTTGTGGGCGTAAAGTTTATTTGAGCTAATTTTACGCTCAAGGCTACTTTTCAGCCACTTTATGCAGGAAGTCTATTCTGAGCTATTTTTAGGCCCAGTCTGCTACTTTACGCAGGGAGTATATTTTGGGTCATTTTTACGCCCGATCTTTCCTGGCTACATGAGAACGTGGTCTGCTTACGTGGCTTTCATGCCACACTTATCGAGGAACGTGTGTACGTGCTCTCTCTATTTTGTTGAAGTAGTAGGACACGTGTCATCATGCGTAGAGATCAAAACTCTACATGAGACACGTGTCAACATGCGTAGAGGATGGTTTGCATCGTGGGTGACAGTTACTCGCGTAACGACCCAATTTTGTTATTTTTTTACGCACGAAGGGTCAAGTCTATAAATAGACTTATTTTTACATAGACAGAATCGAGAGATCAATAGAGAGATACAGGAGAGGAGATTCTGAGAAAACTCATACTTTCAGAGTGATATTCCCAAAAGCATTTCTTTAACTTTTTCTCAAGAACAGGGTGAAGCAAAGCAAGAAAGTATTCGACTGTGCCATCAGTGCCGTTGCTTGATACCTTTTCGGTGACTTAGTTCTTCCGATTGTTCGTCTTCTTCAAGCAGTTTTCTTCATCTTCATCATATGGTCCAAGGAACAAAGTGATTGCTCTCAGATCAGACTTCCATAGCAATATTTTCCAGAATAATTTGTACTTTTGTACTTTTTCTTGTTTTCTTTCAAAAGCCAATTTTTAGGCATTTTATTAAGTGAAACAAAATGGCGACTCTGCTGCGGATGACCTTCTCCCATGACGAGAAGGCCATTGCTCAATATGATGATGTGTCGGTCGAATCGACAAAGAAGACTCTGGTTGTGCACTTCGACCAGACTACCTACGAAGAAATGCTCCAAACTGGGGGTAGTACTCGCTGCTCCAATGTTCAGAAATCGCAGAAGGCGCGAAAAGTTTGGATTTCTATGTCCAAACCATCTTCAGATCTTCCTGTTGTCTCTGAGGGCAAAGGAATCCTTCCTACTCCTGTTGTGAAGACTCCCGTCGGTGACGAGGCAGTCTCTACTTCAGTGATGCGCCCTGGGCGTAAACATCAGTCTCCCGTCGATGACGTGGTAGACTCTCAAGTTTTATGCTCTGCGCATAAAAATCAAGTTTTACGCTCTTCACGTAAAAATCAAGTTTTACGCTTTGTGCGTAAAAATCAAACTTTACGCTCTGTGTGTAAAAACCAGTCTCCCATCTGTGACATGGTACACACTCAAACTTTACGCTCAGTGCGTAAAAACTAGTCTCCCGTCTGTGACGTGGTAGACACCCAAGCTTTACACTCCATACATAAAAATCAGTCTCCCGTCTGTGACGTGGTAGACACCCAAGCTTTACGCTCCATACGTAAAAAAAATCTCTCGTCTGTGACGTGGCAGATACTCATGTTTTACACTCTACGCGTAAAGGTAAATCTCCTGTCGGTGACAGAGTAGATAAAATTCATAATGATGCCTCTACATCTAAAATGAATTTACCTACATGCATACAGCGTAAAAACATGAATTCTATTGTTGGTAAAACTTCAGTTTTCCACCAACAACCTTCTTACACTGCTTTACGCAAGGTATCAAACCTTCAAATTACGCGTAATGCTGATGGAGTCCTTTGTGCACAAAAATCTCAGGATTTACGCATGCAACTCCAGGCATGTAAAAATGCTCAGTTTGGTTCTGCTAATGCAGCCAGTAATCTTCTTTATACACAAGGGACTAAACGATTTTCTGTCCCAAATATAATAAAGAAGACTACTTCTTCCACTCCTTCTGATTTACGCGAGCTACTTATACAAAAGCGTAAAAACAGAAAATCTCCTGTGATACTCCCCAAAGAAAATCACCATTGTGAGTGTTACCAGATTGTAATCAAGTGTTGCTGTTCGGCTTCTAAACGGTCAGTTTTTGATCGGTTAGGCTACAATGTGCCTCTGCAATCAGTTGATGACCAAGAACAAGAGCTGTCATATGCATCAGTCAACATGACATCTCATACCAACAGGGGATGACGTCCAAGACGCAACTCGTCCCAGACTCCTGGTCAACAACAGTTCAATCGACTTCTTGATAGTTTTGAAGGAGTATATCAGAATACTCGATCAAGAAGTCAAAGACAGTTGCAGACTTCTGATTCAGAAGCTGGGGGTACCCAGTCTTTGGAATCCGAAACCGATAGCGTTGATTCATACTTCTACACCAATCCTTCCGTATCTTCAGGAGAGGTTGAATAATATGCTATCGGAGATGAACCAGAGACGTCATCTGCTAATACAGAACAACATCTCTCTGCAGTTGAGCAGTCGCTGAAGGATATGCTTGCTATGATGCAAAGTATGCATCAAATAATAATGACTCAGCAAACTGCATAGCCAGTAGTGATAACTCTGGTGCAGGTAGCAACACAAACTCAAGATAGTCAAGGGGTTGATATACCCTTGAATAATCTTAGTCAGGAGCCAGCTATCAATCAAAATTCTACATCTCCAGATCCTATCATTCCAGAAGATGTACCACCTCCGGTGGGGGTCACGGTACATCCAGCAACTATTCAATCGAATGTGCTTCCTCAAACTAGTGAAGCTATTCAAACAGTGTGAGAGCTAAAAGCACAGTTTGAAGTTCTGAAACACAAGGATCAACTCCAGAGGTTAGGGATTAAGCAATCTTATCCTCCTCATTAGAATGATGTACCCTTTTTTCCAAAATTCAAGCCACAATCCATGGTGTTATTTGATGGAAAGGCTTCTTCCAGTCAATATATCAATTATTTTGATAATATAACTGTACATTTGCAGAAGAATGATGCTGTTCTTACCCGAGTTTTCATCGGGTGCTTAATGGGTTCAGCTTATGACTGGTATCACAGTCTATCTGACAATTGCATATCGTCTTTTGATGAATTTAAAGCAATGTTCCTCTCCCGTTTCTATGAGGGAGGAATGGACATGAATATGTCCTCCCTAATAGAAATCAAGCAAAGGGAGAAAGAAGATACTCGGACGTTTATCGAACATTTTCGACCGACAACTTTGAAGATGCCTCCGGGTATGCCAGATTCAGCATTGATCGATACATGCAAGATGAATCTACGACCATCCATTGCTATCTTTACGGGCTCTCAATTCACAGATTGGGTCTCGTTCATCATAGCAGCAGTTTCAGCCGAGACCAGTGGTGGGTTGGCTCGTGAACACGCGATGATCTTCGCTTCAGAAGACAAAAGGAAGAAAAACTCTTCAGGTAATAATTCCGGCAATCGTAATAGGAAAGGGAAGGAAACCTTAGTGGTTAATCTTCCAAAACCTAAAATGACACCGAATAATTAGGAGTCTTCCAAGCAAAAAGAAGAATACTCTTTCGATGACAGTGATATCTCAGGGATATTCTAATGTCTGGTAAAGAGTGGCAAACTCCAGATTCCAGAGCCGAAGAAACCTAATGAGGTGAATCTGACCAACAATTCCAAGTATTGTATCTATCACAGATACATAAATCATCCTACAAGGCTTGCTATGTCTTGAAGAAGAAAATCCAGGAGCTGATAAATGCCAATGCCATCGCTTTAACCAACGATGAGCATACGGTCACAACCAATATGATTTCTCTTCAATTTAGAGGTTTTCCTCCACAGCAAGACCTAGATAGAATTGTTCCAATTCCAAAGGCGACGATGAAAATTGTGAATATTCTGCCTGCCAGAGAGCAAAATGAAGTACTTTTGCTTCTTACACTAAAAAATAGTGAAATCATGTGGGTACACCCTGATTTAGTGTCTGAAATGAAGAATGAAGGTAAAACTTTGAAATCCAAGAAAGGTAAAAAATTCAAAACCTGCAACGTGATTTCTCATGTTTTAACCCCAGACCATGATGATTTGGATCATTTATGGTGTGGCATTCCTTTGGAGGATAGACTGAGGGGTTTGAATATATGCCCTCCAAGTTTGGCTCCTCCTACCAAACTCAAGCTTACTCATTGGCAATGGTTAGCAATGAATAGTGTCCCTTTATATAGGGCACAACAGGTCTTCGCTGCTTATGAGAAAGCCCCTACAGGGATTTTTTCTTCTATTCCGAGTATGCCTCCTTCTCCTGTGGTTACAGAGGTTTCTGTTTCTTCTTCCTCTGTTAAACCATCTATTAAAATTCTGCTACCCACTCATTTATATAATCAGCAATCAGTCCATCTCATGAAAAAGATGGGTTATGACTTTCAAAAGGCGAAAGGTTTGAATTATGATAAACGAATTCGACTTCCTTTACAACTTCAAAGTCAGAAATACACTCTCGAATTGGGTTTTGAGGTCCCTCATAAAAATCCTCACAAGAAGAAGACTAAGGAAAAGAAGAATAAAACCTTTAATATGGTACTTCATTCTTCGGAGTCTGAAGAAGAAACCTATGCTGGTACGAGATCTGGTAAAGTGTACCACAAAGATTATGAGAGGACTTCACAAGAAGCAGAAGTCAAAAAGCGGATCACATGTGGCTTTGTTCGTGAAGAACAACACCCAGACTGGGTTGCCAACATTGTTCGTGTTATGAAGAAGAATGGAAAAGTCTGAGTTTGCATAGATTTTCGGGATCTTAATGCAGCTTGTCCAAAAGATGAATTTTACTTCCGATTATCGACGTCATTATAGACATTACATGTGGTTTTGAACGCATGTCTTTCATGGACGGATTTTCAGGATACAATCAAATTAAGATGCACCCAGGAGATAAAAAGCATACTGCTTTCCGTACACCACTTGGGGTTTATTGCTATACGGTTATGTCGTTCACTCTGAAAAATATCGGTGCCACGTATCAACGGGCTATGAGCAACATTTTTCAAGAACATCTACGGAAAATAGTTGAATTTTATATAGATGACATTGCTGTCAAAAGTCGATCAAAAGATGATCACATTCAAGACTTGAAGACGGTATTTTAGTTGATGCGCCAACATCAACTAAAGATGAATCCTACTAAGTCTTTCATAGGGGTTTCCAGTGGCAAGTTTTTGGGATTTGTCATCACTTCACAGGGCATCTATGTTGATCCTGACAAAATTAAAGCGATTTCTGAAATGCGTCCTCCACGTAATCTAAAAGAACTTCATGGTTTCCACGGTCGCATTGCTTATATCAGGAGATTTATATCCAATCTTTCTGGGAGAAGTCAACCTTTCTCCCGTTTATTAAAGAAATGTGTATCATTTGTCTCGGATGAAGCATGTCAGAAAGCCTTCAATGACATCAAACAATATCTTACAAATCTACCTATTTTGGTACCTCCAGTGGTGGGAAGACCATTTTTGCTATATGTTCGAACCTTAGATCATTCCCTTGGTGCTCTTCTTGCACAGAAAAGTAATATGGGACATGAACATGCAATTTATTATCTTAGCCGAATGATGGTCGGAGCTGAACACAGGTACACTCCTGTGAAAAAAGAATGTCGGGCCTTAGTTTTTGCTGTTCAAAAGACACGATATTATGTGTCAGGACAGACTATTCATGTCATCTCCAGAATAAATCCTATTCGGGTATTGATGAGAAAACCGAGCATTCTTAACTCTAGGTTAGCCACCTGGGCGATGTTGCTCACTCCTTATGATATGGTCTATGTACCTCAAAAATCAGTGAAGGGCCAAGCATTAGCTGATTTCTTAGCAGCTCACCCTATACCTGAAACATCGAAGCTATATGAGGATATTCCATATGAAGTTGTGGATTGCAACATGACTTTGAAAGATGACATTTGGCAACTATATTTTGATGGAGCATCACGGGTTGGACCTAAAGGCAATATTGTCTCTGGAGTAGGCATCGTCTTGGTCTCTCCTGATAAGATGGTCATATATCGTGCTTATTCTCTCAATGAACTATGTTCTAACAATGTGGCAGAATATAATGCTCTGTTGATTGGTCTCCAAGTAGCAAAATAATTGGACATCGAGTTCCTGGAAGCTTATGGAGATTCTCAACTGATTGTCAATCATGTCAGAGGGACATATGAAGTCAGAAATCCTGACCTCATTCCTTATCATCAAGTGGTAATCGAATTGGTCCTTTCATTCAAAGGATTCTTCATCGAATTCGTACCACGTTCTCAGAACTTGGAAGCTGATGCTCTTGCTAGTTTAGCTGCAGACTTAGTTGTTCCAATTAGAAGACAAAATACCATCACTTTGTTGGATAGGAACTTATTCCGTGTAAAGAATAACTTGTATATTGAATAGAGTTATACTATAGAATCAAGTTCTCAACAAAGGGATTGGAGAAGTCCATTCATTGATTATGCGGTCCATGGGATTTTACCTAAAGATCCAAAAGAAGCTGCATCAATCAAGAGACGATCATTTCGATTCTACTATGATTCTTCTTTACATATGTTATATCATCGTTCTTATGACGGACTTTTGCTGCATTGTCTCTCTGAAAGTAAAGCTAGACAAACACTCCGTGAAGCTCATGATGGTATCTGTGGTGCCCATCAACCGGGTCCAAAATTGCAGGATCGCATTCGAAGAATGGGATATTATCGGCCTTCCATGATAGCAGATGCTGTGGATTATGCTAGACGGTATAAAGCATGTTAAATTCATGCTGATTTTATTCATCAACTATCGAAATTTTTACATCCTACAGCAGCTTCTTGGCCCTTCGAAGCTTGGGGCATGGATATTATTGGTCCGATTAACCCTCCTTCTGTCAAGGGACATCGGTTTATATTGGCTATGACCGATTATTTCTCTAAATGGGCGGAAGCTATTCCCCTTGTTGAAGTAAAAATATCAAATGTGGTTAGTTTCATTAAACACCATGTCATTTATCGTTTTGGGATTCCCCGACGGATAATTCATGACAATAGACCACAATTTGCCAGTCAGACATTTTATCGATTCTGTGACAAGAATTGGATCCAAAATCTAGCTTCTACGGCTTATAATCCAGCTGCTAATGGTTTGGCCGAAGCTTTTAACAAGACAATCATTAAACTTCTCAAAAAGTTTGTCTCTTCTAATAAACGTGATTGGAATGAGAAACTTGGAGAATGTTTATGGGCTTACCGAACGACAGTCCTAACTCCTACTGGTTTTACGACATTCTCACTGGTCTACGGATGTGAGGCTGTTCTTCCACTAAAAATCTAGATTCCATCTCTTAGAATAGCTATTGCTAATGATTTAACCTCAGAGAATAATGATCGATTGAGACTTCAAGAACTTGAAGGATTGGACGAAAAGCGTCTTCAAGTGCAACAGCACATTGAGCTATATCAGGCCCGTATATCTCGAACTTTCAATCGTAAAGTTAAAGAAAGGGTATTCAAATTCGGTGATCTAGTTCTAGCTGTTCGAAGACCGATGGTGATGACTCATAAGAGCAAAGGAAAATTCCAAACAAAATGGGAAGGTCCTTATGTAGTCGAGACAGTCTTCTCTAATGGTGCCTATAGGTTGTCTAAACCTAATGGAGATTTTTTATGATGCCGATCAATGGCAAATTCTTGAAGAAATATTATGTTTAAATTTTTTCTTTATTCTCCAGCTACCAATGTTTGGTTAAGCTGATTATTTGTCTTCCTAAAAGAAAATTTTGATCTTCTGTCTTACCAGCTGATTAAAAAAAAGGGAGAGATTTATTATTTATCATGTTCTCATGACCTCTGAATAAATATTAAGTCTACTTCTTCTTCTATCTATCATGTCCATTTGGCCTTTGAATAGATATTAATCTATTTTTCTTTGAGTTGTTACGATCTGTCACGTTCATATTACCTCTGATAGTATTGTATACTCTAAACAGAAAACGAGATTCATTATCTATCATGTCCACATTACCTCTGGATAGATATAATTTATTAAGTTTAGAAAACTTATCATGTCCATATTATCTCTGATAAGTGTTTTCTATCTCATAGCTATTGTTTAATTACAAAATAAGTGATAGGGTCACAAAATAAATATTTTATTCATTTTTGTAAACATTACAGAATAAAAAAAGATAGAAGGTTACAAAAATTCTTTATTTTGCCTAAGGCGGAGCAGAGACATCCTCAAGAAATTTTTGTAGCTCTGCTAGACATTTTTTACGAGAGCTCAATACAGCCTTGGTAGCTACGGCACGTCGAGCTTCAGGAGTGCATATATGAGAAAGTCCAGCAAAAGTGACTATCATCTTGTCCTTGGCTTCGTCAAGGATTTTGATGGTAGCCTCAGCTCCGAAGACTTGTTCCTCCAAAATTGAGCTCTGAGTTAGCTGCTGGTCCCGAGCTGTGATCATCTGCTCCCTCTCCGCTTTCAAGCGAGCCAGCTCAGCCTCGACTTCGCGAATTCTATCATTCTGTTGATGAATTCTTATATTTAAAGCTTCATAGGCTTCTCTCTGAATCTCCAGCTGAGGCTTAGCTTCAGCCAAAAAAGCTTTTTCTTTAGCTACCTTGATGCTGTACTCATGGAGGGCCTCATTAAAAGTCATTTCCCGAGCAAGGTATTCAGCTGATAAAGCGTCATACTCCTCTTGGATGAGACTTTTAGTGGTTTCACTTGACAGATTTAGATATTCTTTGATGGGCTATTCAAGTCCCTCCACGACTTTCTCCAATGCCGCTGCTCTCGTTGCATCATTGAACATGGCGACATTTTTGATAGTAAGAGCAATCGTCGCCTTCAGACTTTCATAACTGAGGCCCTTATTCAGGACCATTTTGATCAGAGCTGCCAGAGTCTTGTAAAAAGTATCAGTATGAATCTCAACTAAGATATTCATTTCTGCACTTGAGCTCGGCGTTGTGGCGATGTCTACCAGATCTCTTCTCTGAAGACTAGGAGCAGATGTTGTTGTCTTAGTAGCAGACTATGATAAAGCCGTTGTTGTCGTTGCTACTATGGCTAACTGATCCCCAGGAGCTTCAGGGACAGTGTTTTCAATATTTGTTACTCCATCCGGTTCTGAAGTCGAAACTACTTGAGTTTCGGTGGCGGTGATTGGTGCGGTTTGAATGGTAGTTATGGCAGCTGACTCTGGTTCGGGCATTGTCTCTTCAAGAACTTTTTCTGAAGCAGTAGCAATATCAGAGGATGCTATTTCAACGTCCCCAGCTTCAGTTGATGATTTGACTATGCCTTCATCACCTTCTTCGACAATTGGCTCTGTAGGCTCTTCAAGTATTTCAGTTGTAATGAGTCCTTTTACAACTGATTCTTCATTGAAGTCTACTTCTTACTCAGTAGCCTCTTCATCATCTATAGTAGGTTCTACTGCAGTTTGTTCTTTATCTTTTCCCTCAGCAGGAAGGGACAATTCAGGCTCTTATTGTACCTCTATAGATGGAGGACATTCTTCTTGAGCATCTCCTTCTTCTGAAGAAGAATCCTCTTCCTCAGACTCCGCATTTTTCTCATAAATATCTTCTTGAGGAGAAGGAGGAGCCACAAGCTTTGATGTGATGATAATACCTACAAAAATTAAACAAAATAAGTTAATATACAAAATATCATAATTTTGTATAGATTTTGTATAATTTATATTTACCTGGGGTAGGTGTAGAACGTGCCAAGTACGAATCATAATCCCCATCCCAATCATCATCATCGAAATCTAGAGCTGGTTCATCAGATGGAATGAACTCTCGATCGACAATATGTGTAGGGACAGCCCCTTCAGTAACTTGTGCCTTTGGTGGCAAAGACAGGTGAAGCAACGAGCTGAGACGTCCTGGAGATAGGACTACCGCAGCTTCTGTTGATGCTGCTGGTTGAGATGCTGAAGATCCTTCTCCAGGGTAAGCTGAAGAAGATGCAACAGGTTGCGGATCCTCGACTGGAATATCAATCTCTGGGGTAGCGACTCTTGGTCTAGAAGGCCCTTTGGTGGTAACCTTCTTCTTTTTTTCTGGGGTCTTCTCTAGAAGAGTAGCAACTGCACCTTGTTTCCGTTTCTGGGTCTTGCCAATAATAATAGGTTCTGCAGCTTTTTCCCCATTTCCGTTGGAATTACTTCCAGATACGCATCTGGAACGGCAGCGTCGTCAGGTATGTCTGATGGTACCCTGACTGGCTCTTCAACATTCCCTTCCTTGGGCCATCTTAGACTACCTCTCAGGTTGTAGCCATGGGCGAAGGAGTGGATGGAAGCATAAAAGCGAGCATACGTATGAAGTATACGTAGCTCGGTTGTGTTTGTAGCAGTCGTTATTCGAAATTTGGCACCGGTACAGGCAATACTAAAATATCTCCAGCCTCTTGCACCATCCATTAGTTTCCCATAATGACGGAAATTGGTAGAGGGATTACCAACATGAAGTTGGTCATATCCAAATAGGTGAGCGAACCGACTTGGTAGATACGGTTCAAACGCACAGCTGTCTTCATTTCTGTACATCAGATGTGAGGGTCTGATGCACTGTAGCCATCTGAAAACTGGCACAGACAATAAAGTTCTTCCTTCAACTTCATCTTCAAATTATATACCTAGGCAGTCGGCTGGAACTGGTGACCGAGTACAGAAAAGTTCCATCCATAGGAGTAGTTTAACACTGCCCGAGTATCTGCCACCGAAGTGGCAGTCCATGTGGCTTTGCTGAACTTCTGGAGGAAGACCTCCGTATCATCTCCAGGGCCTGGTGGCAACAAATTACAATTGTGATGCAATAGCCAGCCCATCAGATAAGTGTAGGACATTTCTACCTAGGGAATACGTTATGGTAGAGAGCATTGTTGATTAGTTCCTCACCAAAAGTCCTCAAACCTGTATTTATTCGACACACCATTGTCGATAGCAGGTTGATTCTGACTTTGAACACCAAACGTACCGCTGGGCATAGCATGTTTCGGTAGATTCTATCAACTGTACCGGTCCCCGGTACAAGCCATCTCCTAAACCACAGAGAAAGAAAGCCTTCCAGCAAGGCTTTCTTGGAGATTTTCTGGCTGCCATATCTGAGGAAACTCAAGGCTTCGGTTCCTGCAGAGAACTCCCCAGTCTTGGTGGACAAATATTTGTTCGGGAATTTGTAGCCAACCATCATATCCCGTATTTTATCAGCAGGAATTGTTGAACCAGCGTTGATGATTGGAGCCCTGTTCTCTTGAAATCTTTCTTTATCACCTTTGGATATCTTATCCTTATGGTAAAATAGATATGTTGTCCACTTGTTGATGTACACCATATGAGATCCACTTTCATGCATAGTAGTACAAATCATGTAATGGCACATCAACTCTTCATATACCTCAACCAATTGAGAATTTTTCTTTCTGATTTCTGCTAGTTCCTAGTTGGAGGGAACATACTCTTCATATGGAGTTTCCCCTATTGGCAGCTTAGAGATGAATTGCATCTCGTGGAGTGTGAGACCCATTTTACCTTTTGGGGTCATAAAAGTTCCTGTTGAACTGATATATATCTCCATCAGAGCCATGAACAAGTTACTGTTCGGTGGTATACCCTGACTAGTGGAGGCCACTGCTTCATACAGACCGATGGCTTCCAAGTCTGTCTTAAAGTTTTTCATGATCCAAACACTAATTTGGATCCAGTTCTGGTTAAAAGAAGTTAGCCACCCTGGTAGCCTGGGGTTGGCCTGAGGATATAATACTGCAGCCCTTATGAACTTATTAATGAACATTTGGATCTACACTGGCTGAATCAGAGCCGAATCTTTACTTGGAGTGAATCCAGTCAAGAGACTGGAGAAGGGGACAACACCACCACTGGGAGTACTAGTGTGGTAGCCCATGTCATTTGCTCTCTCTCTCTTAAAAATGATCCTTCCTGGCCTACCATGACTACTGGGAGTCAGGTTCCATAGCATTTGTCGGGGATGGGTGGCATGGACAAATGCAGACAGAGGATAATCTCTATCCATGTCGGGGAGATACATTGCTCTATCTCCAAACTTGAACACCCAAGCCTCCTTCTTGGGGTGTGTTTGTGATTTGAAGTCTATCACATCCCCGAATAAGAAAGGTGGCTTTACAAATTGTTGGCCATCCAGCAACGTCAATAGTTCTCGATTTATCATGGACAATAGCATTCTGTCCCCTTGAGCAGATATCAGCTGTCGTCTCTCTACAAGATATTCCGGATTCGATTGGGGAAACTCCACATGGGATAGGTTCTCTAAATAATTTGAGCCCACCATACCAGCTGATGAGCCAAATACTTCTGTGAGTGGGTGAATTTGCAAATCTACTGCCAAAAGAAAAAAAAGAAAAAATCAAGTTAGTGAAAATCTAATTTGAAATTTTTTGCAGATAATTTGGTCTAAGTTTTACGCATAAAGATAAAAGACTCTGACTATGCAAACTTTACGCTTATTAAAGTTGATAAAAACTTTTAAAGTGTAAAAGTTCTTTGTTTTACACAAAGTCTTTCACTTGTGAATTTTACGCTGGCACATATTGATGTGAGCGTATTGAGAACTTTACGCTAGCATGTGTTGATATGAGCGTATCTTAATTTTCTGCTGGCACGTGTTGACGTGAGCGTATTTTAATTTTTACGCTGGCATGTGCTGACATGAGCATATTTTAATATTTACGCTAGCATGTGTTGACATGAGCGTATTTTAATTTTTATGCTGTTACATGTTGATGTGAGCGTATTGTGAATTTTACGCTGGCATGTGTTGACATGAGCGTATTTTAATTTTTACGCTGGTACGTGTTGACGTGAGCGTATTTTAATTTTTACGCTGGCATTTGTTGACATGAGCGTATTTTAATTTTTACGCTGGCACGTGTTGACGTGAGCGTATTCTAATTTTTATGCTGGCACATGTTGATGTGAGCGTATTTTGAAATTTACGCTGGCACGTATAAACGTGGGCGTATGTTCTTAATTTTACGCTGACACGTATAACGTGGACGTATTTAATTATCTCAGTTTCTACGCTGACACGCATAAACGTGGGCGTGAAGTGAAAAGCTCGGGTCTTCTTCTCCGACGAATTCGCGGCCGAAGTTCAGTGCTTTACCCTTCATTGCCGGAGCCACGGCGGGGTTGCTCTGTTGGGGCATCGCCGAGGATGGGGTATGGGTTTCTGCGCATTCGGATATCGACGAAGCGGCGGGCTTCTTGCCCTTGCTGCCGGCGGCGGACTTCTTGGGGGGCCATGGATTTAGATCGAGATTTCGAAGAAAAAGAGAGAATAGAGAAGTTCGGGATTGCAAGGGAAGAGTAAAAGTTCTCTATGTAATCGAAAGGCTCTATTTATAGAGAAATTTTTGAAATCGGTTCAAATTTTCGAAAATCACGCTGACGGTTGGATATCTCAATTTTTACGCGGACTGTTGAGTATCCCGAACTTTACGCAGAGAACCGTTGGGTATTCCGAATTCTACGCAGACTGTTGAAATCCCTAATTTTACGCTTCTGTTCAAAGTATTTCAAAATTTGAAAATAATTTGAAAACATTGAAGGGGGTCTTGTAGGAGCGTAAAAAGTACTTCAAAGACCAAGTCAAAGAAGTTGAGAACTTTACGCAATTCAAACTGAGTCAAACTAAGACTCTACGCAAGCTACTCTCTACGTAAGTTATTCTCTACACGAGAAGCTTTTACGCGAGAGTTATCCTCCACTTTTATGCGTGGACGACAGACTGTCAGGCCATATTTAATACGAGTGATTTGATCTGACAGCAGTACACAGAAGTCGAGGAGATCTTTTCACCAAACCCAATGTTTGTCGTTTAGTGTGCAGATGGGCTACTTTACGCCCAGAAGACAGCTTCTTTTGCGCACGAAAGCTATTCGAGCTTTTTACGCTTAAGGCTTTTTGTGGGCGTAAAGTTTATTTGAGCTAATTTTACGCTCAAGGCTACTTTTCAGCCACTTTACGCGGGAAGTCTATTCTGAGCTATTTTTACGCCCAGTCTGCTACTTTACGCAGGGAGTGTATTTTGGGTAATTTTTCGTCCGATCTTTCCTGGCTACATAAGAACGTGGTCTGCTTACATGGCTTTCATGCCACACTTATCGAGAAACGTGTGTACGTGCTCTCCCCATTTTGTTGAAGTAGTGGGACACATGTCATCATGCGTAGAGATCAAAACTGTACATGAGACACGTGTCATCATACGTAGAGGATGGTTTGCATCGTGGGTGACAGTTACTCACGTAAAGACCCGATTTTGTTACTTTTTACGCACAAAGGGTCAAGTCTATAAATAGACTTATTTTCATATAGACAGAATCGATAGATCAATAGAGAGATACATGAGAGGTGATTCTGAGAAAACTCATACTTTCAGAGTGATATTCCCAGAAGCATTTCTTCAACTTTTTCTCAAGAACAGGGTAAAGCAAAGCAAGAAAGCATTCGACTGTGCCATCAGTGCCGTTGCTCGATACCTTTCTGGTGACTTAGTTCTTCCGATTGTTCGTCTTCTTCAAGCAGTTTTCTTCATCATCATCATATGGTCCAAGGAACAAAGTGATCGCTCTCAGATCAGACTTCCATAGCAATACTTCCCAGAATAATTTGTACTTTTGTACTTTTTCTTGTTTTCTTTCAAAAGCCAATTTTTAGGCATTTTGTTAAGTGAAACATTATTATCTCTAGATAGATAAAAAAATATATGTTATCTTCTCTTATTCCTTCGAAAGCGATGTCTCTAGATGATCTATCATCGATAAAGCATTTAGTTTTACCGAAGTTAATATCATATCCATTATAAGCAAGATGACTAATGCTGAGCAGGTTATGCTTTAACTCGGTCACTAAACAGACATCCTTAATAACGAAAGAAGGAGAATAACCAATTGTACCGTTACCCATGATATAGCCTTTCAGATTGTTGCCGAATGATACATATCCTTCCTTTTTTATCGATAGTGTTGTGAATAGATTAACATCTCCAGTCATATATCGCGAGCACCCACTATTGAGAATCTATTTGCTTCTAGTTTGAGAAGGAAGGTCCACCTACACCATGAGTAGATGTGACCTTTGGTACCCAGATTCTTGTGGGTCCTGAAAAGTTAGTCTTCGGTACCCATGCATATAGATTAATATCCACTAGTTTTCTAATTCTACACTGTGGTGATATGTGTCCATGTAAATCACAGTAAGTACATATAGCATGCATATTGGTATTGGGTGCAGGATGATAGTGATGTCTATATGTGGGTGTAGGATGATGAGAACTACGTGTAACAGTAGGATAATTGTAGTGACTGTGTACAGCAGCAGAATGATGATATGATTTACGTATGGGAGTTCTATATGCTGCATGGTAGTAGGTGTACATAAAGGCATATTTTTATGTGGTATATGGATGAGTGTTCTTGTAATGACGTGCTCTCTTATGTTGAGCTGTCTGGTGTTTAGTGTAAGTGTTGTGATTTTAAGACTGAGTTTGAGGTTGAATAACCTGTTTACCCAGTCTAATCCCTAATTTCTTAGAGGCAGCATGCAACTCATCACATTTAGCAGTAAGACCATTTATTCTACCAGTAGCAATCTTGTACTTGTTTTTCTCTTCAGCAAGTTCTTTATCTAAAGTAGTGATATCATGTGTTTGCTTCTCAATAAGAGATTCGGCATCGTGTAAGCTTAACTTAAGCTTAGATACCCCCTCATTATTTTTTGTGGGTGTAGTGTTTCTAACATTTTCAAGTAAGCATAAAAGTCTATGAATCTCGACTTCATGGGTCTTGATCTTATCCTTTGCATGTTTATACTTGTTAAGAACCTTTATGTGATCGTCAACTAGATCACTAAAGGCATCACCCAGTTCATCAAAAAAAAAGTCTTCAAGAGAGTCGTTTACCTTGTCTGAAGTTGCCATAAGACAGACGTTTGTAGTGTTCTGCGGAGAGTCCTCTTCTTCATCTGAATCACTGGCCTCGCTTTCGTGCTAGATGCTAGTGTTGGCATACTTCCTTGAGGTTGGCTTCTTGTACGACTTTTTATATCTGCTTCCTTTTTTTGCTAAAGGACAATCTTTACTGACGTGTCCCATCTTCTTGCATCCGAAGCAGGTGGGTTCTTCCTTATCGTCTTTTTGTTCCTTCTTCCTTCGATTGAAGCGTAGGAACTTCTTGAAAATTTGAACCATGAGTGCTTGATCGTCACCTTCGGAATCGTCATCATCTCTTTCCTCTGAAATGGTTCTTTGGCGATGATCACTTAAGGCAATTTCTTTTTCTTTTGGAACAATTTCTTCAAAATCTTTGAGGTCGAGCTCATGCGTCATTAGATTGCCCATCAGAGTTTCCATTGACATGTTGGTAAGATCATTGCCTTCGATGATAGCCGTCACCTTGGGGTTCCAGATCTTCGGTAGCCCCCTGAGCAGCTTACGAATCTTCTCATGGTTGGAGTATTCTTTGCCAAGGGATGACAGAGCGTTGACGATGTCGAAGAACCTCGTAAACATTTGAGTGATTGTCTCATTGGGCTTCATCTTGAATGCCTCGTATTCTTGAGTAAGACGACTGATATTTGATTCTTTGACTTGTGTGGTTCCTTCATGGGTCACCTCCAGAAGCTTCCATACTTCGTGTGAGGTAGAGCATGTAGAGACCCTGTTGAATTCAGTCCTGTTTATTGCACAGAAGAGAGCATTAATAGCCCTAGCATCTAGACTTGCCTATTTTTTTTCCTGGTACGAATATTTGTTGTGGGGTTTTTCAACAAGAGTCCCCTCGACAACTATTCTGGCAGGCTTCTTGTAACCATCCATGACGATGGTCCACAGATCAAAGTCTAGAGACTTGAGATAAAAACTGATCCTAGTTTTCCAATAGGTGTAGTTAGTTCCATCAAATAGGGGTGGCCTATTTATGGAGTGTCCCTCACCATAGTTGGAAAAGATAGGTTGTATGGTTGCCATGGATCAGCTCTAAGATGTTAATCTAATATAAGAGAACAAAGCTCTTATACCAATTGAAGTACGTGATGGCAACTCTAGAGGAGGGTGAATAGAGTATGTGTCAAAAAGACCCAATTAAAAATTAACTCTATTCAAGTCCAACAAACATAAATAATAATCAGAGTATAAGTGCGAAATATAAATAGAGATCAAAGAAGCATACGTAGACACAACAATTTTTAACCTGGTTTTCATCGTGGAGGGCTAGTCCAGGCCTGAGAACTCATGCTCAGGATTCAAATCTACTATTTGTGAAATAGCGTACAACCACGCGCCTTTACTCAGAAGAGCACGCCAACTTCTTACAGATTTGCAGATGGCAAAACTTGAAATTATCCAAGTGACTTCTTTTGAAACTCTTGCACACAAACTTCTAGTTGACTTGTACTGAGCACCTTGGAGGCTTGAAATGTTTTGTGGCTAGTTGGATGAGAAGAATAAGCTCTAGAATGTATAGGCTATAGGAGAAGAGAAGATGAGAAGATTGGATGATTGAAAATGAGAGAAATCAGGGCCTATATATACTAGTCCAGAGAGGCAGAGTTCGGCCAGAACTCTGTCCCAAAATTTTAAATATTTAGCTATTGGACAACTAGCAGCCACCAAGCCCTAAAAATTAGCTCCTAATTTTAAGGGGGCAGAGTTCGGCCCGAACTCTGTCTCCTAGGGGATAGAAAGTTCAAATGGGCTATGTGGGCTTGTCAAGTTTTAGAGTTTGTTTGGTGGAGCTTTGGGTATTAAGTCTAGGGAGATACTCAGTGTGACTCAACTTACAATAGCCTAGACTCAATAAAAAGTAAAAAAATATAGACTCAGAGTACAAGTAACAGCAGCACTGTCGATGCAATTGTCGATGATGTCTGTCCTGAACTGATATGTGATGATCTATTTTGGAGTTTGATGGAGCTTGATGTGTCAAGTTAGATTATAACAGATATCGTCTTGTTAATTATCAAGATAAGGTTGACTCTGATCCACTTTTGGGTCAACAGGCACGGTGTAACAACACGAGGGTTGTTACATGGGACACTACTAAAATATGCTCCATTAGCGACGTAAATTTAGCGACGTTCGCATAACGTCGCTAAATTTTGCACATTAGCGACGTTTAAGTGAAACGTCGCTAATAGTCGCTATTAGCGACAAAAATAGCGATGTGACAACGACGTATATTAGTTACATGAGCTAGTCGTCGCGAAACGTTGCTATGACGTCGCTAATAGCGACTAATTTAGCGACGTTAAAATGAACGTCGCTAAATTCTAATTAAATTCCCCCCCAACGATTCATTTCACCCCGTTTTACTCTCTTACTCTCTCTCCTTCCTCCCTCCGGCGCTCTCAGTCTCTCCGGTGCTCTCACTCTCTCCGGCGACTCTCACTCTCTCCGGTGACTCTCACTATCTCCTGCGACTCTCCTCCCTCTCCGGTACGTGACTCCCCCTCTTTCTCTCTTTCTCTCTCTCTATTTTGGTTGTTGGTGGTTGGGGGGTACGGGTGGCTCGGGGGGAGGGGCAGGTGGGGGTACGGGTGGTTGGAGGGTGAAGAATGGTCCGATGGGGGGGTGAGGGGCTGGGGGGATGAGGGTGGTTGGGTGGTGAGTGGGGGGTGGCTGGGGGGTGGGGCAGGGGTGTGAGGGTGCCTGGAGTTACGGAGGGGGGCTGGGGGAGGAAAGGGTTAGGGTTTGGGTTAGCGTGGGTGTGTGTGAGGGGGTGAGGGGTCGGGGGGGTAAAGGCGGTTGGGGGTGAGGAGGGGGGGCTAGGGGGAAGGGAGGGTTCGGGTTAGGGTTAGGGTTAGGGGTGGTTGGTGGAGGAGGGGAGCAGGGGGGTGAGGGGGGGCTGGGGAGGGAGGGAGGCTGGTGGGGGAGAGGTTAGGGATAGGGTTCAGGTTATGGTTAGGAATGGTGAAGGGGGGAGGGGTGCGGGGGGGGGGGGGGGGGGGAAGGGGGGGCTTGGTCAGGGGCACCGATAGTGATGAAAAATCTGATAATTTAGTAATAATTATTTATTTCTCGACACCGAAAAATCTGATACTCCGATTCGAAAGCACCGATAGTGCCGATATTTGTAACAAGTAGTTTTGTTGGTTGGTTAATTGGTAACATTTTATTCATGAAATAGGTTGGATTGGTTTTATTCTAGATACGACAATCCAACCCATTTTCCTCGGCAATGATGATACGACAACCTATCACTATATCTTTTAGTAGTAGATGATGTCTTAGTATTACATTTTGTGGGTCCATCTTGATTCTGTTACATCCTTCAGATACTAGATTCGATAAGAATATATACTACACCATATGTACAGAACATAGATGATTCACACTAATGTATGCTAGAATAAATTTTGGATTGAGTTCTGAGCCATCCGTTCTCACACTTAAAACAGATATGAATTAGTACTGTGTGTCAATCTTTGTTTTTGTATTTTCGGCGACCCAAGGATTGGATTCTTTATTTTGTATTTTAAATTATGTATTTTGGCTCCAGCTCCATTTGCATTAATCTACGGTAAGACATGGTGATCAGGACATAGTCCGTGCAGCCATTCGACTGGCGAGGCAGAAACTATATAGCCGTAGATAAAATTGACTGTCCTCCGACCCTCATCCCTCGGCAATGATGATATGACAACCTATCACTATATCTTATATAGTAGTAGATGATGTCTTAGTATTACATTATGTGAGTTCATATTGATTCTGTTACGTTCTTCAGATACTAAATACGATGAGAATATATACTACACCATATGTACAGAACATAGATGATTCACACTAATGTATGCTAGAATGAATTTTGGGTTGTGTTCTGAGTCATCCGTTCCCACACTTGGCAAAAAATTGAATATAACATTTTTATCTGCTTTCGAAAATGTACTCAAACGAGATGATGGTTCCTTTAGTTAGCTTGCTTATGTTACAATTATATTCTTTGTGAATATCGATCTTACCAGATGGCACCCATGACCCGAGCAGCGGTACGTCGTTTGAGGGAAATACTGAATGCTGAGGTGGCTCCTCCTACTGTTAAGGAGGAAGTGGCACCGGTAGCTAGTGAGACCGGGAGTTCCATTCATCCAGCACCTACAGTGGACTGCATCTCTCCTGGCGCCGTCGATCCAACTTATTCGAAGTGGTTACGTGATAGTATTACTGAGCGTTTGCGTGAGCTGCGTGGTCGTCATTAGTGTAGTGTAGTTTTATAGATATATTTTGTATTGGACTATTAGTACTTATTACCAGCTGTACTTGCTTTATGGATATATTTTGTATTGGACTATTTACTAGTTTGTTTCTTTTTTGGAATTACAAAACATATATGAATTAGTACTGTGTCAATCTCTGGATTGTATCTCCAGCTCCAGCTCCATTTGCATTCTGGATTCTGTATTTATTTATTTTTTTTTTTAATTTAGCGACGTTCTTAGTGACGTTTTTACGTCGCTATTACTGTTTGCCATTAAAATTCTTTGATTGCAAATTTTAATACAAACAGAACAGTGTTACAATATAGGACTTAGATGTAGTCCTAGGAGTACACTTTTGTTTATCTGGGTCCCTTGTGCCGATGGAGTGAGTGGTAATGCATTGACTCCGTTGACGATCTGACGACGGTTATCGGTTCTCTGAAGGTCTGGATTGCTCTGGGTGCTGGAGCTTGCTGAGAGGAGGAAGACGTTGAGTGTCTGTATCTGCCTCTCTGGTGGTTGTGTGTTCTGTCCGTGTGTAGGCAGGTAGGTGTGTACGTCTGGAAGAAGGAAACGATCCCTCTATTTATAGCTTTGCAGGCTGGCTGCTCATACGCGCATGTACGATGCACATGTACGCGGGGACACCATGTGTTGATTGCTGATGGAAGCGCATGAACGAGGCACCCTGATCGAGGGGTTGAATTCTTCATACTGCTGTTGTGGACCGGCACGTAGCAGAGGAGAAGATCTTTCTGTTGCTGAGATCTTGGGTGAGTCGAGTCAAAGGACACGTGTCATCGACCCATGGCTCGGAGATCTCTGATTTGGTGGGGAATGATCTGGTAGGATGCGCCTAGGATTTGGTGCATGAGGAGGCTTTGGCTCGTAACCTTTAGGAGTCACGAACCATTCGGGGTGCATGGCTTTTGAGGCGCATGCGAGGCTTCAGAAGTGACTTAACTCCTGTCTTTCGGGATCAGAGAGCAGTCTGAGGCGCATGGCTTTTGAGGTGCATGCAGAGCATTAATGGTGACTTTCCTTCTGTCTTTAGGGATCAGTGAAAAGTCTGAGACGCATGGCTTTTGACGCGCATGCAGATTTGGGCACATGGCTGTAGAGGCACATGCAAGCAGTTGGGTGGCCATGTGGCAGTAGCCGTCGGAGGAAAGTAATGATGATGCTGACGTTGGCGACGCTTCGTCTTCTGAACTGTTCAGATTTTGGGAGGCGTGCTGCCAACTCTGTCAGTTCAGCATTTAATGTTTGTGACATTCGATGGACAACTGAGTGGGCACATCGGTTGGCGTTCCACTAGGCGTATATGGACGCATGGGGGCGCATCCCTGTGATGTGCTTGGTACTGAAGGGCGCGTCTGTGTGATGCGCTTGATGTTGAAGGACGCGTCTGTGTGATGCGCGGTCTGGCCGGCGCATCTGCTTCTTGATACGTCTTAAATGGTGCGACTGTTACGATCTTCGAGTGCTTTAAATAGCTGTTTTGACTTAGCTGAATTCGAAGCGTCCGGTTCATCCATTTAATGCAAATTTATTGTACGTAATTCGGAGAGCCATCCACTTGGCACATGGGTTCACTACAAGAAAGTTGGCCTATCCCAACGTTTTATAAGCGTTGTAAAAACTGAATAAAACGTTGGTATATGTTTAGCCAACGTTTGTCCAACGATTTATGCAAACGTCGTCGTTGCCCTAGTTGGGAATTTACAACGTTTGCAATAAATGTTGGTATAGGGATTAGACGACGTTTGCAGTAACGTTTATAAACGTCAATAATAGTACAAAAATGGTTAACAATTTCAATATTTTTACAATAGAAACGTTGGCATACGTAACTTATTTCCAATATTTTATAAAACATTGGAATTATTTTTACCAACCTTTGTCGAAGAAAATGTTGGGTTGTGATTTTCCAACGTTTCCCAAAAAATGGTTGGATTTGTGTTTCCAACCTTTTCTAAAAAAAGTTGGTTTTTTCCAACGTGTTTCCACAAACATTGAAAATATAATTTTGGATGGTACTTTTCCAACAATTTACTAAACACGTCGTAAATTTAACCTATTTCCCAACAATTTTCCAAAATGTTAGAAGTTGTGTTAATGGGTGATAATTTTTAAATAATTGGACAAACATATCGAGAATTTAACTATTTTTCCAACGTTTTACCTAACCACTGGATTTGTTACAAAAATTGGTTAAAAATATCTGCCACAATCGCACAAAATATAAATGTGCTTGTACATATAAAAATTTCAGATCCCATCACAAACATGTAAATGCATCCACCACCAAACAATCGAACAAAATATTAATATAAAATTATTGCAAATCAAAATATTGTCTGTGTAAAAAGTCTTTATATCTTTATTCATTCCCCAAAATACAAGTTCATTCAAATTAAAAATTAGACAATCTTCATGAATCCATATAAATAACTTGACCATGCATGTAAACCTGTAAAAAAAATTAAAATTAGGACATACGAGTAAATAATGAATATTATGCAATTCACTTAGGAGGTTACCTATTTAACAGTAAAAGTTTTTAAATATCAATTTTTTGCTTACATGATCCTTAAACCATAAATGAAATGTTTCATTATGAATACGGTCAACATCATGTGGTCTGAGACGAGAATTACTCCTAATTGACATACGGTGAGCCCTGTAATAGAAAAATACCATATCAAATGTAATGTCTTAAATGGCTACAAAATAGAAGACTTAATAATGTAGCATACTTACTCTAGAAATGGTGAAATTGTATCGGTATTGACTAGCACATATCGATGTGCTTGTGCATATGTTATGTCATCAAGTACAAATCCCACTGACTTCCCTAATTTACGGCCCACTTCTAAATCAATAGAATTAGATACACCGTCATCGTTCCTTACCGGTCGACTGGACTTGGTCTCAATATCATTTAGGTACCTTGAGCAAAATATTAGACACTCTTCTACCCAATATCCTTGTGCAATTGAACCCTCTGGATGACTGCGGGTCCTCACATAGTTCTTCAATGTGGACAAGTATCTACGATGGGGATTTGGTTAGTTATAAATAATATTTTTCATAAGAAACAAAAAAAATATAAATACAAAAATAATAAATGATATCATACCTCTCAATAGCATACATCATTCGGTAGTGTGGTGGACCTCCTATGATCGCTTCTTCTGCTAAATGAATGACTAAATGCTCCATGACATCAAAAAATGCAGGCGGAAATATCCTCTCAAGATGGCAGAGTGTGAGCACGATGCGGGTTTGAGCATGTTCCAAATCCTTTACATTCATCGTTTTTGAGTACATAGTCCTAAAATAGTTACTCAATTCAATCAACGGTCTAAGCACATTCTTGGGCAAAACATTTCTCAAAGAAATAGGAAGAAGCTCTTGCATCAAGATATGGTTGTCCTGACTCTTAAGTCCTGATATAATACGTTGTTTAAGGTTAACACGACGTGATATGTTCGAAGAATAACCATCTGGGACTTTTACCACCTTCAACATTTTATACACTATATCTTTGCGTTTATTGTCCAACGTGAAACAAGCAGGCGTCAAATAATATTTGTTGTTTGTCCGTTTTTGAGGATGCAATGGCTTGCGAATACCAAATTCTTTTAGATCTTTACGAGCATTTAAATTATCATTTCCCTTTCCATCAACATTTAATATAGTCCAAAGCACATTGTCACACACATTCTTTTCAATATGCATTATGTCAAGATTGTGGCGAAGCAAATTGTCCTTCCAATAATCTAACTCAAAAAATATACTTCGTTTCTTCCAATTATATGTTAGGGCTCCATCTCCTTTAACCGTCCTTCTCCTCTTTCGTTCCGACTCTGGATCTTTTCCAAACTTATTATCGAAGTCTTTTATTTCAGCGTACACTTTGTCTCCTGACAGTCGAGTGGGCTTTGTATCCATCTCTATTGTACCATCAAAAGAGACTTTATCCATGCGAAATTTATGTCCTTCTGGTAGCCATCGACGATGGCCCATGTAGCATTGCTTACCTCCGTTAGACAACCATCGAGAATGAGTATATTTATGACAACAAGGGCATGCCAATTTACCTTTTGTGCTCCACCCCGACAAAATTGCATAGGCAGGAAAATCACTTACAATGATGCACGTATTTTAAACATCTGATTAATAATTGCATCATAAGTGTCTACTCCAACCCACAATTGCTTCAACTCATCCATTAGAGGACGCAAATAAACATCGATGTTATTTCCTGGCCCATGAGGACCATCAATTAGTATCGATAATATCATAGAAGGTTGTTTCATACATAACCATGGTGGCAAATTATATGGTATTTAAATTACTGGCCACGTGCTATGTGCAATACTCATGCTTCTAAATGGATTAAACCCGTCACTAGATAAGCCAAGCTTGACATTTCGTGGGTCCTTGGCAAAATCCGGATATTTCTCATCAAATGTTTTCCATGCAAGAGAATCTGCAGGATGCCTTAAATTCCCATCATTAATGCGTTCCTCGGCATGCTATCTCATCTGTGATGCTGTCTTTGACGACATAAATAGTCTCTGAAGTCTTGGTATCAATGGGAAGTACCTTACCACCTTCGTAAGAATTTTTCGATCTATATTAAAACCGCTATCTGACTCAACCTTTAATTGTTTATACCTTGGGGTATGGCACCTATTGCATTCAAGCTCTTGTTCTGTCTCATTCAAGTACAACATACAATCATTAGGACATGCATGTATCTTCTTATACTCAAGTCCTAAGTTCGCAATCAATTTTCGCGCTTCGTAAAAGGACTTCGGCAATGTCACATCCTCAGGGAATGCATCTTTTAATAACTCAAGCAACATTGTAAAGGATTTGTCGCTCCATCCACTAAGACACTTGATATGCAACAATCGGACAAGAAACGAGAGTGTTGAATACTTCTTGCAGCCCGGATATAACTCTCGCTCAGCTTCTTTTATCAAATTAAAAATTTTTTTAGTTTCTACATCAGGACCTTCCATATGTGGATGATACTCAACATCGTCCACAAAGTTTATTTGGTCAGTCGGAGGAATTCCAAATGCATCATGTAACATCTCTCGCATTTCATCACCGACAACAGAATCACAAGAAGGATTTGAAGATGATGGAGACTCTCCGTGAAAAGTCCAACACGTGTAGCTCTCTAAAAAACGATTTAATAGTATATGTTCGACCACATCATCTTTCTTCACATATATCATATTGCGACATTTCTTACACGGGCATAATATTCTTTCGGCATTCGATCTATTAGCAGAAGCAAACTCCACGAAATCCTCTGCTCCTTTCTCATACAAAGGATCGCATTTGTTTCGTATATTAATCCAGCTCTTGTCCATAAGAACGTTCAACCTAACGGTATTGTCTCATAACTATAAAGAAAAATTCAAGAATTTTAGTGAAAAAGGAACAAATACCCTAATTAAAATCAGTATACAAGTTATAAGAAAGAAAGAAAGAAAGAATATTGAACTTGATGTATAATATTTATATATTGACAATAACAAGTTCCAAAAAGAAATAATTTATCAAAAAGAAAAACATTTTATATGCCAACATTTTAACGGAGCCTAAAACAGAGAACTTGTTATGTGTCTATGGGATTAATTGGCATTACTAGTATATGTAGTGAATACCTACATGAATAGTGGGCTAAATGATCTGATACAAGGTTCAGTGTTGAGGGCAATGAAGATGAAGGTTGATTAGTTGTAGGGAATGGACCAAGTCATATAAAGTGAATTAACAATTGAATACATCTTAATTCTCTTCCAACTGGACTAAAGTTAAGAGTAGTGGATAGATGTAAATGGATGAATGACTGAATCAAAATACTCCAATATATGGAATGGACGTCAACATATGATACTCTAATGCACAGGACCAATGCAGGCAGCAAGGGGATTATGCAGGACAACTCAAATACAAAAAAGAATAATCAAATGAATATAGTATCTCAAAATGCAGTGGCTAGAATATTCTGATATGAGATGCAGGAATGCAGGGTATGGTGTACTGCAGGCTAGATAGAAAATGCTAGACAATGTACCAGTGAGGGTATGATGCAATGAACAAATTGATATGCAGGGATATGCAATGGTGATGTACAGGATGATGAATGATATGCTCATATGTACAGGTATGTGTGTGAGTGTGTGGCATGCTAGGATATGCAAATAACATGCAGACAGAGTATTCACATAATGTGATGCAATGTAGGGATGAATGTGCAGACATACAGTGATTTACATAAAATAAAGGTAATGCCAATGCAGTGTGGATATGTAAATTAGTGTGTGTGTTTGCCGGTCAGATCAATGGGATAAGGGAGTGCAGTGGACCGTGCTCTACTGAACAGATGACAATTTAATAGATGTGTGTGTCAAGTGTATTGAGAGTTAAGTGTCAATAGCAGTGCAGTGCTCGACTGCTCAATAGAAGACTTGCAGGGTCTGCCATGGGTCGAAATGGCCATGGCTCAAAACCCCAAGCCTAGGATCACATGTCAGTCACTAGACCAACCTACAATAGTGACTAGATAGTTAAACAATCGTGTATCAATGGAGATCAAAGCCTATGGTAGCAGGGTAGTTACTGTTCAGTGTGTACAACCCTGGCCGAGTCTCCCTATGGCCAACAAACACATCAAATCACCTCAAAATTCCCACAGAGCAGTACACATACAACTCACAGGACATTAGCAATGTAAATTACTAGTTATGTGTCTATGGGATTAATTGGCATTACTAGTAAAACAGAGAACTTGTCATAAGAAGAATGGGATTAATTGGCATTAGTAGTATATGTATGTGTCATGTGTCTATATATTATATGTATATGTATATGTATGTGTTATGTGTCCTTAAGGGACTGATATTTCATACATGAATCTTTGTGGAAATAGTCTAAATTCAGAAGTATATTACTTGGCAACAGCTTGAATAATTACAATAAATCTTTAGATGGTCTTGTCTTTAAATTGGGATAAAGGCTTTGGTCTTGTCTTTTTGTTAGTTTTTAGCAAATTCCTCGATTTCTTGATTTCTCAGTTCCTCATCCAACTGGTGCCTTATTCACGGTTTTTTTTGTCAGTAATAGTCTACATTAAACTAAAGCGGTAAAGCTCTCCACACCGTACGATGATGAGATGTTTTACATGAAAGGATCCTCTTGCCTGTCTTCTCATAAGTCTTGCCCCCGCCCGTGTCCCTATAGAATGTGGGTCCAACATGGAGTATCAAAACTTGTTTTAGCATAATTGAAACTAAAGTGATTTCCAAGATTTCCTAAGGATAAATATACTTTTTCATTATTCGTCTAGAACTTCGTAGTGAAATCTCTTTAAGGCAAAGCCTTTGTATCAATAAATTTGATATAATAGTGATATCTTGGCGACAACGTCTCCATATCAATAATATTGAAGAATTGTAATAAAAGAATAGGGTACACTATGAGAAATAGAAAATTCAGTTAACCGGTATGTGAGTATGAAAATTTCTAACAAGAAGTATCCTTATAAAATTTACGATGGGAATCCATGTGTCTAAATCCGGATAACCTATTATACATGCCATGTTTGGTTATTTTTGCTTGAAACAAAAATGACAAATACAGGAAACAAACAAGATATTGTTTGATATTTTGGCTAAAATGATGAAGAAAACAACAAACGATCCTATATCAAACGGCGGTCACCATAGTCCAAATATCATAGTTGAAAATATCAATCAAGGGTTCATCATCTTTTCCAAGCACAATTGTTACACACGCAATAATTTGAGGAACTCACTTAATGACATCATGAGCTAAATATCTTATCCTGATAAGTCATACGATAAAGTTTTGGCCTCAAAATTTAGAAAAATGTACACAAAAAGGATAACATAACCTATAGTGTGGTATTCGACAACTTGTAGCTTATGTGTGGTATGTGACATTTTCTAATAGTGTTAGCAAGGCAAGAATAGCACTCCTAATCGTATTAATCTTCTTTAAAATCTTGAAGAGAATGCTTTATGTCCGGTTCCTATATATTTTTCTAATATAAAAAATATCAATACAAATAATCTCTTATTTATATTTTTATAATCAGAAATTGCATAAAAATATAAACATATACATTAATGCCTTTCGAATGAAGCTTTTGCCATGTTCTTACTACATGAGCATAAAGGCTCTCTAAACAACAGATCAATTTTTCACATGGAAAAAGGTTTAGCATTTTGCAACTTTCACTTGGGAGGTAAAAAATATTATACAATTCACTTAGGAGGTAATCTAACGGTATAATCATTCATGGCATGACACAAATCAAATTAACAAGCATACACATATCGCCAATATAACATCAAAATAATACATAATACAACTCAAAAGAAATGTATTCTCAAGCATGGTTCATTTAATACTTTCAATTTCTTTTGAGAAATACCGAGAAAATACAGCTAAGAAGATTGGTAAATATGGCCAAAGTAATCCAATTTTTTTCCATACATCTAGACAAGTCAGTTACAAACATATGTTATGTAGTAGGCGTGACTCTAATGGATTATAAGATGAATCTTCGGATCTCCGAGTAGAGAGTTCATGGTTTCTTCCAATTATCATATCTGACACTCGTAGAAGTGCAATATAACATGACCTTAAGTTTTTCAATGTTTTTTGAGTTTTTCATAATATGACCTAAATTTTTCAATGTTGCTATTAGTATGACCTAAATTTGTGCACTATAATAGTACTCATGCTCCTAAAGAACATGTATTATTGTCGATACGATAGGTATCGAACTGTCGAAAAGATTCAGCCAGGGCAAAAATAACACTCCTAGTCATCTTAATCTTTGTTAAAACTATAAGAGAATGCTTTGGGCCTAATCTGTCAATAAAAATCTGAAAAATATAGATCAATACAAATTAATCTCCGATTTCTATTTTTATAATCAGAAAATTGCATAGAAATATAAGCATATATATTCATTAGTATTTGTGAATAAATATTAATTATAACTTATCAATAAGAACGCTTATTGTCATGCTTCATTCTTTAATAATTTGTTTACAGGTATAAGACATGTATATATAAACCTATAGATGAAAATAAAGAAATAATGTAACAATATACCTGACCGAAAGAGAGACTAGCTGGCCAGGATCGGCTTCTACTAGCCGATAGAGAGGAGGACCTGGCGGGCTCAACTACTAGTGGGCGAAAGAGAGGAGGACGGCCGGCCGCCGTCTTTGATTTTGATTGCAATGGCCGAAATAGAGGGAGGCTGCCTTCTATTCGAAGAGGAGGCTAGGAGAGCACATGTAAATCGGTGAATAGGGTTTGTTTTAGGAGGAAAATATTTTGGAGGGAGGATTTAGGAGGGAAATTAAAGAGGGAAAGAAAATATTGGGAGCAATTTTTCCCTGCACCCGCCAGATGAGCGCGCTACTGCTATTGTATATATAGATATATAGCGTTACCATATATATACACATCTCTAATTTGGGTTTATATTGAATTGTTGACTGACAACGTTTACCACATATGTAACGCATATATACATTACCATATATGTATATGCCAAATTTAATTTTAATTTAGGGTTTAATTTGGACTATGTAGACATTTTCCAACGTTTAGTTCAAAACGTCGGATCAATTTGGCTACGCCGACTTAACTGTAAACGTCTGGAAAATAATATCAAAAAAATTCAAAATATTCGACATTTTTTTACCAAACGTTGGATATTACTCGACGTTTAAACACAAATGCATACTAACCCCAACATTAATCTCAGAACGTCAGCAGTTGCTAGAGAAAAACATCGTAATATTTCCAATATAGCCAACATTTTCGGCCAAACGTCGGTAACCGTTGCAACATTCAACTTAAATATAGGTAATTCTCAACATTTCGCTCAAAACGTCGATATATAATGACGGAACCGACGTTTCGACAAACGTCGGGCAAAAAAAATGTTGGCAAAGCCTTATTTTCTTGTAGTGGTTTGATTTGCCCGGCCTATAAATAGTGGCATGGAGAGAGTTTGCTTCTCGTTCTCTCACGTTCTTCCAACATGAACTTGTTTACTCGGATGCATTCTGTTGAGGAGATGTTCCCGAGGGTGAAAATGCGACGTAATGTCTTCATTAATGCACTTGAAGGTGACTGTTACATCCAAAAGTCGGAGTCGAGGGCTTCCGAGGCAAGCGGAAGGTGCCTGTTGCATCCAAAGATAGGGATGCTCGAACCTCGTCTTCGTTGTGCATGAAGAGCCGTAGATCGGAATTGCGGTGCTGCGACTTTGGTGGCTCTTTCTTCCTTCCAAATGGGTGTAGCCCATTCTGGTTGTGTTGAAAGCTGCTCCTTTAGCCGCAGCTTCGATTACGGTCTTCCTTCGTCTTTGGAGGCTCTTTCGAAACCTCCCCTGGCCACAGGTTGGCTTGTGGTGCTTTTCTCTTCCTCGGTTTGGGGAGCTCTTCCTCCAGCTAGAGGGTTGATTGCCACCCTCGTTTTGCTCAATAAATGCTTTATTAGTCAAAACATTTAGACGGCGGTGAGCCTGGCTGGAAGAGCGGCACATAACTGGGCTGCTGAAGGGATGCACATAACTGAGCTGCCAAAGGGATGCACATAACTGAGGATGTACATAACTGAGCTGCTGAAAGGGATCCGCCTTGCTGAGGGCGCATAGTGGGATGCGCCTGACTGAGGGCACATGGTGATTGCTGCGCCTATTTGAGGGCGCACGATGGCTGCTGGCTGTAGACTTAGGATCCTTTCTTTGTAGAAATTCTCATTTGTACAATCTTTTCTTAGACATGTAATAGACTTTTATATGTAATAAAAAGTCTTCTTTCAATGCCTATTTTTGCTGTTTATGAAGTACTTTGTCTACGCTCTGGCGTATATAGTCTGGCACATGGGCTTTCTGGTTCTGAAATTCCATGCTTCTACAAGACCCCCTTCAAAGTTTTCAAAACTTTTGGATAAGTTTTGGAATACTTTGAATAAGAAGCATGGTGGTAGAGGCGCACGACTGTCGGGGCGTATAGATACTCCGCGCATCAGTGATGGGGCGCATGCTCCGCTCAGTTAATACAAATGATAACGCCTCGATAACCAAGAAAGATTAATGATGATCTTTTTAGTTTTATTTGCGGTTATCTCTTCACAGAACCCGAGGCGACGGCTGAGGTCACACTTTATCGGTTCACGCGTACGACCAAGACTATAAATAGGAGAGAGATCGAGAGAGAGAGAGAGTTCTTCTTCTCCTTACTTTTGCTTTTTAGAGTTCTTCTGCCAAACCCTAACTTTCTTCTCCTAAAGAATGGCTCCCAAGATTCCTCGCGGCGGTGCTGGACGAGGCAAAGGAAAAGAGCCTGTAGAGGCTGCTGTGGAATTTGCCGAGGAGGATGCTCCTGTCACCATTGTGACTCCGGCCGACGTTCGACCTGCAGTGACGGGTGGGTGTCTTTTCTTCCACTATTTTCTTTGTTCGGACGAACTTTGGATCATGCGGCTAAGTTGGCGTGCCTAAACTCTCTGCTGCCGACGCGTATGGATGTGCCGAGGTTTTGTCCCACCGACGTGTATAGGTTTAGACCTTTATAATACGCCGAAGCCTCTGCTGACGCGCATGGGTTTATACCCTGATAATGCGCCGAAGCCTCTGCTGACGCGCATGGGTTTACACCCTGATGATGCGCCGATGCTTTTACTGAGGTGCATGGTTTGACGCCCTGATGATGCGCCAGGTTGCTTTGACACACTTTGTCTTTTTGCCTGACTTTTTATTTTCGTTGTGCCAGTGTCGATGACAATTCCTTTGCTGAATGAGGTCCTTCTGGATGCTTTCCTTTGTCAAATGGGAGTTAATTTTGACGAGGCGGTTATCAACCCTGCGAAGGATGCTATCTTACAGAATTAACCCCCTGAGAGAGTGCTGCAGATCCAGAACCAGTTGCCGATTTTCCTTCAGAGTATGATGGAGAGCGGAAAACTGAAATCTGCTGAATCCGAGGATGTGACCTTCTTAAAACCTGCCTTTTTGTTCGGTGACCGCCTGATCTCCACTGAGGCGAAGATACTGAAGGTCAAAGAAGAATGGTTTCTCTCTGCAAAAGGCATGGTACTGTACATGCGACAACTTGACCGCCAGTTGCCGCTGACGGCCTTCTATCGTTTAGCTTCCAAGAGAAGGATGCCCTGGGAGCTTACTCCTTCTCAAGGAGGGGCCTTGGGAGGTGCTCTTTCGATTGATGCTACCTCGAATCAGAGGGATACTCTGGCCGCTTCACGAACCGATCCCTCGTTTAGTTACCGAAATTTACGTCCTGGGAGCCTCTACAGTGAAGTCTCTAATGACACTTTTGCCTTTAGTGCCTCAACCTTTGCAAGTCGGATGCTGACATCGAGGGTCACGTATCCGAAAAGTGGCTTTAGGGTTGAAGGTTGGTGTCATCACATGCCGAAGTGGGACGAGTTGACCATTTGGGTGCTTTCGAATTTCAAGGCTGACCTTAAGGAGATTGGGCTGACAGCCGCTATCTATGCCATGCAGGCTGGCGTGGACCTCAATAAGCCTATGTTCCGTGCACTCTTGGAATTATTCAATGCCCAGACTGGCACCTTCTTTACTCCGGTAGGGGAGTTGGGGTTGGCTCTTCATGAGATGTACGAAGTGTCCAAGCTTCCTTGGGGCTCGAAACCGTACGAAGAATATTTCCCCTCAAATGAAGAGATCCAGGTTCTGGAAAATAAGGACCCGGAGATGATGGTTGTTTTCAAAGTGGTGGCAAGCCATCATTATCTGATGCACCGGAAGGACAAAGGCAAGACCCAGCCTCATGTGACTGCTTGGAGGGATTACGTCTTCAAGCAGGATTTGGTGGATTCCTCGAGGATCCGGTTTACGACTCCGCAAGGGTTGAAACCCACGAAAGTGACTTCTGAAATAAGCTGGCTGGACGAGAGGACCCCTCGTTCCAATGAGAGCGGCGAGAACGAGTATAGTTGCTTCTGGCACTGTGCGTACTGGATGTCATCTAGGGCGGTGCTGACGGCATACTTGATGATATGGCTCTGGGATTGTGTGCTTGCGGGCGGATCTGGTGCAGTGGAGAGGGTACACCGGAACCTCATTTTGCCCGCCGTGAAATTGGTCTTTGGACGTCCTTTAGCTCTCCTCCCCGCGATGGTGTGTAACCTGTTGCGGGGTTGAGGACCTTTGTCGATGATGTGATCCATGGGAGAGGAAGAAATGACAACTTTCTCCGAGCCGAACTACCATTCCTTTATCTTATGGGATGGTTGATTCTGCATCATCCGAACGTGATGAGTCCAGGTCCGGAGGAGGATCATGTTGAAGGTGATGCCTTTATCCGCCACTTCTATAAGAGGAAGTGGTCACACACTGGCGTCCCCGTTTGCAGGAGAGTTTTGTCCTACCTTCAGTGGTGGGAGATTGTCAAGGTTGGCCCCATTTTCAAATATTTTGGGGCTGACCAAGATTTAGTCGACTCTGGTGAAGACGCGATTACTCTGTCGAAATAGGGTTTTCGTTGGTTGCAAAGTATTCGGCTTTCTCACTTGGTCTACCGGAACCAGAATAGGTGTTATCTGGAGCCGTATCTGCCCAGCCGGTTTGCTCGCCAGTTTGGCTATACCCAGCTAATGCTACGGAATCCCAGTAACAGTCTGGGGTTCGTCGGTAGTTTGCTGGATGGAGCCCGGGGCTGGCAATATTACAATGCCGGGTGTACTGGTGTTCAGTTTACTACGCCCGTTCGCAACCCTTGGCCACAGATCCTGTATTCGGCAGCTAAGCTGTATTGTACAATAAATATTGTGTCTCCTGGTTATGATAGGGAGACTAGTTTTATCATTGGAACTCAGCTGGAGGCCACGGCGAATACGTTGATAGTGGCTCGGTCATATCGTCCACCGGAATTGGCGGGATATTCGGCTGCTGCTGCAGCATTAGTGAGATATCCTTCTGTTGGGAAGAGACAGGCCGACGCAGAA